>VZRX01002986.1:2068-17396 GCA_013398075.1 Notiomystis cincta
TTGTTTGTGTGTTTTGGTGTACTCAACCAATACTAAAACCAACAAATTACTTGCGTTTTCAATATGTGGGTCCGTGTCCTTCAGGTTGACCTGTGGCAGATGGATACTTGACTCAGTAACTATTTATCCCTCACCGCTAAGGGATGACTAGAAATCACTTGCTTTAGTCCTTACCTGGGTCTTGTGAAACCCCCAGAAAAGGGACATTTCCTCTGGCAGAGTGTTTGCATATTTAGCAAACAACTTAGAGAAAGGTGAGGAGGAAGGTACTAGTGCTGCTTAGATACACGGTGTGGAGACAAAACCCAATTTCTTTAAAAATCACTGAGGGAATCTGTGGTGGATTCTGACAATGAACCTAGTCTCTAAATGGCTAATTGAGTGCTTTAATCAGAAGGTACTTGATTTCCCCATGGGTCATAAACTGTTTCATGTAGAAGTAGATCCTGCATGACTGTTGCACTTTTAGAAATGGAAAAGTCATTGATAAGTCATCTACTGGGAGAACTCATGAGTGGCTGGTGATACTTGAATCAGCCTAAGTTTTTTCAAACTTTTGCAAAATGCATTTAACATACTTATTCTGAGAATATAATCCATTCAGTAATGAAAATTAAATACCTTTTAATTGTAATAGGTAGCTGAACTCTAAAGAACAGGCTGATCTCTGTCTATTGGATAGGGCTTTTCTGTATCAAGTGAACTATTTTGTGTACTAGGCTGTTATAAGAGCTGGAAGAGTGTTCCTGATTCATGTAGAGTTTTGAACTATTTCACTGTAAACTGGTTACCAGTAGTTATTTTCTCAGGTAAGATTGTCCTGATAAATGAATGAGGTCTGGTAATGCTTGGTTAGATAAAAAAAGTCAAAAGTGAAGAGTGTGTTCTTGAGCAGTACCTTTTGTACCCAGCTTGTGCTTATACTGCAGCACACTCCAGAGCTCTGGGGAGAGCTGAGGGCCTCTCTGTTCTAGTGCTGCTCCCTACCATGGAAGCTGCCAGCTCCTTATATGTGTTACTTTTGCATGTATGTAAATATTTATTGCTTTGTGTAAGATGTCTGTGATGATGAATTTAAAAATAAGTGTGTGACTTTAGCTGTGAAGGTGTGGATGACATAGAAAGATACAGCCAGCTGGAACTGTTTGGTAGTTCAAAACTGGTTTTATATCAGCATTCTATTTAATAGGCTGAAGTGTCAGCTACTGGTCGATGTACTTTTGGGATTAAGCAAATTATATGTGTGTGTATATATGTGTGTGTGTTTATTTATATGTGTGCAGCTTTGGAATATCTTGCATAGTGTATTCTTAAAGCCAGCTCTGTGTTTTGCAATATAAACATAAAGGAAAAAGACCTATTGGCAAGAGCTGGCCAAAGGAAGAGCATCTCTCCCCACGGAAATATCAGCATTACTTGGGTAATGAGGTAGCTAATTTCTCTCTCTATAATGACAGTGCAATTGACCTCCGAATTTCAGCTGGCATTCTGAAGGCAATGAGAATCAGGCCTTTAACTTTAATCTTGAGTTAAGTCTCTAGATCATTCCATGTGGTGTAGCATGAGTTCGTTAAACCTCCGCGTTGTGTAAATTAGATTCATACAGCTCAGCCATCATCCCCATACAGGCTTCTTGTAGGACAGGACATGATTATTCAACAGATTAGCCTGTGCACTGAGTGAGCATTAGTATGGGCTTTCATACAAGCCTGCAGTAGGTGCTCTAGCTAGTGGAAAACTGTTGACATAATGCAAATTCATTCTGTCTTATTTTCAGGATTTCAGCTGATACGCTGGCATATGTGGGCTTGGGGTTTCTTTGGACTGTTGGAGATTGATTTTCTTTTCATATACGAATGCAACTTTAGGTCATGAGTGTGTGTTTCTGTTAAACATCTGGGATGATAATAAGGTTGCTGTATGAAAGTTGTTTGTCTTGGAAATACAGAATATGACAGTCATATCCTTATGTGAAAGGCTGTTAATCAAGCTTATGACCTGCTAAAACCAGGCCTCCGATACTTTTTAATTTTTTATGATTTTTTCCTTGGAAACTACTTGTGAAAATATGCTTGCAAATTTAGGAGTTCACTTGTCTCATCAAACCTTTGGATGAAAATAAGATTAATGTAAAATGTTAATGTAAATTCATACATTAATATTAATCTGTGAGCGATCGCTATTCTGCTTATTGTTTCTTTTTTTTCCTGATGTTTACATCCGGTGAGAAGAAATCTGTATTCACAAAATAGTTGGTATTAGTCATTGTTTGCTTTGCTGTCTCAAGAAATGCACTGTAAATTCCTGGTAGATTGACTCAAGAAACATGCTAATATTCAGAGCGTGTATTTTAGGCACTTTGGTTTCTTTAGAAACTAGATTTGTATTGATCATTTGGAGCCTTTTCAATAAAAAGTGCAGGCTCTAGATGAATACAAGATACTTATGATTTCTATAAAGTAGTGATGTGCTAGGCATTACAGACTTGGTTCAAAGCTGACTGAAGTTAATGAGAATTTTTCTGTTACCATTAGTGGGCTGTTGGGCAGTCCTTCAATACAAATATGATCCATTGACTGGTATAGCCAATAGGACGTGTTTGCTGTGCAGAAGTAATGCAGATACCCAGATTTTTGGAAAACAAAATATTATAAAATGTTAGCATGAGTATAACAAAGCAACTGTTATGTTTATATTGACCCCAGCTTTTTAGTCATAAAAGGCAAGCTTGCTTCAAAGGAGAAAAAAAAAGAAAATTATAGCTGTGATTTAAAAAAATAAAAATAATAAAATTTTCTTTCAGACATCTGAAGCAGCTTAGGACCATTTGATCTATGATCTTAGAAAGCATGTACTCTGAAACACAGTAAATTGTTGTGCAAAGAGGCAACAATATGAGTGAAGGTTAGATTCTGATACCCTGGTTTAAAATAAAAGGTGCTTTGCTCTTTAAATAGTGCTGTTCAAATCGGTGAGCTGCTAAAGGTGCAATTCAGTGCAAATAGCAGAATTTAGTACCAGCTGTTTAAGGGAAGGTCAAAGGCATTTGTTGAGGCTTATCTGGATGCCCAGAGCCTTATCAACAAAGTGCTGGGTTTTTTGGCAACGTGAGTGTTTTCCTTGAAGGAGAAGAATATCTTTTACATGTCCTGGGAATTCATTTAGTAAATTTATGTCATATTTAGTCTCCTTGGTGTGTACATTCAGGGTGC
The DNA here is from genome assembly GCA_013398075.1 of Notiomystis cincta. Taxonomy (NCBI): domain Eukaryota; kingdom Metazoa; phylum Chordata; class Aves; order Passeriformes; family Notiomystidae; genus Notiomystis; species Notiomystis cincta. Next base: position 5,281 of record VZRX01002986.1, read on the forward strand.
AACTGCTGTAACTGTCCATCTGTCGTCCTCTATACTTCTAAGTAGACATTTTAAATTCAAGAATTTGAAAAATTGTTAATATTGTTAATATTTACAGTTAGTACCAGGAGAGGGCAGAATACCTGGACAGCAGAGTAGAAATTTCCAGTCAACTGTTAACTTCCTAAGCACTGAACACTGTAATGTGTAGAATAGAGTGGCCATTCCTAACCAGGAGGTGGCATGATTGGGCTCCACATGCCAAAACAGAGCTTCATATCCTGGCACCTTCCGTGAAAGGGCTGGGCTGGTCCAACAGATACATCAAATTCTTCTTCATTGGGTGGGTACTTTTCTCATTTAGGCAATATGCAGACAATATATACTGACAAGGAGATTTGCTGGAGCATGCTGGGCTATTTAGTAGTCTATAAAATGGGATGTGATCAGCAGTGACCTGTGCATGAGTCTTCTGATAAGAGCTAAACACCAGAGCAGTGCCATGAGGTTGAAACTGTTCCTCCATGACACAAGGACACAGCTGTCAAGCTCAAAAGTATGAGATGTCTTGGGCCTTACTTCAGAAGGCATAAATGTAGCTGCTGTTTAGTAGTTCCTCTCCAAGGTTTATTTAAGTGGGAATGTGTTAACACCTTTCTGTGCCTTGTAGCTGTACTGTAGGCTACACATGCTGCTCATATGAAATAGCTGTTTTCTGGATTGGCAGGGTCACTGCAGTTACCTGGCACCTCAGTTCAGAGTAGGACTGCCTTTTCAAAAGCAAGCTGTTTTTAACTGGTTCAATTAAATCTCTTTTCTCCAACAAACTACTGAATGTGGAGGAAAATTCACTGTTGTCACAGCTGATCTTAGAGTATACAATTTTCTTTAAAATATTTTGGGAATAAATAATAGGAAGAGTGTTTTCATCAGGGATTTGAGGTGTTAAGAAAGCATACATAATAGAAAAAAAAATCTGTTTTGCAGGTGGATCCTGCTAAGCATTGTGAAGGTGTGCATTCATATTTTCTTCACCTTGCATTTTTCAGTCCTTGAATGAGTATCAGTGCACTATATCAGAATAAGCAAGGAAGCAGACAGTTTTTAAATTCCAGTGTGTAAAGTATGGAACTTTACTGATGCTGCAGTTTAATCTTTGGCTGTATAAACAAACAAGATTGTGCAGTCTGACCAGAAAAATGGAAAACCTTAAAAACTCGTGTAAAAATCTGGTGTGCATAGTACATGGAGTTTTGGCTTGTACTATACACCTTCAATGAATACATTCTAAAACTCCCATCTTTAAGATGTAGACTGATGCTGAATTTCATTCTAATCTTTGAGATCTCAATGTGAAAAGAGCTTCATAAGAAATGTGTAGTATTCTTATTACTTCTAGTACAAAATCATTCTTTTTTAAATTTGCAGGGAAAAATAATCCTGGTTATTACAGTCCTCTGTAAATCCTGTCATATTTTAATTAGAATCTTGCTGGAAATGAGTACAGCTATTTCCTTATCCTAAAAAGAGCTGAAACTAATAAAAACTAGAAGAATTATTTAAGACTCTCAGCAGATTAAAAACTCCCCCACCCCCTCAAAAAACCCCTCCTGAAATTATGTATGCCTGTTCTTGATTTCACAACCTTTGCTGTTGAAAGGGAAGTTTTTAGTTTGAATACTGAAAAAATTATTAAACAAAACTTATAATAATGCTAATATGGCAATATTGAAGATCATCCACACTTAATTAAGATGGTAAAAATTTTTGATGGTTGTATGTGGCAGCATATGATATAACCAAAGACATCTTAAAAACTTCTATTGCTGTGCTTGCATTGGGCATTCCTGTTTATTGTTCTTGGATTAGCATGATGCCAAGGCTGAAAGACACTGGGCAGGTCACTGCTGTTTTAGAATTTCTCTGTACCTGCTGAAGTGCCCATCAGAAATCCTAGCATCTCTCTCTGGTTATAAGGGTTACACTGACAGATGTAAAAAAAAAAGTCAAAAGCTTTTGATTAATAAAATACTTTGAATTCTGGCAATCAGTGTAGCTATTAGAAAAAAATAATACTATGTGCTAGTCTGTGAAAGATTTATCAAAACCTGCATTCCTCCTTTTTGCTCTGCTTTGGATCTGGAAAAAAAGTCTGTTTTATAGTAGAAGCTTTTTAGCTTTGCTAACTGGTAAAGGCAGGTGTGTCTTTAGCAAAAGTAGGGATCAAAGCCCCTGGCTCATAATCAGTCAACTTCCAAAGAGCAGCACTGCAAATCAAGGGAAAACAGTTTTCCTAAGAGGTTTGAGCGCTGGAGAAAGAAAACAAATCCCCTAGTTTAATGTTCCCTGGGATTTAAGTATGTGTTTCAAAGCTCTCTTTCAAATAGTTGAAGTTAGAGAACTTGCCATGAAATCAGGGGCCATGGGTGTATGTTTTAAGATGGCTTTTTGGGTTTGAAAAATTGAGTTAACTCTCACAGTGTAAATTTTTATCTTTGTTTCTGCTAATGTAGGGTCATATTGCTGATTTTTTCTAAATATTTCTAAGCAAACCTGTTTGTTGCATTTTGTCTTTTTTGAGATTGTCAAAAGAATTTTTTGGTGTTGTTAGGGGTTGCTCTGATGTCAAAGTGTGAGCTCTAGCAGGGGAAAGAATGTTTGTTCTTCCTAAATACTTACAAGTACACTGGTTTGCTGCAGCTATGAAGCTGGTTCCCTGACTTTCCCACTTTAACTAAAACTGCTTTTTCTCCAGTTCTCCTGAAAGGACCAGCACCAAATTTAAGTGACTTACTGTCTCTTATTTTGTTGTTTGAAGGGCAGATTAAGGACTGATAAAATAAATTCCAGGAGACCTTTCTCCTTCCTGTCTTCAGATAGTGTTCAGCAAGAAAATGGAGAGTTAGTTTTGGTAAATGATGCTTATTAACCTGGTGTCTCCATAGGGCTGTAGAGCTATCTATTAGCTTTAGCTTTTGCACAGATACAGAATTGCAATTATTTCACTTAAACTTGTATGCAAAGTAGTAAGATTTAGCCCATTGTAAAATTTGAAATAACATCCTCCTCATACTTGGAGACCCAGGTAAATAAATGAATTGTTTTAATTTGTTGCTATGCTCAAAAGCCATTGGTAGGTAATCCACCACACCCAGTTCTTAGAGTGCATGGATTCCTTTTCCTGATCCCACACTCCTCTTTAACAAGATTGTTTTGTCTTTGTAAATACACTATTGCAGAATGCTCTGATTCTCTTTGAGTTGTTAGAGGTTGTCCAGATGCTGTTGCTGCTGTTACAGGAGTGGTTGGTTTGTTCTTTCCTTGCTGCAAATGGTTTAGTGTAAACTCCAACAGATCAGGTTGTGCATAAGTCTGTAAAGGAGGGTTTTACTCCTCCGTGTCAAAGGGATCTGAGGTCAGCAGTGAAGGTGGGAAAACAGGTGTTCATGTTACCTGTTTTGTTACTCTTCTTTTTCTAAGACTAAACAGAGAGGCAACCTGGATGTACAGCAGTTTATGTTGAGCCATGCATGACAAAAAGATGTTCCTGCAGTACCAGCTTGTTAGAGCACACAAACCATCTGTTCAGTGTGAAAAGTCTCTTGCTGCTCCAAAGTGTATGAATAATCTGGAATGATGTGTCAGATGCAAGGGGGAAGAGAGGACTAAGTTTTTGCTAGAAATATTTTGATATAATGCTTTTTTAAAGAAATGTTTGTACTTTAAGCTATCCAAGTGCTTCTTGTGGTGGGAGTGGAAGGAGATGTTTTCAGCATAAAGTGGAAACAGAGCAACTTGGTTTTGACACAAAGCAGGAACTTGATGTGATTCTGCATCCATCCAAACACTTAAGATGTCCTGATTTGGAGACAAATAGAAAATAATTAGAAGCTGCTATGAACTTTTGCCTGCAACTTTCTGGTTCTTGACATTTCAACTCTGTTCCTTCTCACAGCCTTTATTTAATGGTTGGGGGGTTTTTAATGGTGAAAAAGGAGTTAGAAGGAAGAATGGGGAAAAGGGAAGAGAAAATGGAGGAAAGATATGAAAAGGAGAACAAAATAATGGGAAGATTGTAGGGGAAGTGGAAAAGGGAGTAGCAATGGAGAAACAGATATAGAGAAGAAAATGAAATAAGCGAAGAAAATACAACTTTAACAGGTGAAAAATATTTAGTTACTTTAGTTCTAAGCAACTGGTGAAAGCACAAAATACTGAACGTTTAGTGAAGACTTCTGGAAGCTGTTAGTTAAGTTTTTTTCCATTTGAATGGATAGATAAAAGTAGTGTAATAAGCATTTGAAAATGCTGTTGGTTTATTCAAGAAAAAATGAATTCACCTCTTTCTGAAATGCTTTTGTTAAGAATTACATAGTTTTGATACTGCTGAATTTAATGTGTTCAGAGGATCACTGTAGGTGTCTGCCATCCATGTATATGAGTTAAATTATCTAGTAATTAAATACAACAATCTGTTTTGCAGTGATTCTCCCAATTTTATACTAAACAGCAACTGAGATCGTCCATGTTAGTAATATTTACAATCCTTTTGGAACACTGTGGTTAGCTAGTTAATAGTTTTCTTACACTTTTTTTTTAAATGGTAGGATTGTAAGATTGAACAGATTGAAATTTTAGATATGGAGTTCCCTTTCTTTTCATAATAGTCTTCAAAATTTGGAATGGATTGAACTAGTGTTAGGAGCTCTGAACTTGGACTTTTATTTATATCAGCTACAACTCACTAAGTTCTCAGGCCAAAGATGAGATGATTATGGTGGACCTTTTATTCAGCCTGATGGAATTGCACAGAAGAGAGTTCAGATGTGCCAAGATAATATTGGGAAAGTGTTCAATTGTGGAGTCTGCAGGAGATTAGAGAGCAGCAGCCCTCACAGTGATGTGAGCACCAGTTTGCAGCCAACTGTCCTGTGTTTTGTAAACTCACTGCTGTGCTACCCCTAAACTGAAACAAAATGTTTGGAGAGGATAAAAACAACTTTGAAGAACAAATAGTAAAAAGATTGCATGAAGTAGTGGATTTAAAAGGTAGTCTTGACTGACAATTCTGAGGTAAAATTGTTTTGCTATAATGTTAGATTTTGCATTTTCATGGTAAAAGACAACAATTGGAATCACTCAAATTGGGTCATTTAAGTTTGAATTAAGTTTCCTATCTTAATAAATACGTAATTTAAATATATATATACACATTCTGTAAGACATTGGAAGGCTTTCCTGGGCAGCTTTAGTGCTTGTGATACTACTCAGTAAGGGGTAATTCAGGTCCATACACTGATTTAAAAGGAAAAAGTGAAGTGAAAATTAGGGAAAGATACAATGCCATGCGAGATACAATAAGGTTATTATCCTTGCAGCAGACTCTATTGTAGCTGTCAGAGGCAGGGAATGTGTGACCTAAGTGAAATCCGAGGTGAAATGTTTGTCTGCCAGCTGTTTGCACTGGTCTGTAGATATCTGCTGCTTGCATCTTGTTTGTGGGGCAGGTGTAGTCCAGGGTGAGCAGCACAGCCAGATTTCCCCTGCTTTTACAGGGCAGCCCACTTGTTGGGAGAGTGGTGCTTCTCTCTTCCCTCTCCCATGCTTTTGTGTCTCAAGAAAACCGTGATTCTTCATAGAGAGAAGCATTGCTGTGTTGTAGGCTTGACCCAGCATACAGCGGGATGAAGACCAAAGCTGGGGCTCAAGGAGGGACTTCACCAGTTTGACTTAAATGAAATATGAGTACGTCTGGCATTTCCAGTCAGATTTTGGTGTTTGGTCACTTTCTTTTAACTAAATTTGGTCACTTTCCTCCTGGGGGATAGTTTCCTGTGTTAGTTTCTGACAATGTGGATTTTTTTAATGATTTTTACTATTCTCTAGCAGTGGATCAGAATCAAGCTCCAGAACAATTTTAAGACATACTTTTATTTTTAACATTATTTTCTCACATTTTTATGTTGTGGATACTGACTATTTGAAATTCATCTTAAGCTCTACTTCCATGTTTATCAAAAAAACACTGAACTATGGACTACTACAGAGCATTTTATATATAGCAGATTAATAAACTAATAAAATTGATATACAGGATTGTATTATACATAGCATCTTCTCATTACATTATTTTAGGAAATGGAGAGAACATTCACCTAGGAAAAAAACAACCACAAAGTCTTACAGCTTTATGGTTTGATTTCTCTTACCCCTTTCCTATCTTCCCAACCAACATAGTAAAAAAAAAAATGCCCACAGCATTCCAGAGACATGATTTTTCTTATGACAATGATGAGTGTTTTTCTTCTATTTGATTCTATTTGATTTTATTTTTACATGGACTACAAGCCTTAGAGGTTTCCTCAATAGAAATATCATTTTGATAAATTTTAATAGATGTTTCATAATCTGCAGTCATAGTCATGCCTTTTAGCATATTTTTTTTGGAAATTCCAATCTTGGGGACTGGGACAAAAGTATAATTTTCTACCATGGGTTTTGCCCAGAGTCCATACAGTGCTTGATCTTCACGTTTTACCTTAGCAGGTGAAAATTTATTCTTTAGATAATTGTTCTTCTCCTTAGTAATACTGGCGATAAGGAGTTCCTGTTTTATGTGAAACCACATTATTTATGGATTTTGCTCCACTCTGCTTTTCCTCAAATTCTGAGGAATTGTGACTGCCAGATCTTTCCATGCTGATTTCTGGTCACTTGAACCCCAGATGAGAACACCGACTCTGAGATTTGTGTCTCTCTTATTGACACCTATTAATGCATGATGCCACTTTGTTTTCATTACACCTGGAATACAGAAGCTGTTCACTTTTAAACTGCTGCAGGTGGAATTTTTCAGTACTCTACAAGATGCCATGTGCCCATTTTGGTCATGTTTGGTCTAAGCATTCCAAAATGCTTAGAAAATGGAGATTGTTTTACTAAAAATTTTTTCCTTTTACTCCTTATTTAGAGTTGCTTGTTGTGTAGTTCAGACAGGAGTAGTCATCCCTGGTTGCTTCAGATGCCTGGATGGAATGGGATTTTGTTACACTGTTCACTATCCCAAAGCACTTTGGTATCTTTCTATTTGTCTTATGGGACACACAGCTTAGTTGCTATCTCTTTCTTACAGTGCTCTCTGTTCAATTTATTGTGTTAATCTTTCTCCTGCATTTGAACATTCTGCATTTGCTTTTTTTTTTGAGTCTTAACTCAGCTCTCCAACTCTTTTGAGGAATGTTCCAAATCACTGGACATTTGTGTGGTTTATCTAAACGTTATTGTCTTCAGCCCCATAAAAGTGGCTCTTCCTGGGACATACTAATGGGTGTATTGTTCCTTGGGTTATTGTTTGCTGCAGCATTTGAGGTCCATGATCTTTTTATTTAACTTCCAAACTCCTCCAGTGTGAGGTTTGGGTTCTTTATAGAGCACCACTTTCTAGCTACAATCCCAAGTGGATGGATTTATTCACATGTCAAATTCTGGCTGCTTCACTGAAACCTAATACTGAGTCTTTAAACAGGTTTGGTTTTTTTTTTACCCTGAGCATCTTCCCCTAGATTTGAATTTCAGTTTCCCTCTTCATCCTTAGATATTGTTCATATTGCTCTACACTGCCAATCTTCATTTAAACAGGGTGGGAAATTATAACGGAAATTTAGTTTTAGTAGCTTCATGTTTTCTTTGCTTATTAAAACTATTAAAATTGTCAGAAGCTTCTGGAGATGGATTTTGGGGGCTATTACCTCCCTGACATTTTATGGCAAGGAACCTACTTCAAAATTGTTTGATATTCTTCTTACACCGTAGAAAGTGCTTAGTTCTACCAGAGTCTAATAGTGGTAGAATTAAGTATGACAGTGTTTAAGAAGATAATAAATGTCAAACAAAAATAATGAGTTCAGATGTTGCTTAGCTCAGAACAGAAGGCGCAGATAAGAAAATCTGAAGCTTTCTGCTTAAACTAATACAGAAAAAATTAACCTTTTCTAAAACATGCCACTTAAATTCTTGAGGAGGAAAATCCGTGAAAACTTGGTTATTAAGTGTCAGACTTGGTTATTATGTCAGACTTGGTAAGTGTCTCTTCAGTGCAGTAAGGAAGAAGCTTATGCTTGGGACATTTTGGCTGCATATGTGGGGCTTGTGTGTGTAGAAAGACTGTGGCAAAAATTAAGTCTAGATACCAAAGTTAAATGTCTGATATATGCTCTACTGCTGTTCCAAGTAGCTCTTTCTATAACCAGCAGTTTTGTGGGGGGATTCTGTTCAGGCTGAATATACTCTGGGAATAGAATTATACAGTACTGTATTTTTAAAGAAAAAGGGTGATGCAGAGCACAATGCTAAGTTTCAGTCATACCATTAAGAGTGATTTTCTGCTATGCTAAAGCTAGTTTAGCTAAAGCTAAAGGTTGTTTGAATTTGAATGTTTGAACTGTTTTTCATTTTTGACATTACAGTATTTAATAGAAGTATTTGTTCTTTTTAAAAGAAGAATAACAACAGGTAAATTTAATCTCTACTTCCTAAGTGACATAGCATACTTTTCTAGTTCACAATACAATTTGCCGGGGAAAATAAATTAAACTGCTCTTAAATATTGTGGATTTTTGCTTTGAGAGTGTTTTGTTGCTTTCCTGAGCTCAAACATAAATGTTTCATGGATGTGTGAATGTGAGGAAGGAAATTGGGGATTTGGGGCAAGTTTTTTTTTTTTTTTTTGCTACTCAATTGAAAATGACACATTTTTTCAGTGGACTCGAAATATACATTCTTGACTCCTGATTCTATTGCATGGATGGCTTCTGCCAATAGGTAGAAAGGACAACATCAAAACCTTTCCCAAATCTTAACAAAAATAATATTAATAGTGTTAATCCTATCCTTACGGTGGAAAATTCTTCTGTAATGGTTTATAACTTAAAAAGTTTTGCTGAGTAACACTGTGCTGGTTCATAAAAGCAAGTTCTCTTAATTCTGAATCTGGTGAGAGTGTCTGCATTATATTACTTCTGCCTTCAGCTTCACTTTGTGCATGATGCTGCTATTGATATCAAAGTAATTTTAGACTTTGAAAGACTAAAGTGTTTTTGAGCTGATTACTTGCCGAGATGAGAAGTTTTGGATACTTTTTTAACACTGTGTTCATTAATTCAGTATTGGAGGGTATAATTTCAATCATCACAAATTTCGGTGTAGCCTTCTGTTTGTCCTAGGAGCTTTCAGTCCAGACAGCAACTCATTATCCATTTCTTTCCATTGAATAAGTGAGTGGATTAAGGTAAAACTGTCTCATAACCTGTGAGACATCTCTCTTGCCTATAGTAGTCCATAGGGTGCTTTTTCATCTGGCTGACAAAAGGCCCCCAGGAATTTAGTCCTTCATTTGAATGCTGACTAGTATAAAGGCCATAAGCTTGTGCCCTCTGAATTCTATAACTTCCCCATCTCTCATGATTTAAATGCTTATAGCCTGAGGTACATAGACTGGGAAGGGATGTTTGGTCTGCAGGCAAGTCTCTGTACTGCTGAGATAATGATCTTACTGTAAGAGTTATTCTGAAAGAAAAATAGTACCATTTTACAGTAACAATTTATTGGAGACCTTTAAGAAAGAGTTTTCAGGTGCCAGCTAATCTCAGCTATCATAACATTATTGCTATCACTTTAAGGAAAATACCTGACAGCTGCTGGGGGAAAAAGTCAAGTCTTTGATGTCCATTTGTGTTCATTCCTAATGGGATATCTTCAGCTATTTCCTACAACTTTACAAGTAACCAATCAATAGAAAACATTGTCCTATGTCATGTGATGCCGTTGTCTAACTCGGATTACAGGGAGGTAGGTGTGAGGTGCCATGTCATTATATGGTGGTAGTATGTATTAATATTTTTATAATTTGTTGTTTGTCAGGAAACAAACATTGCTGCAAAACACAGTTGCCTGTAAATGCCATCAGCAAGCCTTGGATTCTGTCCTGGAGATGCCTCCTACCCAGGTGTCACTGTTGATATTATCTGCTCATTCAAAGTTTCATTTCAGTCAGTCTCTTCTCTGTGGAGATATCCATGAGTGTGCTTTCCACTCTGTTTGCTTTGATAACCTTTGGTCTTTTCCAGTTAAGTATTGAACCTATGATTTCCCCATCCTTTCTCTCAGTTAATGTATTTAGAAGTTTTTCTTGATTATCTCTGCAAGTGTACCAACCAATAACCAGTGCATCCTGGCCTGTTTAGGAAGGCCTTCCTGACCTAACAACAGGATCTAGACTGCACTCTTCTTTGTTTTGCAAAGTAATCCAGTTGTTTTTAATGCACCTCTTACAACAACACCATCATCTTCTTCTAGGCATTTATTTGTTTCTTAAATAGCAAGCTGCTTCTTCCCCCTTCTGATTTTATTCTATCTTTTGTGTACCCACACACTCTATTCTGATTTCAACAAATGTCAAACATGTTAAGTTCTAAAAAATGTATCTTATTCATTCTTTGAATGATTCATCTTGTTTATATTTTCAGATATGAGGTAATGGTAACAACCTGCATGTTTATCACATGCACTTTTTAAAAACCAGCATTCTTTGTTTTTCAGGTTAAACACACACTGATATATTTAAGTTATTAATTTACAGGGTTGCAGCAAAGAATACTGATAATGGATTGGAAGGACAGTAGGGAAAGAAAGGATAAGGCTGGGCTGGATATTATTAGTTTGCTTTTTAGGAAACAAAAATCTTTGAGCAGAGGAAACCAGCATGTGTCTAAGGCACCAGAGCTTAGTTGAATAAATTCCCTGAAGAGCAAGTAAGTCCATGTGAATTGAATTTTGTGAATGAACACTTTTTATAGAAAAAATCTACAAAACCTAAAATCTCTTGATTGGTCATTGCCTGTGTTATCATTAAACATCTACTAAAGGCTGGGATAATAGAGAAGACAATGTGAGAGTGATAGGAGACAAGCTAGAGAATGAAGCTTGAAATAACTGGAAAGAAAGCTAGAGTAAGAGTACAAGCATGAAGGAAGTAAAAGCAATACAGCATGTAGCTGGAATAAATTACAAGAGGAAAAGTGAGAACTGGTGAGAAAATTGAGGAATAGGGAAGGAGGGATCCTCATATGGCTGTTTGCAGTTATAAAAAGACTACAAAGGATTTTGCAGCAGCAAAGTCTAAGGACAAAACCAGGGTTTCAGTAAGGTCACAGAAGCAAGAAGGTGGTTACATGTGTATTGTAGTGTAATGCATTGGAAACCGCAAGAAGGAAAGGATCCATGTTGGAGCAGTTTACAAGAACTGGAACTGTGGGAAGAACTCACTTTAGGAAACTATATGGAAGACCAACTTTCATGGGAGGGACCCCATGCTGGAACAGGGGAAGTGTGTGAGGAATCCTTCCCCTGAAGAGGAAGAAGTGGCAGAGTCAATGTTTGATGAACCAGCCTCAATGCCTGGCACCTCCGATGGGGGGACAAGGGAGAGAATCAGGAATAAAGTGCTAAAAAAACTTCCCTGTCTGTCCCTCCAGGAGCCACTCTGTCAGTCACACTCGCACACCTGAGCTGGGACTGAGGTCCCTTCCCAGCTACAGCCCCACACTCACAGAGTCTCACCAGGCTCCTGAGCTGGCTCAGCCCCAGGGTTCCCACAGCAGAGTCTCAGATGAACCGATCCTTAAATAATCTTATCTCGGTCTTTGTATATATAAAAAAATCTTTGTATATATAAAAAATATACAGCTCAAGCTGGTGCCTCTGAGGAGGGACCCTGAACAAAGGCTCCCTGGAATTTATCCTCCCACAGTCTCAGCACAGGAAAGTCTGGACCCCTCTGCTCCCGCCGTGCCTTTGAGTGTCGGGGGCNAGTGTCGGGTGCCCCGGCCGGCCCACAGGTGCCCAGGCCCTTTGCTGGGCAGAGGGTCAGCGATTCCGGCCTCTCGCTCTGGGCTCCCACAGCTCAACTGCAACTCCTGAGATATCACTGAGATACCCACACTGAATGGGTCCCTCAACAAAAAGTAAGACTGGGAGGAAGGGAGGGATAGGAGGGGGAAGATGGTTTAAGATTCGGTTTTATTCCTTATTATCCTGCTCCAATTTAATAAATTAAGTTAATAAATTCAGTTAATTTCCCC
>VZRX01002987.1:10045-21763 GCA_013398075.1 Notiomystis cincta
AAATAGAAATAAAAATAGAAAGAAACAGAAACAAAAATACAGAAATAGAAATAAGTAAAAATAGAACTAAATAGAAATAGAAATATAGAAATAAATAGAAATAAAAATAGAAATAAAATACAGAAATAGAAATAAGTAAAAAGAGAAATAAATAGAAATAGAAATATAGAAATACAGAGATATAGAAATATAGGAATAAATAGAAGCAGAAATACAGAAATACAGAATAAAATCAAAAGTATCAAAACAGAAATAAAAATAGCAATGTAGAAATAAAAATAAACAGAAATACAGAAATAGAATGGAATAAAGTAGAATATTCTCAGGTGGAAGTGATCCTAATCCAACGTGGTGCAACTGCTCGAGTCACAGCCAGGAGTTGTTCATGGCATTGCCCAAATGCCTCCCAAACCCTGAAAAATTCGGGACAGCCACTCCTGCCTGCAGCCCAGCACATTTTAAAGGATTTTGGAGCTGGAGGTTCATCCCTGCAGTGAAATTTTCGGGTAGGACAAGGAAAACTCTGCTTAAGAGCCAAGACGGACCCGCAGCCAAGCCATTGAATTTGGATAATCTGGGATTCAGGTCAACGGGATAAAATGGGATTTTTCCATCTGAGCTCCCTGTGTCCACCCAGGGGCGAGATCTTTGCTTAGGAGGAGCCTCCTGCTCCATCCCAGCAGCGCTCAGGATGGAGTTGGCTGCTAACACACGAAGGGGGTGGGAATTCTCCCGGGATTCGGGAGCCGCACTCACTTTTCCAGCAGGATGAGGGCCGTGGTGGGGTTCACTCGAAGGTACTTGCACGTGGGTTGTCCATAGTCGGCCAAATACGTCGACCAATCCCACTGGATGAACAGATCCAAGAGCTGGAAAGGAAAAACAAACGGGATTTCAGAAAGCTGGAAAAGGGAGCAGGTGTTTCCCTGGAAGCTGGCAGAGGTCCTGGGCAAGGAGTTATCCATAAAAGAAAAACAACGCAGTCTTTATTAATTTGATTAACATTATTCTGTTCACATTTAATCATTAAACTGATAATATGTCATTATTAATTTAGGACTATTGAACGTTAATTAATGCAGGGCTGTATTATTTCAGCCATTGACCATTCCTGCTCTGTGACCCCCATTTTTGGGGATTTGAGGGGGATTTGATGTCTGAGACACCTCCAGGAGGTGGGTGACAAACAACCCCAGTGCCCTGACACTCCCAGGGCTTTGGCAGGAGGTCAAAGTCACCAAAGCTTCTTCTGTCCCCAAATAACCCCCGGTGTCCTTCCAACCCTTCCCCACGGATTTCCCACCACCCTTGGTCCATCCCAACACCCTCCAAGTGCTCTGGAAGTGTCTCCAACGCCCAGAGCTCCCCGAGGAGCTCGGGGGGTTATTCTGGGTGAGCGCAGCTCCCGGAGCCTGGGAGTCCCAGGTGCTTTCCAGACGTTGGTAAGAGAAACCACCAGGCCTTGGCAGCAGGGGAGGGAAAGGGATTAACTCAGCCATCCGTGACGGCCCCTGCTCCAGACCGCCAAAATTCCCACCTGCCGCCCTCCATCTCCACAAATGACCCCGCTGCTCACAGCCAGGTGAAGGATGGGACAGCCCAGGTTGCCTAAATGCCCTCTTCCCACACCATTCCCATCCCTGTTTTCCTTAAAACCAGGAGCTGCTGTGCCTTCCCCACATGTGGATCTCCTCACCTCAACAAGGACTTGGCTTCTCCACCCACTCCAGGGGCACAGTCCAAGTTTCCTAAAGTCCCTCTTCCCACACCATTCCCATCCCTGTTTTCCTTAAAACCAGGAGCTGCTGTGCCTTCCCCACACGTGGGTCTCCTCACCTCAACAAGGACTTGGCTTCTCCACCCACTCCAGGGGCACAGTCCAGGTTCCCTAAATTCCCTCTTCCCACACCATTGGTTTCTCCACCCACCCATGGGAGGACAGTCCAGGTTCCCTAAATTCCCTCTTCCCATGTTGCTCCCATCCCTGTTTTCCTTAAAACCAGGAGCTGCTGTGCCTTCCCCACATGTGGATCTCCTCACCTCAACAAGTGCTTGGCTCCTCCACCCACTCCACGTCCCAGGATTCCCGGGATGCCGCCTTCACCTCCACACCATCCACAGCAGGTTAATTAAGAGCTCCTGCCTTTCCCCCCTCCCAAGGATCCCGTCTTGGAGCGCTGCTGTGACCACTCTATTTGGGGACAGGCTGCCAAGCGCGTGGACGTCTTCATCGCCCGCTCGGCGCGCCCGGAGCCCACCACCGGAGCCGGGAGAGGCCAGGCCGGTCCCGCGGCCAAGCGGGGCCCATAGAGGCCTCATTGTCCCCGCGTCTCCATGGTTTTCCTGGAGGCCCCGGCGCTGTTTAACAACGCATCCTGCCCCGCCAAGAAGGGGATTTAGCTCCTCCGAGACCTCCAGATACAAAACAAAAATGTGCAACAAGATTCTTTTTGACTATGTAGGTCAGGGCAAGGAAAACAAGCTGTTGGGAACAATCCCCCGGGCTGGCGGGGGGGACGGATTAGCCGGGACCTAAGAGGGCTTTTCCAGCCCGGGTCCCGCTCGGCTTTGTCCGGCGGGGCCTTTGTGTTGAACTACAGACCCGAGCTGAACATCATTGGCGGGAGGTTTTTCCAAGGGGCACCTTCGAGAGAGACAACCTTAAATATGATTTCACAGGCGCTTTTCAGGCCGGGCGCCGGGGCCAAAACGCTTCCGCGGGGTTTGGCGGCCGCTGGGAGGAGTTGCATGGTTGTACAGGCTCAAAGGGAACCCCCACAACGCACCAAAGGCCTCTTGCTGGTGGCCCCTGGAGGCTGAACGTGCCTCAGGCAAATCCCAAACAAAAGCCGAACGAGGCCCTTGCCGTGGAAAGTGTGCGGCCGGAGCGTCCGGGGGCCAGGTAGCCGCTCGTGGGAGAGGGAGGAAAGAGCCAGGAGGAAAGGGATGGAGGAGGAAAGGAAATGAAAAGGTGAGGATTAGGAAGGAGTTGGGAGAAGATGAAATTAAAATGCTGGGAGTTGCTCTGGCAGAGGCTGGGAGCAGTGCAGGAGCTCAGAGGGACATGGAGCTGCTCCAGGGCTGGAGCGCCTCGGCTCTGGAGCCAGGCTGGGAGAGCTGAGAATGTTCCCCTGGAGAAGGGAAGGCTCCAGGGAGAGCTCAGAGCCCCGGGCAGGGCCTGGAGGGGCTCCAGGAGAGCTGGAGAGGGACTGGGGACAAGGCCTGGAGGGACAGGACACAGGGAATGGCTTCCACTGCCAGAGGAACTCCAGTGACCTGGAACCATCGACAGCAGCTCTACAGGAGCCCAGGTGTGCCCAGGTGGCCAAGAAGGCCAAGGGCACCTGGGCTGTGCCAGCTCCGGGGTGGCAGCAGGGCCAGGGCACTGCTGGGGCCACACCTCAAATCCTGGGGCAGTGCTGGGCCTCTCCCAACAGGAGAGCCCTGGAGGGGCTGGAGCATATCCAGGGAAGGGAACAGAGCTGGGAAGGGTTTGGAACATCAGGAGTGGCTGAGGGAGCTGGGAAAGGGGCTGGAGAATTCCTGAGGGAGCTGGGAAGGGGCTGGAGAATCCCTGAGGGAGCTGGGAAGGGGCTGGAGAGTTCCTGAGGGAGCTGGGAAGGGGCTGGAGAATCCCTGAGGGAGCTGAGAAAGGGGCTCAGCCTGGAGCAAAGGAGGCTCAGGGGGGACCTTGTGGCTCTGCACAAGTCCCTGACAGGAGAGGGGGCAGCCAGGGGGATTTGGGCTCTGCTCCCAGGGAACAGGGACAGGAGGAGAGGGAACGGCCTCAGTGGAGAGTCAGGCTGGACTTTGGGAAATTTCCTGCTGGAAAGGGCTGCCCAGCGAGAGGGACTCCCCATGCCTGGAAGGACTCGAGGGTTGTGGCACTTGGGGACATGGATTAGTGGTGGGCCTGGCAGTGCTGAAGAAAGGCTGGACTTGATCTCTGAGTGTTTTCCAGCCTCACTGATTCCATGACTCCCAACGCTCCCACCTCGGCCCGGAGCTCCCTGTAGCTCTCACAGAGCCAGACCCCCCCCGGGTGGCTCCCGACAGTGACGGATGGGCTGTGTATTTTCCAACTGTTTGCCCACATCCATCTTTTTTGGCTCGGCAGGTCCGAGGACGGCCGGGGCCAGCACCTTTGGCCCCGGCTGCCGGCGCTGCCGGCCCGGCCGCGGGTCGCGCTCCGGAGGGGAGAGGTCCTGCAGGAGGAAGCTCGAAGGCTCAGGGAGAGCTGCCTGCAGACGATTTATCTGTCACATAAATGCGGTTTTATTGGTTTTACTGCTTCAACTTTTCACCTCTGCTGCTAAATCTGAACGGGCCGAGGGGAGAGGAAAAAAAAAAGGGAAAAGGAAAAAGCCGGCGGCGCGGGGCTGCCGCGGGTCTGCCGGGGGAGTTTCCAAATCAAATATGCAAATACCATTAATTCCTTAAACTGGAGTCTCCCTTTCAAGGCCATAAATCAAACTTGACAGCACATCCACTGCGGGTGGGGGGGAGGAAAAGGAGAGGAGGGAAAGGAAAAGGAGAGGAGGGAAAGGGAAAAAGGAGGAGGGAAAAATAAAGAGGAGCTTTGACTGGGATGGTGTGGGAGTGGGATAAGATCGGGTGTGATCAGGGCTGGGGACCTGCATCTTCCCGGGGTTCCAGGAACACCTCGTGCAGGAGCAGGGAGAGCTGTGGGTACAGCTTTATAAAAAGGGGGAAGTGGAGGATGGTTTGAATGAAATGCCAGAAAAAAGGTGTTGAAAAATACTGAAATTGGTTTTATGCACGTACATGAACTTGTATTCAGAATGAAATGGTTGAATTCAAGAGAAGGAAATGCTGGGATAAAAGATTTAAACTGGGAGCCAGTTCCCAGCCCGGTGCCAGGCTCCCCCAGGAAGAACATTCCCCCCATTTCATGGAATCACGGAATCATTTAAACTGGAAAAGACCTTTCACATCATCAAATCCAACCATCAGTTCCACCTCAAACCACTTCCTTTTCACCCCCCTTGCAGCGCCACCACCTCGGACTCTCCAGAAACGTCCTTTCCATCCCAGCAGATCCCTGTTTTTATGCCCCTCACCTCAAGCACGGGGCGAGGGTGGCTGGAAGGTCCCTGCAGGAGGAAACCAGGCCACGGTTGGAGTCTGCTTCCCCCTCCAGATGCAAAGGGGAGCAGGGACAGTTTGTTCTGTCTGACGACAGCGCGGAATCTGGATCAAATCCTCCCAGCCAAGCCAGGAGTACTGGAATGTGAATCCAAACTGATTCCAAACACGGTTTGCAAGCTCTGCCAGAGCTCCTGGAAGCAGATCAAAGCCACCACTGGCGTTTGCACGCTCGCACCCGTGTCATGGAATCACGGGGAGGTTTGGGTGGGAAGGGACCTCAGAGCCCATCCCGATCCAACCCCATGGGCACCTCCCACTATCCCAGGTTGCTCCAAGCTCCATCCAACCTGGCCTTGGACACTTCCAGGGATGGGGCTGTGACTGCTCCATCTGACCCAGCATCTTCCAACAAGGAATTGCACTAAAAGCTCCTAACCTTCAAGAAATTCTCATGGGAATGCACCAATTTCCCCAGGAAAAGGGAAGGGATTCAGTTGCACGAGAGATGTCCCCTCACTGTGGTGTTCCAGTCCTTAAAGGAGGAGAAGAAGGAGGAGGATCTTTCTTCACAGGACAAGACAAGGAGCAAAGGCTCCAAGGTGCCACAGGAAAGGTTTGATCTCCACAAAAGAAAGAACTTCCTTGGAATGAGATCCATCTTCCACTGGAATAACTTTCCCATGGATGTGGTGGAGACCCCATAGCTGGAGGTTTTTGGGATGCACAGGACAGGGTTCCTTCCATCCATTCCTTCCCCACACCAGGTTGGACCAGATGAGCCCTCAAGGTCCCTCCTGACCAGGGTGGTTTTGTGATTCCATCCCAGAAAAAAGGTCCCTTCCCTCTGATCCACCACCAGATTTCCTCCTAGGAACAAGGCAGAGCACCAAGATGGATTTGGTGAGATTGGGTGGATTTGAATTCCACCAAGATGAGTTGGAGAGGACTTTCCTCTGCCAGCAGATGAGACGGTGCCTGGGTTGGTGGCAATTCTGTAAAGAACTAAACCTTTAACAAAAGCCTAAATCAGGGAATTCTCGTGTCCCTGAGGATGTTTAGCACCATTTCAGTCCCTGTTTCTCCAAGCACACCCAGCTGGGCCGAGGTGGGGCAAGGTCTTCCTTGCGGTGGGATTTTGGGGACACTCAGATCCCCACAGGAGGGACAGCGATGTCACGTGGCCATGGCCAAGTTTTTGTGATGAGTTTTATGTCCCCAGGGCATGAAAAAGCATGGATTCAGTCGGGTTTGGTGTTTTCCCAGCTGGAAGCAGCATTCCTGCCCTGAACCCTGCTGAGGGCCACGTCCATGAGCTGGGTCACATCCCTGAATGCCACCTCTGGTTTTCCAGGGAAGAAGGAGGGAATATTTTCAGATCCCAGGTGAAAACAGCTCTCAAAAGCTCCATTATCCCTCCTTATCCTCACAACCGCAGTCTAATGTTCCTCCTCCCAGGGATTTCTGTACCTGGAATGAACCACCTTTGACCCAACACCTTCCATAAACTGGCCCTGCTTTAATTTCTGCAAGATCACACCTTGAACTTCTAAACCTTGGGAGAAATTTCCTTCAAAAACCTCCTTTCCCTGACTGAACTCCACAGCTCCTCAGGGAATGTGTCCCACCACCATCCACCTGGAAGACGGGACAAGATACTCCAGTGGGACAGAAAACAGCCAGGTGAGACCCAGTCCTGCTGGGGACTTCCATAAAAGACCCAAAACTATGCAAAACCAGTGGCAATTCCCAGTTTGCCCATGTCCATAACCCATCCCACCACTGGTGGAGCAGCTCCTTCCACCACCAGCCAGCAGAGAATTGTTATGGATTACAAAAACCCAAGGAGCTTCCAACAGCAGCAGCCACGGACAAGCACAGTCCAAATAATTTATTTTGGGGAGGTTTCAATTACGCCTCGTGGGAAAGGAATACTGAAAGAGAAAGAAATATTCCAACCCCTGGGAAGACGTGGGGTTTGGACAATAGTGTTCCCAAAAAGAAAAGGCACCGGGAATTGGAACATGATGTTTGTTGTTGAATTGTGAAAGGCACGGAGGGGGAAATGGTGGCCTAAGTGAAAACAGGAGAGGATTTGTCACTGGTTTCACTGGAAAGGAGAATTTGCTCTGGGAATTGGGTGTCCTTGGGGTGAGGGATTGGAGAGAACCTGCAGGGAACTGGTGATGGATAAGGAAAGGGATCAACACACGGAGCACAGGGAAGGTAAATCTTAGTTTAGGTGCTCTCCAGACCTGGATTTCTGGGAATTACTACAGATCCAGGAGTCCTGCTTGGACCTCTCTGTGAGACACAACAAGTGACACCTCCAGGCCTCCTGGGATATCCCAGGGATGTCCTCCTGGAGAGAGGAGAACCAATTCCAAGCTCCTCACCTCACATTTAACTGAGTTGATCTTGCAAGTTAAAAGCATCAATTTAATATTTTTTTTTCTCTTTATATCTGAAAAAGTCAAAGAGTTCCTGAAAAAAAAATCAAACCAGGAGAGGAATCTGGAAGGATTTATGGCAGCCAGGACAGTTTGTAACAGAGAGAGGTTTGAGACCAACAAAGCCCAAATCTGTCCAGTCTGGATTATTCTCAGCTTCACATTATTGCCTGTTTATAGGTTCCTGTATTCCTGATAGCCCAGATTTCCAGGGAAAGGGCTCCACAAAGCTTTTTGCACAGAGAGATCTCTCCGTTTTCCAGCTGCAAACATTCATTGTTTATTAGGAGGAAAACCTCTGGCTTTCCACCTCTGGCTTTCCACCTGCTTTGAAGCCACGCTGGAATTACACGGGGTTGACTTTTCTCCTCTTCCCGAAGGAATTTCTTCCAAGGATCTCGTTAAAAACTTTGCAGGATTCTACCTCAGAAAATTCGCATTCCTGAGCACCAGGAGCTGGGAAAGGGGCTCAGCCTGGAGCAAAGGAGGCTCCAGGGGGGACCTTGTGGCTCTGCACAAGTCCCTGACAGGAGGGGGCAGCCGGGGGGATTTGGGATCTGCTCCCAGGGAACAGGGACAGGAGGAGAGGGAACGGCCTCAGGCTGCGCCAGGGTGGATATTGGGAACAATTCCTTCTTGGAAAGGGCTGTCCAGTGCGGACACTCAGGATCAGCACCACGTGTGGGGTGACAGCCCTGGAAAGTCCCCCCAAGCTGCGCTCCCCGCCTGGCTTTAGTCACCCACTGGATCTTTGCCCGCAGGGAAATCTCTGCTAAATTCTAGGGAAATCCCAAGTTTCTCTCACCGTGGCATAGCCCTTGGAAAATAAAAACAACGAGGCCTGAAAATGATTTGGTGCAAAACCCCTGGGATTTCAGCGTTTTGGGATCGACTCGGTCGCCCCCAGCGATAACACCCGGACAGGGGGATTTTATGAATGGCCACGGGAACAAAAGGAAGCGGAGCTGCTGGATTTAGTGGCCAATTTGTGCTCCTAAAAATAATCCCTTGGACTCATCCCATTCTCCAGGCAGGTTCACAAGTTTGCAGGGAAGGCTGGGCCCGGAGAGGGGCAGATTCCCACCCTCCGGACCCTCCGAGGACGCAGGGGGACAATACTGGGCGGGAGCCAGGAGGAATGAAAGAGCCTTGGAAGAGCGTTCCCCAGGGAATTCCACTATTGAATAACACTTGGCTTTTCCATTGAACCGCCACAAAGGGGGATTCATTCCCAAGGCAAAGATGTCTCCTGTAGCAGCATCCCCCGGATCGGATTCTGGTGGAGCTGCACCCAGCAAGGATGGAGCTGGATAAATCCTCTGGGATCAGCATCCAACACCACAGGGGGAGAAACTCGGGATGTGATGCTTGGGAAGCGCTCAGGGCGTAGATAATTATCCTTGGGAGCTTTTCTGAAGGTGTTTCTGGGAGGAGAAGGTGGATTTCGGAAAAGCTCCGTGGTTGGGAGTTGATGACTCCATGCTCAGGTATCCCGTTAACACAGAATTCCTTTCCCAGTGCTGCATTCCAGGTGTACAGTCCAGGCCTCCTGGGTTTCCCTGCCCGATCTGTGTCAAAATCAGTGACTTCAAAGGAAACATTATGAAATAACATGGAAAATCCCGATATTTCAGCAGCAGAGGATCCTTTAGTCAGGGAAGAGCGACCACGGGCACAAAAAAAGCACAAAACCCCTAAAACCAGGAAAGGGCGTTCGGAGGGGAGAAATCAGAAATTGTCCAAATAAACCTAAAGGAAAGCACCTCCAGCATCATCCCAACTGGGAAGAAATCATCCCAAAAAGGAAAAAAAAAATCACTTTAATGCCACTTTTCCAGGAGGAAGCATTCCCAACTCATCCACGGAGCAGCCGGAGAGCTTTGGGGCGGGAAGGGGTCAGTGCTGCCCACCAGCAGCAAACCCAGACACCTGCAGGGAGCAGGTGACACCGAGCCACCTTTTGGGACAGACGGAGCCCAGTGAGTGCCACCACCCCGGGCTGGGACACCCAGACCCTCCAGTGAGGGCATTTCCCTTTGAGGGATCCCACCAGCAGCAGGAGCAGGGATGGGTGAGCCAGCAAACCCTGAGGATTCCTCCTTCCCTTGGCGGCAAAACCCCGTGGGATTTGTGCTATTTGAACCCAAACCTCTCCCGATATCCCAAAAAACACCGGCACCACCTCCCTGAGCCCCACGGGGCCGAGCACTCTACGCTTCTCCTTCCCGTTGCTGCTCAGCTGATGCCAAATCCTCCGCGAGGTTGCATTCTTCTTGTGTTTACACGTTAAAAAAGGGGCTAAAAAAAAAAAAGGAAAAAAAAAAAAAAAAAAAAGAAAAAAAAAAAAAGGAGGTGACCTCTTGCTCACCCCGGGCGGGCTGAGAGGAGCCGCTGCTGCCTTCACCTCCGGCTGAACTTCCAGATTATCTCAGCCAAGATTCACCTTGCACTGAACTTGTACCCGGAGCACGGCACAGTCACGGAGCCCTGATTAAACACTGCAGCACCACGGGGCCATAAATTTATACATTTAATGAGGATTAGCGGCGCTTCCTGCCGCCCTCCTCGGGCTGGGGACTGATGGAAACACTGGGAAGCGATGGGAAGTGCTCACCAGCACGGGTTGGACATGGAAAAGCTGGGAATCAGAGGGAGATGAAGCGGCTCCTGTGCCGCTCCCTGCCACGAGCCGCGAATGGAACCCGTGGCAAATCCCACAGGAGCAACCGTGGAATGACCCATGGAGGGCTCGCACCACTCTCCACCCAAAAAAACCCGGGAAAAAAGCAAAACCACAGTGGGACACGGCGCTCCAGCAGCCCGTGGGTCCCTTCGCCCAGCAGGAAACCATCCGCGGGCCGTGGCCTCCTAAACTCTGGCTGCCCTCTTCCCACCGAGCGCCGCATCCCAGCGCCGTCCTCCCGTCTCTCTTCCAGGACGGACGCGTGACGGGAGGCAGCGGCCGCCGCCTCCTCCTCCTCCTCCTGTCCCAGCTGCCACGGAGGGAACGGGAGAGCTCCGCGCTCGCCGACGCCGGCCGGGGTCACTCGGCCGCGCCAGGGGAGAACGTCTGGGCGGCGAAATGGATCCGCTCAAGTTCAAGTGCTTGGAATGCCTCCCTCTTTTTTCTTTTTTTTTCTTTTTTCTTTTTTTTTTTTTTTTAGAAGAAACTAAACTAATACATCCCTGCTTTTCCTGATAACTTCCTCCTTTTCCCTCGGAGGTTTTGTTTAGCAGATCCATTGTTCTCGGCCAGCCTTGCCCTGGGGTCCAATTTGAGAGCGTTCTCATTTTTCCCCCTATGTAACCGATGCTTATTTCTTTAAGCTCCACTGTAAACACAAAGCACACGGCAGAGCCCTGGCCCGGCTTTGCAGGAGGCAGATCCAGCCCTGGAACTGCTCCTCCGTGGTTTTTTTTTTATTGGAAACAAAAGGATTGGGTCTCCTTGCTCCAAGGAGTCAAACACCTGCGGGATGCGGGAACCCGCGGGTGGTCCGGCGGCTCCGTGACCCTTTTCTGCTTCCAGAAATGTGGCTTTGCTAATTAAAGACTTCTTGATTGCTCGTTAGGAGTAAGGGATGAGGCAGCAGGACCCGTTGGAGGTGGCCTGAAGGTCCTTGGGGTGCTCGAGGTGAAGGAGAAGCCACCAGAGCGTCCCATGGGAAAGGCGGCACAGGGGGACAAATATAAACTGAAATATAAAATAAATCCTTGGAGGAGCCTTGGATGGTTCCAGGGACACGCCAGGAAATGGGGATTTGGAAGGGTGGGTGCTGAGGCCACCACGGCCTCATGTCCCCAAGTGCCACATCCACAGGGCTTGGAAATCACCCCAGGGATGGGGACTCCACCAGGCTGGAGCCCTTTCCAGGAGGGAATTGTTCCCAACATCCACCCTGAGCCTGCCCTGGCCCAGCCTGAGGCCGTTCCCTCTCCTCCTGTCCCTGTTCCCTGGGAGCAGAGCCCAAATCTCCCCCGGCTGCCCCCTCCTGTCAGGGACTTGTGCAGAGCCACAAGGTCCCCCCTGAGCCTCCTCTGCTCCAGGCTGAGCCCCTTCCCAGCTCCCTCAGGAATTCTCCAGCCCNCCCAGCTCCCTCAGGGATTCTGCAGCCCCTTCCCAGCTCCCTCGGCGCTCGAGCTGCTCCAGACCCTTTCCCAG
>VZRX01002988.1:0-48279 GCA_013398075.1 Notiomystis cincta
TAGTACTAGTACTAGTACTAGTAATAATTCTAAGATTTTAATCAGATGGATGTCCATCAGATAGAAATACTTAACAATCTACTTTTAAGTAGTTGCTTAAAATTAGATTCCTAAGAAAACATTTCAGGATATCTGAAGAAATGAAGGATATCTATTCACACATGTTTTTCAGGCTTTGTTGCATGAGTAGACCTTGTGCTGAAATAGTGATGCTATTAGAGAATCCTTGTAGAGCAAACAGGCCTGTGCAAGTGGGAGTGACCAACACTGGCAGCAGTTAGTATAGGGGAACCTCAAGGAACTTAGAAACACAGGTCTGTAGGCTGTCTGGCATCTTAAACACTTTAAAAGATATATGTTTGAAGTTATATCCTTTAATCCTGATAGATTTCTTCAGAAATATGCATGAGCTCATGCTTTCAAATGCCTTTATATGGGCAAATTTTAGTTACTCTGTTGTTTCCATGTTCTTCTGGTTTCTGTCAGCTTATCAAGAGACATTGTCCCCATGGAAAGAAAAATGCAGTCAAGTAAACAAATAATGCAAGTAATTTTAAGATTGGTTCATATAAATTCAGAATATTCCTATATAGGATTGAGGCCTACACATAAGGATGCACATATTACCTTCATATAACTTGTGCCTCTAAATCTGTTTCTAATGAGCTATTGTTGGATCTGATTGCTTCTAATTCTGCCTTTGATTTCTTCACAATAGCAAGTCTGAGAACCAGCCATACGTTGTAGATCTTTGCTATTCTTCATGATTTAGAAGGGTTAAAGAGAATGTTCAGCAGGTGTGATCCTTCAGCAGGAGTTTTGGTATTTATCTTGTTGAACTTTGTGTAGCCACAAATATATTTTCAGTCTCCATTGCTACTTGTCTATAATTAGGCTAGAGGTATGGGCCAAAAAGAAGAGCTAAAAGCAGCAGCAATGCAAAGAGTAATTGGAAACATCTTATTAATGTGACAAAGAATGTCACATAACAACCAAAGGAAAATAACTCAACTAAAAGCCAGTAAAAGTGCCACTATTTCTAGACATTTGTAGGTATCCAATATACTTTTACATAAAAGTTTACAGTTGTATTAAACTCCAGCAGTGAATGAATTTAGCTACTTTATGTCACAGCAGCAGCATTTATCTGAAAACCAATGAATGTATTCTAGAATAGAAGCTTGCTTGGCTGAAGTTTTTCTTTTATTTTTATTGGTTACATTACAATCTTGTGCTTCATTTTTATTTATGGCCATAAGGTTTTGATTGTGTTTTTTTCCTTTTTTTTCCTTTCCTTTTCCCTACTTCCACCCCAAAAGATTTATCTATCAAAAGAAAAATTAATTGAATACTGAAAAACAGCTCTACTTAATATGAAGTATCATTGATATGCATTTTTAACAGGTTATTGGTCATCAGAAATAGCTAATTATCAATTAAATATTCAGTTTTGTTAAATATTCTCCATTAGTTTATAATATAAAAGGAGGGGCAGAAGGGCAGTTTTTATTGACAAGGCTTTGAAGATAAAAATATTTATGAACCATTCAATCCACAAAAGAAAGGGATCTAAATGAAATATAAACCACACACAGGTCTTTGCTAATGAACATTAACAAATCCAGACGTCTTTATCTTTTTATGGAAACACATTCTTTGCTTCCAGCTGACCCAGCACATCAGCCAAAATTGTTCCAGTGATGTTTATTACTTCTCTTGCAGCATTTAATGGGTTAATTAAAAAACCCCTAAAACCAAACCAACAAAATCCAAAACCTAGCTGCAATGAAAAGACTTTAGGTCATAATTCCATCTGGTGTAAATGCGTGTTGTTACTTACACAAAGAATCAAAAGGCTGCCAAAACTCCAGCTATGACCCCTGTTACAATATCTGCAAAATAAATGATTCTGGCTTATTTGAACAAAGAATATGCTTGTGTTTTTCCTTTATTAATTCAGAAGCTGCCACAATATGCACCATGATGACAGATTTTCTGATTCTAGCCTCCAATAACAATCTTTTCACCGATTATGATGGCAGAAAATCTCATTTTACCAGCTAAGAATAGTTTATAAATTATGAACTATATAAATGCTAAGAAGAAAGAATTCCAAATATACCAGAATGAATTCTTAAAAGTATCACTGCTGTAACACAGTAGTAACTATAAAACATTCAAGATTTTCTGAAAGGCGCAGATAGGGATTAGATTCTTAATTAAATTAAACATTAAGACAATATGCAAAAAATCCTAATAAAAACAGGCATAAATGGACAATACTTAAGGAGGTGGTGGGAGCATTCACCCAACACTTTCCATCATTTACCAACAGCCCTGGCTCACTAGGGAGGTCCCGGTTGATTGGAGCTTAGCAAATGTGAGACCCATCTACAGGAAGGGTCAGAAAGAGGACTCAGGGAACTACAGGCCTGTCAGCCTCACCTTGGTGCCAGAAAGGTCATGGAGCAGCTTGAGTGAGGAGATTGGCATTCAACAGTGATTTAAGCTGTTAGTCATAAAGATTCTTAAGAAAAGTAAAATAAAAAATTCAGATAATCTCTGATGACAAACCGAACCCCCTTTGTATTTCTAGGAAAAATGTCTGAGATATTTTATAACTGCTAACACTAACCTCAAGGTATTTAATATTTTATAACACTTATGTAAATCTATCTCATGTCTAGTTAACATAGAATAGTTGTGTTTTTGTTGTGGCTGCCTAGAAGTGACTTCAACATGGATGCTCTTAAAATGCTGCATCTGAACAAAAGTGAATTTCATATAAATATCTTCCATTTGGTAGTGCTTAGGTATTTTTAATTAGCACACTGTTTTTTCAAAGCTTTGTCCCCCTCCTTCTCTATGTCTGTTAGTAGTAGCATATCTAATTAAATTATCCAATTTTTTTGTGTGTTTCAAAGCATTCCTTAGTATATCAATAGAAGGGGTGGATTTCCTGTTCACCACAAGAAAAATCTCAAATCTGTTTTAATATTTTCTGGAAGCTCCACATCTTTTCATATGCCCTATTTTTAACACAAGTAATTTAATTATCTCTGCTCTCTTATCTAAGTACATATCAAGAAAAATATTTTGAATTTTTGACTGCTGCTTTAGTAGTGCTGCTTTAGTGCTTTTAGTAGACTACATTGTGGCAGTGCTTGAGACCACAAAAATACCTACTGTGTTTTGTTGGTAGAATAAGGTCCCTACCGTATTTCTGTCTTAATGCAAAGCCTCCACTCTGAGCTCTGTATGACATCCAGGATCCATATAAAATGTCTGTTAATAACATTGAATGTCCCCTGGCTGACCCACTCCTTCCCTTGAACTCAATATTCTTCCACAGGCACGGTGCATGTACATTTTTTTAATCAACAGAAAAACAATTGGAAGATGGAAAGAACAGAGGGTTTTGACACAGATGTAAAAAGACAAATGCTCCCTTCCATATGTACTTTGCTAAGAAAAATTGGTGTTTCAAGTGTACAACCAATAGGACCAATTGAAAATTTTCACAACAGTTAAATTTCAGTAGAAAATTGGAGTTTTGCACAGTAAGGCTTCTCTAAAATTAAAAATACATAATTTCCACAGAGCTTGTAAAAAATAATTTTAAACCCCCTCAAACTCAAACCTACAGAATCCTGCTGTGTCTATTTTAGATCTTAATAAAAAAATTACCTTCTTGATAACAAAGGAAAATTCAGAGCAATGCAAAAGATAAAATCTTACTAACTGTTATAAATATGTAGATATGTATCTATAAAAATTTCAAAACCAATAACCTCTGGTACTATCTTTTATTAAATGAAATTCAACATAAGGAAAGATTTTTACATGTCCAAATAACTGATTTTATACTTTCCAATCAGGTACATGAGGTCCAAATATGACATGATATGAACATTTACTTCCAGGAAGATATCCAGTTGCAAGACCTGATATTTGCAGGTCACAGGCAGTATAATTCTTTAAATAACTGTTGTTACACCTTGTGAATGGACTGCTGAAGAAAGGGCAAATTTAGGAATAGCTGGATGGGAGACGTTTTCTAATTAAATCTCTAATTTTCTGTTTTATAACAAGAAGATCTGGATATCAAATATTACTGTAATTAAACTCAAACCTAGAGATAAACCCATTTGAGGTGGGGGAGTTTATCACTCTTCATATTTTCTATTTTTGTTTTTATTTTAGGTAAGGAAGAAATCAGTGCAGGAAGTTATATGAAGATTAGTTTCATGTCACAATAATTCTCAACACTGCCATCTTTATAGTTGTCATCGTGCATTTCGGAGAAAAAACCTGTTTTGATTGTTTTTTATATCCTTTTTTTAAGAAAAAAACAACTTTGACTTATTGTTGACACATCAATGCTGCAACAGAAATGAGTAACATTTCTCTGAAGCACTGACATTCATGTTTAATATGAACGTATCATTACAGCATTTTCTGACCGAGTTTAGTTCCTGTAGAGAATACATGTGGCAACACTTGGATTGGAAGACATTAGTCAACATTATTTTTGTGTGACTGATTTTTAATTGCAGAATTAGCTAGAGTATGAAGATGACTGCTGTGCAGTAATAGTATTTGCTAGTCAATGTATATTGTGTAGCATCACTTTCTCAAAGTTTTATATGAGTTTGTTTCAGAGTGAAATTTGCATGTAAAAAAAAGATTTACGTTTCCATTAGCACTATTTGTATCACACACTTATCCTAAAGAAGTACATAAACCATCTGAATGTGTCAGTTTAAATACTTTCATAGCTTTCACTAAATTTTCCTGGCTTGCTGTTTTCATTGCATTTGCCAGTGGCTTATTATGTGGTACTATATAACAGATTGCTGAATTCAAATGATCCTCCCTCTATTGAAATGTTTACACTGTTTTCTTTACAAAGACACGCATGCTACTCAAGATCATGAAGAATCTTCATTTTTACCATTTTTGTACCACAAATCTAAGAGACCTTACACTACTTTTGTTTTCTTTATTAAATAAATAAGAAATACAGTACCAAATTTTTCTACTTGCCTACTTGTGACACCCCAGAAATCATGACTGGAGACGCATTGAGCTTATAGAAGTTCACCATAACCATGTATTTCAAATTGGAATTCTTCTTTAATAGTCTAGATTTTTCACATCAGCATCACTATCTATTCTCAGTAGAGACTGTGATAATTAATTGGGCAAAGATAAAAACTCATTAAGAATTTGCCAGAAACAGTATGTGTGACAAGATAGAATTTTTGTACGTATTACAGCTGAATTTTATCGCGTGAGAGGAAACACTGGACCAGAGGAAGGAAGTATTAAATAAGGATAAATTTTATTTACTGGCATTTGATCAATCACTGGAAATTAACAGGAGTATAATGAATTTTCTGGTTCCTCTAATAATGTAGTAAAGTTTCTTCTTGACTAGGTGGTGCTCATTTTATAAAAAGAGACAGTTCAGTTAGTGGCAGAACTCTCAAGAAATAGAGCTATGGAGGAAAGTACAGGTGCCCATGTAGAGTCACCAACAAACACTCGATTGACTTAGCCCTCTTCACTGCTCCTGTTAGACAGCTCTCTCCAGCTGTCTGGCCTGTGAAATAGGAATTCTTGAAGACTAAGATTTAAAGGCATACAGCCTGAAGGAAACATTTTATTTTTCATTATTGAGAGGGAGAAGATAATATAGGTTCTCATACAAGATTGCAGAGAGGTGTTTTCATTCCACACTACTCCTATCTGAGAAACTTTTTCCTGATGGTAGAAATTGATCTGGGTTTATCGTTTTAAAAACCATTGTTGAGAAGGATGTGAAGAGTTAAGGAGTCTTCCTCTGGGTAAAATGCACATTGAAATGAATTGCCTTGTAAGGTTCTCCTATAAATGGGTTATTATACAAAATAATGTCACGGGTGCAAAGTTTTTCCTTCTCTGTAAACTACTGCAATGTTTTGGAAGCACGATGTTTATTTGTCCGTGAAGTATCCCTGTAAAAAATTGAGTGATAGATCAAACCCATTAAAAATGTTAGATAAAGAGATACTTAAGGTATGATGAATTTCAATGAACTTTCTCAAGACCAGAGTTTGGTGTATTCTGGGAAATTTTAAAAATTTATTTAAATACCTCCAGTGTTACTTAGTAACTGAATTGACTTTTTGAGTCTCACTGTGTAGTTTAACTAGACATGCACACAAAAGAAGAAAAAGAACTCATGCTGTAGTTCACATTGTTGGAGAGAAATGTTATTGAAAAGAAACTTAAATAGATAAAGCAATTAGAGATCTTTTTCCTCTTTTTGAGTGGAGGATAGCTGCTATTCTGAAAAAAAACCCAGACTCACACACACCTAAAAAAGGGAGGAGGAGCATGAAGTATCTAAGCAGCAGCAATGGAGCAGGAGGTTTTATATGAGACAGGGGAAGATTTAAGGCAGGCATAAGGGGGAAATTCGAAAGGGTTCCTTGACATATCATTCACAGCCCTTAGCTCTAGAGCAGCCTCCAATAGGAGCAATGAGCAAAACTAGTGAGCAGAGGCAGCCTGCTTTATATTTGCATGGGAGGTGTATTTTTATACCATTTAAGCTTTTTCCAAAGTATGAAGGCACAGTGACAAAGGGCTAGATCTGAAGGCATAGGAGACCTCTTCCAGTCATGGGAGACTTGGAAGTGTATACACTAGATTTAATAGAGCCCGTGCAATATAAAGAGCTATGTGCAAGATAAACGTTAGGATCATTCCTGCATTTCCAATATATTGTTTATATCAACAAAGAGTTTATCAATGCTTGCTTTCATATATGGTCATTCTTAGGTTCACATCAACTCCTTTAATATTGCTTTACTTTTAGAATCGGAGACTCATTAAGGTTGGAAAAGACCTCCAAGATCCAAACTTTGATGAACTGCCACCTTGTCAGGTACACCTTAGCACCAAAGTACCATATCCAATAATTTCTTGAATGCTTCCAAGGATGGTGACCGCACCACTTCCCTGGGTAGTCCATTGCAATGATTCACAGCCCTTTCACTGAAGAAATTCTTCCTGATATCTAACCTGAACTTCCCCTGGCAGAGTTTGAGGTAATTTCCTCTTATCCTACCACTGGTTGCCTGGGAGAAGAGACTGACCCTCACCTTGATACCACCTTCTTGCTGGAGGTATAGAGAGTCATAGGCCTAAGCCTCATTTCCCCCAGGCTAAACGTCCCCAGCTCCCTCAACCTCTCCTCACAGGAGTTGTGCTCCAGACTCTTCACCAGCTCTGCTGCCCTTCTCTGGATGTGCTTCTCTTTCTTGAAGTGAGGGGCCCAGAACTGGACACAGGATTCGATGTGTGGCCCCAGCAGTGCTGAGTACAGGGGCACAATCCCTGCCCTGGTCCTGCTGGCCACAGCACTGCTGATCCAGGCCAGGGTGCCATTGGCCTTCTTGGCCACCTGGGCACCCATTGGCTCATGTTCAGCCTCTGTTGCCCAGCATCCCCAGGTCCTTTTCTGCTGGGTTGCTTTCCAGCCACCGTGCCTCAGCCTGCAGTGCTCCAGAGGGTTGTTGTAACCCAAGTGCAGGACCTATTTTTTTCCCTAATTCTGCCGTTATTACTTAATGCTGTTTAGATAATTGTCATTTAATATTGGTTACAACTTTTAAATGGGTTGTACAAAAGACATTTTCATTGACTGCCGTGTTTTTGTGTTTCACCAGAATGCTGTATAGTTTATTATTGCTGGATAAAAGCCTATATGATCCTCAAGATTTCTATGCTGCCTTTTGCAATTCCCATAGAGTGTATTATCTGATTTTAGTCTCATTTTATATAATCCTTATTATGGGACATTCTTTCATCATGAAGATTATTTTATTCAATCATAACAGAAGTGGGTCATATTTAACAGGACAAAATTAAAGGCTTCAATGAAAAAATGGGTCTAATTAGGTAAGCCTAGAAGTCACAATTTTTAAAAAATCAAGCACTGCTTAACCAGACAATTCTATCCTCCCTTCTCAGAGAAAACCATCACAGTCTTATCTTTTGATAATCAAGCTTGTTGAGATCAAAAACTGTTATCTGGAGACACAGAAGAAAAAGAAAATACCTTCAACCAGAGAGGTTTAATTATACAAGCTTCTGTGGAGGAAAAGAGTGGAATATGTTAGAAATAACTACAATTTGGAAGGATAACATCCAAAAGGGGATAAGACTGAAAGTTTTATGCCTAAATCATTTCTAATATAAAGGTATTTTCCAAGCAGATAAATAAATAAAATACTGGAAAATGAGTGGTTTTATTTTTTTAACAAAAAAAGACACTCTTGAGATTGGAAAGTTTTGTATGTGTAAAATACTGTTATAATGTTTCCTGGGAATTACATTTTTCTGAAATAATCTTCATCCACATTAATTTATGCATGTTGGTTTCTGAACTATAAATAATATTGTATATTGGATTTATAATATTTTTTTAATCATGCTTTGATTTCTTTCCGATGAACAGAAATAGGGAGGAAAACAATAATGAAAAATGTTGGGAGAATTGAGAAGGGGTATGGAAACTTATAACTACAACTTAGGACAAAGGTGATCCTTCACTTCTATTTAGTATAATCAGAAGTGAATAAAAATCATATATCTTTTTAACAATAAAAATAGGATTTTCAGCGGACAAAGATGGTGGGTTTGGTAGATATCTGGTGCAAGATTTCTACATATCTAAAATTCATAAACATGAATTATATAACTAATGCTGGAGATGTAGCGACAGGATTTTCAATGAACATGTAAATTCTTTAGCAACATTTTTTACCCAGAGCTTAATTGATTATTACAGAATGCCTCCAGGGAGACATATTCATAATTCACAAAGGACAGGAAGTAATTAGCCTCTTCTGAATCAACTCCTTTCTGTCCACACACTGTATCAACTGTGTGGTTGTTTCCCATTTTTGAGAGGAAAAAGGAAAGGGCAGGAACTTCTTTAACTCCTTTGGAAAGAACTGTGGTAGCAACAGGGACCACCTTTCCCACTGCAGACCTGTTTGATGCTACTGGAGCGATGCCAGCTTGAAGATAAACTAGACAGCTTTAAAAAGTCTCCTCTTACATAATGTCTGAAGCCTATGTTTAATTCTACTGTGTAATGATTTTTGGACACTTTTGTTAGCTTGCAGGATATTTGTTTTCTCCTTGCAATTGCCCTGAGAGGAACCACTACACCAATTAATTTTCATGATAAACTATTTCTTCAGCTTCCTTTCCATTTTTTTAATAAAAGTAAAGCAAATTAACATTCTGAAACCATTTCAAAAGATATGTTTTGTCAATTTTTTATATTTTTAAGAAAGATTTAGCATTTATGCCTGCTTTGATTGCAGTTTCTAAATAAGGACAGGTCATCAGTAAGAAATATCATGAGCTCCTGCTTTTGGAGGGATGGCTAAAATGAGCAGCTGAAAATATTTACACTGCTGGCAATTGAACCTCTAAAATGTGGGAAAAGTAGACCAAATTCATATCTCCAGAACACTGGACATAGAAACAAAGCTGAAACAAAGAAACAAACAAAAGATAACAGCATACAGATAAACAAAGTATTATAAACAAAATATCTTTAGCATTTTTCAAGGTTAAAAGACTTTTAATCACTTCGCCTGACTGCTTCCATAAGAGAAGTAGGAGTTCAGCAAAACATTCCTATTATTACCTGCATGAGTTAGCAGAAGCATCAGTCAGCCTTAATGGAGGTGCCCAGTCTTTAGTTTAAAACTTCTAATGAGGGAGACTGCACTGCTTTTAATTTGCTCTGGTAGCTAATTATTAGGTCTGGCTGAAGTTTTTTGATTAAAACTGATTTGACAGGCTCTTGGATTTTCCACTCAATTAAATGCTTTGAGAAACATTTACTTCAGCCAAATCTCCCCCACACCTCCTTTCCCCAATATGGATTTAAATTTTTTTCCTACAGAACTGTCTAGAAAAAGTCATGCAAGCTTCTTTATTTTGTTTCTAATCTAACATTTTTAGAATCAGATTTCAACCTCCAGCTTCCTTGGTATGTTTTTCTATCCTGAACCCTCTCTCACTTTAATGTATTTAAATTTTGTCTCCTCCTTTGATCTTTCATTAAAACATCAGCATCCTTGCAACTCAAAGTAGACAGGTCAATCTTAAAAGTGAGACAAGAATGCAAAGCCCAGATTCTGAAATAAAAATTATTTGTAAAAAATTATGAATAACCGCTAGATGTTAAAGAGGGAAACAGAGGCAGCTTTTACCTGAAATCAGAGAACACCTGGAGAGGTCCAAATGAAAACGCAGTAGGAGCAAGTAAGATTAAGGATAGCAGCAGGAGTTTCAGGAATTAAAAGTGTCAGGAGAGATTAAGAGGATGCAGGCAGGGTTTTAGGAGGTAATAGTCAATATGTAAAATGTCAACAAATCTCTATAAAGTCATAAGGAGGAGGAGACAAAGACATTGTGGTAAATAATAAAAAATCAGGTAAAACCCCCCTCTAACTGTTAATGAATTTATACCAAAATATATATGGGTGTTTTCCCACACACCAAGGCAATGATTGCTGTTCCTGAGACCTTTAACAGAGTATATTATGGGCAGACACATTTTGGGGTAAAACTGAAGGTAAAACTGAAGGTAAAATGTGTTGATCACATGGTTAATCAACTGGCTACCCACAGGAGTCACTGTCTTGTTATATTTACATTCCCTTGGACAGAGGAAGAAATAAGTACTGGAATAATTACTGACACTTTAGTATGGACATTAAGCATATTTTAAGACTGAAAGGAAAAATAGAGGCACAGAGAAGTCTATTCTGAAAGCTATTTTACACTCTAATAATAATCTAAGGTTTAGCAGGTTGAGCAGGTTTATCAAGACAGTGCTGGTTGGGAGCCTATGAATAATTTTGGAATGTGAATTTGCTTCCTCAAAAATCTCTTCCCATCACTACTATCTCACTAGGAGAACCACAGCCGGGGTTCTTAAGTTGAGAAAAGTGTCCATGTAAAGACTCTTGACTTCTTCCTGCAAATAATCATAGGGCATATTTTCATGGACAGGTGCAGATTGACCCAAGGTGGCTGGAAGCACTTCTGGTTCAGTAGCAGTGTACCTGTTTTACCTCAATTCTATGCCTAGATTACTATATCCAGACTTAGTAAGATATATTTCCTTATGTTGTTCTGGTGAACTGAACTACTGACTAAAATAATAAAGTAAAAACTGTTTTTTCTAGCCCATCTAAAACAGAAACAGGAAACAAAAAGGGATCTTTCCAACAAAGAAATTAAAATTACAGGAGGTGAACAAGGACATGAAACCAAATAACAAGGAACAGTCAAATATTAAATTGGATTAAACTATAAAACAGATGAACAGAAATCATAGCAACACAGAATGGTATGTGTTGGAAGGGATCATCAAATATCATGAAGTCCAACTTCCCCTCCACTGACAGGGACATCTTTCACTAGATCAAAGTGCTTAAAGTCCCATCTAGACTGACCTTGAACATCTCCAATGATGGGACATCCACAGCTTCTCTGGACAACTCCTTACACTTTCTCACCATCCTCATTGTAAAAAATCTAACTCTACTCTCTTTCCGTTTGAAAACGTTGCCTCTTGTTTTTTCACTACAGGCTTGAAAAAAAAGTCTCTCTCCATCTTTCTTACAATTCCCCATTAAGTACTGAAAGATTACAATAAAGTCTCCCAGGAGCCTCCATTTCTCCAGGCTGAACTATCCCAACTCTCTGAGTCATTCTTCACTGGAGAGGGGATAACTTTTGTTACAGGTGTCCACCTGGACATTGAGCCAAAGTATAACTCTACACATGATGATCCAGTAAATTCCTCATCCTTCTAACAGTCCATCCATCAAAACCATCTTTCTCCAATTTAGAGGTAAGAGGGGGCCAAATCAAAGTTGCTACAGAAATCCAGGTAGATGATATCTTTAACTCTTTTCAACTGACCTGCTCCACAAATCACAGATTACTTGCATCCTCACAATTTATCCTGTAAACATACCCTTTACTAAAACTTTGATTTTAAAAAACATGTAACTAAGTAGCAATACGTGGTAGAGAACTCATAAATCACCAGATAAACATCTTGCATTGTCTTTCTCAGATTCATTAGCTGTTAATTGAATAAAACCATAAACCCTTAGTGTCAGTGCCTTAAATGGTCTATGGTATAAAGTCCAAAACTAATGTTGCTCAGGACTTGGGAAGAATGCAATATTGAGTACACAAGCCCAGAAAAATATCATCTTAAAGAAGATATCTGACCTCAGAAAAATGAAAGCATCATCTTAAAATCAGCCAGGTATAAGACCTGGGTGAAGTCATACATTCTCTAAGAGTACTACAAATAACAATGTTAGAGGATTCAGGAATGCTTCCTAATTTGGTCAGCTCCTAGACATGTTTTGTGTCCGTATTGAGATAAAATTTTTTGCGTCATTCCCTATTTCATGCTTAGGCATAAAACCTGGGCATTTGGGAAAAGAATGTTATATTCATATAACTTGAAAGACTAGAAAACAACATTTCCCCAGTGTACCAAGAGAAATTGTTTCATTCAATGTCATTACCTGATCCTTTTCCTTGACTTCTCTTTCTAATCTGCCTTATCTACAGTCTAAGCCTTCAAGAGAATGTCTTTACATTATTTTCCTTGCCTTTGTCAGTAAATTAAGCATTTCCAAGAAGGAAACGTAACCACTGGGTAGTTAGCTTTCACAGTGCTAAATTTTTAGTATGCTCTCTACTGTATTTTTTACACCTGCTTGTTTGGCAGGTAATGCAACTTGTGATAAAGGCAATTTTCTTACTATTAGCAGGTACAGTGTTGTGTTTTGGATTTTGTATGAGAATAATTTTAATTTTGTATGAGAATAATGTTTAGTAACACACTTATATGTAAGCTGCTTAGCCCATGTGATGAATTTTCTCTTAGAGCTAAAGAATTGGTGCCATCCTGTTTTATTTATTGACACAGATGTAAGAAATAAGGTGTAAAACAGCTGTACTACTACTAACATGAAATAGACAATGAACATCATTAAGTCCTTGTCAGTAAATGGAAGAACAGGAAAAATATGGGAGAATGGATAGAATATATCTTCCCTTGCTCTTTGGAATTTCTTGTTGACTTTATGAAATTGTTGATTGAAAGATGTTGATAATCACATCATTAAAGAACTGGAAAGAGAAAAAAAAAAAAAAAGAAAGCAAAAAAATCAAGTCCTAAAAATACAAATAACCCTGTATATAGAATTATATAAGATAAAGTTCTGAGACTGTAACAACAATTTAAATTCTGGGTTACAATATGGTACTTATTGAATGGAAATATGGATCCATAACAAAATCAATATATAAGTAAAAGAAAACCCCAAAAGACAAATTAAAAATAGTCTATAGGTAATATATATGAAAATATTACTTATTTATGCTAGTTTTATATAATTAATCATGTAGGAGGCATTTATACATTATAATATTTTTGTAATTTTAAATTCCAAATTATTTACAGTTTGAAAGTTACACATTTCTATTTATTATGAACTTTAAGTTGTTAAAGGAACTTGCATAATATAATTGAATAGCAGAAATATTTTTTTAATAAAGATTAATAGTGAAATATTATAATGGACATTTCTGTTGTCTGGGTGAAAGTTTCTTGATGCTTCCACTTCATTCAAACACTGAATCATCTCTGAAGGACACTGTAATTTAATAATTATGAATTCATACCAATGTTTCTTTACTTTGAACATTATATTCCTTTTCCACAGATGCAATAATTAGAACACAATTAATTAGCTTAAGTATGTGATTTTGTAAATATAACAGTTCAAGCATGTTGTTGAAGAATGAAGTTTTGAAGCTTTTTCCTTCAACACATTTTGAAGTAGTATTGATATGGTAGAATTTATCTTACTAAATGATTTTTATATCTTCACAGTCAATGATGCATATTTGATAGTCATCTGATGCTGCTAGAGAGGATGTCAAAAGTTATAAATACTTGTAGAAAAACACAATTCACCCCAAGCAAATACACAGTATGTGTCAGATGAAGTGTTCCATATAATATAAAATATATACTAAAATTGTAAACATATGTACTCTGTGGTGATTCTAGGGTGTCAGATTTAGAAAACCAGATTTAATCTCATGAATTCACTGAACAGATGTGCAAGTGATATGTTAATTTGACCGTCAAATCTGATCACCCTCCCTCGCACTTAAGAAATAATATTTTAAATAAACAAAGAAACAAAATAACAGCATTGCCAAATAAAGAAACAACCAGGGAATAAGCTCTCAGTTCTGTTTTCACCTCTCTTGCAGAAATAACCAAGAGAAAATGCAGAAGTAATGCCAGGGATTATCAATAAAGAATTATAGAAAATGTAGCTTAATTGAGCAAAATTAATGAAGTGGTGAGTAGCTAGAAAACAACAAATGAGATTTACTACTGCTCCTTACCTTACCATACTTACCTTCAGCAAGCATTTCCAAATATTATGGTCCAAATTTAGTAAAATGAACCCAGAGTCCATTGAAACAATATATTCACAAATAATAAAGTCTCCTTTATCTTTTCACTTAAGTTATCTCAGTTTAAAAGACAGCAGATAACAAAATGCCACTCACCACAAATTCAAACAAAATCTTGTATCTTAAAGTAAGACCAGTCCTTAGGAATTTCTATCTCACATAGCAATAATGTACAAATTAAGTAAGTAACAAGTCCAAGACATTTTACAGGGAAATAAATCTTGGAAACTAGAAGCTGATAGCTATAAAAATGACTCAAAGCTAAAACTGTGCAACTGCCCATCAAAGAAATAAAGAGCTTGATGTGAAAACTGAAAACACTCTGAACTTCACTTCTTTCAAATGGACCTCCAAAGTAAAATTAGCTGTTTAGTCTCATTTTTCAAATTTGATATATTAATATAGCTGAAGTCAGGCAAAAATGACAGATATGGTCAAACTCAGGCATATTATAAATTACCTTTCGGCAAAATCAGCAGTTTTAGCAGCTAAGCTTTCATCATTTCAGAACAGAGAGATACAGAAAACCACAGAGTATGGCATACTTGGTAAAATGCACAAAAGATAGTAATTTAGATCAGTGAACTTGGTAGAGACACCTGGATTCATTCTGTACTCTGTCATTATCTTTGCACGCGTTCTTGTTAAACTGGTGCCTCTCTCGCTCCCCCAGTTTTTATGTGCAAACAGGAAAAGTAATACTGTCTTGGTACTACATTGTCGTCTCCTAAAGTCCTGCTTTTTAGCTATGCTGACAGAGTTAAAACAGCAAAATCTCTCCTATATGGATGGAGTTTACTGTTAAATGAGTGTTTTATGCAGTTTTAATCTGCTTCCATCGAAGAAGAGTAGCGCAGTATACAGATGTAAAATATCTTCTTGCAAAGATAACTGCATACATCTCTCAGTATGCATCAGGTGTTTATCAGTGGTTTTCCACCTCTTTTTGTCAAGTATGGCCCCAAGGGTGCTTAAAGGCTCAGCAAGCTGCCAGTGTTGCATGCTAGCAAGTCATCCTCAGGACAGCCTCTGCCTAATGATATGCCCAGAGAGGAATGGTGGGACAATAATCCAACAGTACCTATCACTCTCCAGTGCTGGTGTCTTGAAATATGTGAGCCTGCTGCTTTTAGCTCTTATCACCTTTCTCTGTCACATGACTTCAAAACAAAATACTAAAATTTTTCGTTCCTAGGATTTCTGGGATTTGTGTATCTAAGCTTTGATATTTCTACCTCAGAGGAGGAAGGGATTTGCATGCAGCGTAGATCTAATATGACAGTGACAGATACCAGTATCTCTGGAGACTCCAGTACACTTCCACAAAACCTCTAATAATTCAATCTATGATGGACAATATGACCACTTCTGTAAAAAAAAATACTCCACCTCTATCAACTGAAGATAGTACATAAATTAAACACCTATTTAAATGGCTTGACTTTGGAATGTCAGGATTTCAGACTTTGACAGCTAAAGAAAGGTTTAGCTCCTAATATTTCTCATAATATCTGAAATTTATCATTATATCTCCCCTCCACATTTCCTTTTATTTTTTATCAAGAACCATTGTTCTGTTTAGGTGTAAATTACAGAATTTATTTTTTGTAATAGAAATTAGCCTGCGTAGAGTAAAAGGAGGCAAGCAACATTACAAATTACTTACCTTGATCAAACTGGATGAAAAAATGATAGGGCTAAAACGAACAATACCTTTATATCCATAGCAATATTTTATATTTGACACTAAGATAATAAAAATAGAGAAAAAGAAACTAAATGGGTAATGTCTAAGAATAATTATTCTAAAAATTATCATTATATTTTTCCTATAACATTGGCTTATTCAATCAGAGATGATTTAATTTCTAAATTGTCCATTTTTTTCTTTTTTTTCATTTTCCCTGTGAGTGTATGTACAAATATATAAAAGTAGAAATAAAGAAGGGAGATACTGACACAACCATTTTACTGTTCAATATCATCATTACTAATGAGTAAATTTATAGTCTGTGTAGGAACTTGATGAGGTGTTTTTTCATCATTTATCTTTTTTTCTTTCTTTCTCCTTTTCATACACATTCTTCAAAGATCACTTATTTGTTTTTAAATACCTTTGGGATTCTTTCCAATACATTTTAAATGATTCTTACCTAGGGTTCAGGCTAAGATTGTATCATCAGTATTTCCTGCCAGTCTCCTTTCAGTAAGTCAGGTCTGGTTTGACATAATATACTACATCATTTCTGGGTGCACTTAACAATGGCATTTTAGGTTGGAACAGGAAGGAGTATTTGACATGCAGCCAGAATGGAGCTACTGGAAGCAGACACCACTTAGCCGCCTTTCAGTTTAGTCAGGAGGCCTTCAGGACTATGTTTTGCTCTACAAAACCATTTTTATTTTGCCATACTACTTGCCAACACTTAAAATCTCTGTAATGCAAATCCCACACAAACACAATCCCTCTTCCACATATAAGAATGATCCTAACACTCTTTTTTTTTTTCTCTGCTTTCTGCAGCCAGGTTTTGGCTAGGTCCTGAATGTCTTCCCTGCAAGAAGCCCCAGCTCTTTTACCTAAATTTGTCAGCTCAAAGGCAAGGGTCACCCATTTAGAAATGTTTGTCTTCTCTTTGGACTCTGTACTTCATCAGCTCTGTTT
Source organism: Notiomystis cincta (assembly GCA_013398075.1). NCBI lineage: Eukaryota > Metazoa > Chordata > Aves > Passeriformes > Notiomystidae > Notiomystis > Notiomystis cincta. The sequence continues at coordinate 17,273 of VZRX01002988.1, forward strand.
CCATTCTCTTTGTATCCTCTCCCTTAAAATGCCTGAAAGCATTTATTCCTTATGGTCCATCAGTCTGGATCTGGTGGCAGTGCACCTCCTTCTCAGCTCTCAGACACCTCTTTCCACCCAGCTCATGCCCCAGGTCCCTTCAGGAATGTGCAGCTTTGTGCTCTGCAAAAAGGCCTCTGCTGGCATTTACAGGAAAGAATTACAAAAGAAAAGCAAATTGTAATCAAAAACAGAATGCAAATTGAATTTAGAACAAAGGTTATTTAAAAAAGGTAGCGATACTTGACAGGGACACGAAGCCACTGAATTTATTTACATACTCTTTTGCTATAGTTCTCCAAGTATTATGTATCAACATTCTACAGGAAAAATATTTAGGTCCCTTCAGGAATGTGCAGCTTTGTGCTCTGCAAAAAGGCCTCTGCTGGCATTTACAGGAAAGAATTACAAAAGAAAAGCAAATTGTAATCAAAAACAGAATGCAAATTGAATTTAGAACAAAGGTTATTTAAAAAAGGTAGCGATACTTGACAGGGACACGAAGCCACTGAATTTATTTACATACTCTTTTGCTATAGTTCTCCAAGTATTATGTATCAACATTCTACAGGAAAAATATTTTTCTAAGTGATTACAGCATTATATACAACTTTTTCCTCTCATATTCATTTTCCCACACTGGGTGCTACCTACAGAATTAACATGACTGTTTTATAGGTACTCTTAAGAGGTGTAATATTTTTATACTTGAGTTACAGATAAAAGCCTGCAAGTATTTTCACCAGGTTATTTTGTGCATTGCCTGTACAAAAGTGTATCATTTCAACAGATATTATATGTTCAAAAGTTATTTATTTATTCGTTGCATTCAAATTTTTGATGAAGAATGGAAAGGTAAATTTAGATATTTCAGGCTCTTTTCCAAGAAGGAGGTAGCAATAAGTACTTACAGCTATGTCTCCAACATTTACCCATGCTACAGAATATATTTATATAGAATATCCCAAATATTACCTGCTTTCCATAAGAATTTTCACTTAAACAACCTAGGCAGGATGCAAAATAGATTAATTTTGCAAATTTATAGTTTCTCAAAAATAAACACTGCTAGATGAATGATGGCTTCAGATATAATAGATTGGCTTGTGTTTTAATGGATCTTAAAGATCATCTAGTTCAAACTCTCCTACCCTAAACAGGGACACCTTTCATCAGAACAACTTGCTCAAAGTCCCATCCAACCTAGCTGTGAACACTACCAGAGATGGGATAGTCACAAAATCTTAACCTGTCCCAGGGCCTCACCACCCTCACAATAAAGAATTCCTAATATCTGATCGAAACCTACTCTCTTTCAGTCTGAAGTAATTTCTTCTTGTCTTATCAGTACATACCCTTGTAAAATGACTTTCTACATCTTTCTTGAAGGTTCTTTTCAGATACTGAAATGCTGCAATTCAGGTTACGCTGAGGCCTTCTCTTTTCCAGGCTGAACAATCCCACTTCTCTCTGTCTTTCAACATAGAAGAGGTGTTCCATGCTTCTAAATCATCTTGGTGCCTTTCCTCTGGACTTTCTCCAACAGGTCCATGTCCTTCCTCTACTGGGAACCCCAGAGCTGGATGCAGAACCCCACCCAGGTGGGGTGTCACCAGAGCTGAGCAGAGCAGAGCAGAGCAGAGCAGAGCAGAGCNTTTGACATGCAGCCAGAATGGAGCTACTGGAAGCAGACACCACTTAGCTGCCTTTCAGTTTAGTCAGGAGGCCTTCAGGACTATGTTTTGCTCTACAAAACCATTTTTATTTTGCCATACTACTTGCCAACACTTAAAATCTCTGTAATGCAAATCCCACACAAACACAATCCCTCTTCCACATATAAGAATGATCCTAACACTCTTTTTTTTTTTCTCTGCTTTCTGCAGCCAGGTTTTGGCTAGGTCCTGAATGTCTTCCCTGCAAGAAGCCCCAGCTCTTTTACCTAAATTTGTCAGCTCAAAGGCAAGGGTCACCCATTTAGAAATGTTTGTCTTCTCTTTGGACTCTGTACTTCATCAGCTCTGTTTCCATTCTCTTTGTATCCTCTCCCTTAAAATGCCTGAAAGCATTTATTCCTTATGGTCCATCAGTCTGGATCTGGTGGCAGTGCACCTCCTTCTCAGCTCTCAGACACCTCTTTCCACCCAGCTCATGCCCCAGGTCCCTTCAGGAATGTGCAGCTTTGTGCTCTGCAAAAAGGCCTCTGCTGGCATTTACAGGAAAGAATTACAAAAGAAAAGCAAATTGTAATCAAAAACAGAATGCAAATTGAATTTAGAACAAAGGTTATTTAAAAAAGGTAGCGATACTTGACAGGGACACGAAGCCACTGAATTTATTTACATACTCTTTTGCTATAGTTCTCCAAGTATTATGTATCAACATTCTACAGGAAAAATATTTTTCTAAGTGATTACAGCATTATATACAACTTTTTCCTCTCATATTCATTTTCCCACACTGGGTGCTACCTACAGAATTAACATGACTGTTTTATAGGTACTCTTAAGAGGTGTAATATTTTTATACTTGAGTTACAGATAAAAGCCTGCAAGTATTTTCACCAGGTTATTTTGTGCATTGCCTGTACAAAAGTGTATCATTTCAACAGATATTATATGTTCAAAAGTTATTTATTTATTCGTTGCATTCAAATTTTTGATGAAGAATGGAAAGGTAAATTTAGATATTTCAGGCTCTTTTCCAAGAAGGAGGTAGCAATAAGTACTTACAGCTATGTCTCCAACATTTACCCATGCTACAGAATATATTTATATAGAATATCCCAAATATTACCTGCTTTCCATAAGAATTTTCACTTAAACAACCTAGGCAGGATGCAAAATAGATTAATTTTGCAAATTTATAGTTTCTCAAAAATAAACACTGCTAGATGAATGATGGCTTCAGATATAATAGATTGGCTTGTGTTTTAATGAATCTTAAAGATCATCTAGTTCAAACTCTCCTACCCTAAACAGGGACACCTTTCATCAGAACAACTTGCTCAAAGTCCCATCCAACCTAGCTGTGAACACTACCAGAGATGGGATAGTCACAAAATCTTAACCTGTCCCAGGGCCTCACCACCCTCACAATAAAGAATTCCTAATATCTGATCGAAACCTACTCTCTTTCAGTCTGAAGTAATTTCTTCTTGTCTTATCAGTACATACCCTTGTAAAATGACTTTCTACATCTTTCTTGAAGGTTCTTTTCAGATACTGAAATGCTGCAATTCAGGTTACGCTGAGGCCTTCTCTTTTCCAGGCTGAACAATCCCACTTCTCTCTGTCTTTCAACATAGAAGAGGTGTTCCATGCTTCTAAATCATCTTGGTGCCTTTCCTCTGGACTTTCTCCAACAGGTCCATGTCCTTCCTCTACTGGGAACCCCAGAGCTGGATGCAGAACCCCACCCAGGTGGGGTGTCACCAGAGCTGAGCAGAGCAGAGCAGAGCAGAGCAGAGCAGAGCCTATTCATCCCCAGCCTGTGTTGGTACTGGGGGTTGTCCCAACCCAGGTGCAGCACCTCACACTTGGTCTTGTTAATCCACGTGAGACTCCCATGGACCCACTGCTTGAGCCAGTTTAGGTCCCTCTGGATGGCGTCCCATCTTCAGGTGTGTCATTTATACCACTTATCTGCAAATTATCTGAGGGTGCACTCAATTCCTTTATCTATGAAGATAATAACTAACACTGGTTCATAACACTGATGTCCATCGGGACTTTTATCTATCTACTATGGTGCTATTATAAATCTAAGGCTGATGGTTTTTTTCAGGTCTACCATCTACAGATTGGAAGTATTCCATTAAAAACATTTTGGATTCAACTTGACTTTGTTAAAAACAGGACAGAAATTCTTCCTGAGTTCCTCTTGTGGTTGTCCTCTTATAACCTCAGGAAGCAGAAGATGTGGCCCAGGAGGCTCAGTCATCCCTTGGATAAGTGGGCAGCTCTGCAGGGTGTAGAGTACTCATATCAGAGCTTCTTCTAGCCTCAGTGTTGACACCTCAGCTCCAAAGCTACTTCTCTGTGACCAGTTTTAGACACAGCTATCAGTTCTCCTAAATTCCTCCATGCCATCTTAATCATGAATCATTCATCCCCATCCCATCACTGTGACTTTTCCATAGAAAGAAATCAGGTGTCCACACTGGATAGCAACTGTAGCATAGCAGAAAGTTCTGTAAGCTGAGTATTTGGATTCTTGACCTAGTCATTCTTGTGACTAGCTAGAAAAAACAATTTCAAGGTGTTTTATGAAAATCTGGTAGGATTGACAGACAGCTGGAAAAATTGAATAGCACATTCTTAGGTAGTAGAAGAGAACAAACCTTTTTAAGTGCTGCCCATTCATGGTCCCAGGAAAATAGGGTGACACATTTTCATGGTTTATCTCCAGATGGCAATAAGTACCACTCAGCCTCTTGAACACCTCCCCTCTTTGAAATGTGGGAGAGAATCAGAAGGGTAAAAATGAGAAAACTCATGATTTCAGATAAAGTCATTTAGATTGGTAAAGTAAAAGCCGTGTATACAAGCAAAGCAAAACAAGGAATTCATTCAATACTTCCCATCAGGTGTTCAGCCAGCTCCATGAAAGCAGGGCACCATCATGCATTAGTGATTACTTCAGAAGACAAATGCCAACACTCCAAATGTCTCTCCTTTCCTTCTTCCCTCAGCTTTATATACTGAGCATGATGCTACATGATATGGGATCATCAGCTGGGGTCAGCTGTCCCAGTTGTGTCTCCTCCTCACTCCTTATACATCTGCTCACTACAAGGGTAGAGTGAGAGGTAGAAAAGCCCCTGACTCTGGGCAAGTTCTGGTCAGCAACAGTGAAAACATCCCTGTCTTATCAGCATTGTTTTCAGCACAAATCCAAACTACTTACACATAGACTATGAAGCTATCCAGCTCCTATGAAGAAAGTTAACACTATCCTAGATAAAACCAATACTTGAATATTTGCCCTGATCATACATCAGGTACAGAACTGCAATAATAAAAGTGACCACGACTTAGACCACTTGTTCATTTCTCCCTTCGATGATGTAGCAAAGGAATATAATTATGTTAATCTAGTGTTACTTACCGTTAGTGCAATAACTGCACTAAACATTTACAGGTGAGAGAATCAGAACAATGAAAAGCCTACCAGCAACAGTACTGCAAGCTGAATTAATGAAAGATCAGCAAATATTTAAAATCTTAACTACAAGTGTTGTAAATATCCAAATATCTCAGATATTCATTTACCAGTTATTAATGTCATCAGTCTACTCTGTCTTGCAGTGGTGCAGTTCTACAAAGGCCAACACTTGGAAACTATGGCATCAAACAGAGCTTTCACCTCCACAGACAGTTTTGCAAAAATTGTTAGTATGATTACACAATCATTTATTCTTACTAACTAATAGAATAACTTCTCAGTTATCAGGCATGATTCAGAAACACTACAACTTTCTAAAATAAGTTTGCACATTTAGGCACCTTAATTTCTGTGATAAAGAGGCAAATTAAAAGGAAGATTAGAAAAATTACTGACCTCATATAGTTATTTGTTTAGCAATTCCATTTCTTAAGCAATTTTCTAAGGAAACTCTTCATCTTGTAATCCTGAATATTATACTAAAAACTCCAAAGAAAAAGCGTAACTTTGAGAACTTGTGCCGATCATACCAAAAGTGCCTTAAGACAACTTTTACCACATGAGTAAGACGATCTTTCCCAGTACATAGGACAATTTTCCCTACTTTATTTAAATCACATGCACAGGGAGAAATAAATTCATAACTTTGCATAATATTGTGGGAAAAATGTCCTGTAAATGCACCCACAAGTACAACTCTGATTATGATTAAAGTTTATCTTATTATAGTCTAGCTAAGAGGATCATTATATTATATACTGTGCCATGATTAAACTGCTTTTTCTCAAAGTACCTTGAATTTATGTTCAGACAGCTTTTATATTCATAAGCTCACAATACTACTCCACATATCCCCAGAGAGCAACCCAGGAATGACTATTCAAAGTACTAGCACTTATTCTACTGTAATGAGCATTACTCTCAGTACTGTAGTAACTCTAAGTCAAATACACATAAGCCCCTTTATATAACATGCTCAATTTCAGATGTGATCTGGATTAACCTTTAAAATAGAAAGAAAAGGTCTACTGCAGACTTGTGTAAGGCTTTTGGCAATTTGAGTCATATTTTGGTCTCAATCCTGTCATCTGAAGGCAACAGATTTTGGCTGATCCATGACTGTAAGACTGGCCATAAGTGTTGACTAAAAGAAAAAATAAAAATAGCTCTAGCCTCTGCTTTTCTCATTTTTTAATCAGAGAGGTTGTGCTTTTTTTGTGCAAAGGACAAAATTATGTCTGTAGTCAATGTCTTGGCTTCAGATATAATAATATTCTGTTGACTGTTACAAATAGCAGGAATAGACCTATGCTATATGTGGACTTGCATATATTAAAACATTCAATATTTTTGACTAGCTGGAATTAATGGAATAGATTTTCAAAGCAAATCCTCCATCCCAGCAATTTAAATAAATTGCTAACAGGAAAGGTGTTTTATGACATCAGGTAAAACCTTGAAAGGTTCAGTAGTGACTTGAGGCATGTTTAAACCCTGTAATGGAGAGCTGACCTGAGCTGGTACTTCCACTTGATGCAGAACTAATTGGCCTAAAAGGTAGTTGTTTGGTCCCAAAAGGAATATAGTTGCATAAGAATAGTTCCACCTCTGCACTAATAAACCTTGTCTCACAGATGTTTTCTTAACAGAGCTTTTACAGATGTAGATATTATGCCACAATATAATGTCATGGAAAGTACAAAGAATTTTTTTGTAGTACTAAATGGATATAGCAACTCTTGCACATTTAGGTGAAGTTTGAAACACTCTAACAAAAGCAATCATGTTATTTTCAGCCTTGATTATTTCCTTTTTCTCCTTCGACCACTTTCTGTATTTCTAATGAGGCTTAATCTTTATGGTAGAAATTCCAATGCTCAGCACATTATATAGGTAAATAAGACCTTTGATATTAGGCTATTTCTGTCCTTTGAACATAAACAGAAAAAAAAATTAGCATTCCAGATTGTCACTTCTGATACATTCACACTTCTTAGTTGGGAAGCTTGTCCTACATGTTAACACACATTTATTGTTGATATAAAAAGTTTTGCCAGCATACTGTGAGAGTAAAATATACTGTGGCTAGAAATGGACCCAGGAGAGGTATGTATTTACCTCTTTCTTGGGACCTAATAAGGCTTCTGATATGTTAAATTTGACAGGTCTTTTTTTTTCTCTCCCCTTTGCAGTATTTATCGAACAGCCCAAGTCTCTGAGCCTTAAGCCAATCTCACCATGTTCTGCCAAACACAAAAACGTTTAGGAAAGTGCTGAACTGTTTATTCCTCCTCCTATAGATTTACATGTGACATCCTACAGGGATCATTTTTACATTCAGCTTATTTCCCCTAGCATAGGTTAATCAGAAAAGTAGAAAAATTGCCATATCCTAATATTATTCATAAGTTGCTTATAATTTTCCCCTCTCCTATTTGTTACAGTCTGATTTTTCTTTCTTAACTTTCACTATCTGTCAGTCTAGGGTAGCAATATAACCAGAAAGGTCAAATCTAGCATTATACTCCCATAAGTTATCAAAAAAATTTCAGGGTTTTGATAAATCCAAAATCTGTTTTCTAGGTTCAAATAATAGCAGAGACACCTTCACTAGACCAAGGCACTCAAAGCCCTACTCAGCCAGGCCCTGACCTTTTTCAGTGATGAGGCATCCACAACTTCTCTAGCTCACCTTCACCAGTGTCTTGCCACTCTTGTAAAAAATGTCCAATCTATCTGTCCAACATAAATAAACCCTCTTTCAGCTTAAAACCACAGTCTCATGTTCTGTCACTATCCACTTGGTAAAAATTTTCTCTCCAGTTCTCTGGAGAAATCCAGCCCAGAAATTCAATCATATCCTGGGCTACATCCATGGCAGCATGACCAGCAGGGCAAGCAAAGTGATTCTGTCCCTCTACTGCGCTCTCATACAACCCACCTGGAGTGCTGCATCCACCTCTGGGGTTGGATCCCCATCAAGCAAGGACATGGACCTCCTGGAGGGAATGTAGAGAAGGGCCACCAAGATCATTAGAGGGATGGAGCACATCTGCTATGGAGACATGCGGAGACAGTTGGTTGTTCAGCCTGCAGGAGAAAAGGCTCCAGGAGACAGCAAAAGCTTTGAGTACATACAGGAGGGCTACAAGAGAGCTGCAGAGACTTTTAACAAGGGTCTGTAGTGAAAGGACAAGAAGGAAAGGCTTTCAACTAAAAGAGGACAGACATTAGGAAGAAATTCTTTACTGTGAAGATGGTGAGGCACTAGAACAGGTTGTCTAGACAAATTGTGGATGCCTTGTCACTGGAAGTGTTCAAAGCCAGGTTGGATGGGACTTCAAGCAACTTGGTTTGGCAAAAAGTGCTCCTGACCATGACAGCAGGTTTGAACTAGATGTTCTTAAAGGTCCTTTCCAACCCAGGGCATTCTGTGGTTCTGTGATTTTATGATTCTACCATTCCATGCTATAATGAAGTCTCCCCAGAGCCTTCTCTTCTCCACGCCAAACAATCTCAATTCTCTCATACTGTGCTCCAGCTCTCCAATCATTTTTACAAGCACCCCTCTGGATCTGTTTTAACATGTTTGTGTTTTTCTTATACTGTAGACCCCTGAGCTGGTCACAATACTCCAGGTGGGTTCTTAGAAGACCAGAATAGAAGGGAAAGTTACTTTCCTCCACTTTCTGGCCGTGCCACCTTTTATGCAGCCCAGGATCTAGCTGGCTTTCTAGACTGCAAGTGTGCATTTCTGGCTTATGTCCATATTTTCATCCACCAGTACCTCAAGTCGTTCTGCACCAAGCTGCTTTCAATCTGTCAAAAGTCCAGGGTTTCCTTTGCTCAGGGCCCCTCCTTAAAAGTGCCAGCTCAAGCTGTTATTTTGTTATTTAGTTATTGTACCAAGATGAAGTTATTGTAAGAAACCAGACCTCTGAGACTCTGCTATGGGAAACCCGGGGTTGATCCAGTAAGCAAACCCTTTGACTGTGTGGGTGTGATGTGTGCAGGGACTCAAGTGAGCCCTGGTCAGCTCCCAGGAGCCACCTGCTGCGAAGTGGCTTCAGTCCCAGCTCATGTGGTGGGTCGGAAAATGTGGAGCCAGGCTCCTGTCAGTAATGCCCACACCAAGCAAAAGAAGCTATCAACAGGCACAAACTGAAATAGAGGAAATTACATTTATAAAGAAACTAGAAGAGAAGGCTTTAATTTTTTAAATATCTGTGAAGGTGCTTAAGCACTATAAGAGGATGCCTAAAGACAGTGTGAAATATCCATCGCTGAAGACATTTAAAGGATGACTGAAAATGATCCTGGGTAACCTGCTCTAGGTGTCCATGTTTGAACAAGAGGGTTGGACTAGGTATTGTCCAGAGATTCCTTGCAACATAAACTGTTCTGTGATTATGGGATTACTCTTCATCATAACACATCTGCTCAAATACACACACAGGCATACATGCACACATACACTCCATTTATGCCTGTTTGCTTCTAATATTTTTTACTAGTTTAAATAAGGTTATTTCATTGATGGCCTAAATTATTTAAGTAAACAAACAGTGATAGTGCTATAAACAAGTTGGTGGCAACATCCAATATGGAAATTTAATCTTTTTCAAAATTACAATATTTACTTTTTCCTTTTAAAAACCACCAGTGAATTTTACTCAGTCTTGTGACTAAGTTTTGCAGTAGATTTCATTCTTTCTTGGCTTATGTGTTTGCATATATAAATGTTTAATGTGGTTTTGTTTACTTAGAAAAGTAATGGCCGTACAACCAAAGTTTTGAAAGGGAAATTAGGAGGTCACCCAGCTTGTCTTGACCAAAAAAAAAAAAAAAAAAGAAGAATTATTATACGAGGTGATTGCTTTTGATAGTTCACCTCAGAAAAAATGTTTTCTTTGTTTCAGAAAACACGTAATGAAAATTTTGGTGACTTACATGAAAAATGGATGCATTTGGGAATGTAGCAAATGTTAAAAAATGCTGTATCCGTTTGCTTGATGAGAAGGATGATGCCCCATGAGAAGGATGCTGTCTACTAACACAGTTGCAACTGATATCAGAGGCAGTTCTTTTACTTGGTGTGAGGTTTTACTAATAGATGATTCCTATAGTCAGAGTACCACTGAAATGGTTTGAGTATATAGCTAGTATAATTTAAAATACTAATTAAATTGCACATTACATTATTTATTAGTATGTGTAAGAAACAGTTCAGTGAAACTATAAATGTTACAGATTGAAAATACAGAAGTAGTTGAAATTGTCTTTCTTGCCTGGCTTTTCTAATATGTACTAGTTTCCTTTTCTTTAAAATGAGAACGATGTGAACAGCTGTCATAAGGCACAGTTATGTCACAATATAAAATTTCTTTTTCTTATTATTTCCACAAACCATTGCTTATTCTAAATGAAAACAAACCCACTATATTTTGTCACTTGTAAATTATTAAGATGTGTGATTTTCACTCTAGAAAAGTTTATTTTATGTCAAAAGGTTTAATTTCAGTAATGGTAATAGACACTTGTAATGAGCACGTTCGGAATTCTAGTATTTATAGAACTTCAGCATCAAAATTATGCCATATAATTTTTTGACCCTGAGAGTACCCAAGACCCTTCCATGATGAACCTTCCATTCATCAGAGAATGGACAGTCTATGTCCCTCTGACAAGTGTGACTTAGAAGGAAATTGATTTACCTATTACAGCACAAAGAGAGTTATGCATTTGAAGGTAAAATAACAGAGCAGTTAACCTTCAGGTGTTGAATGTTTTGAAGAGATGAAGACAATCTTGGCAGACATTGTAAGGAAATGGTAAATAGTGTCTCTTCAAGATATAAGTGAACCAGTTTGATTTTTACTGAAATGAATGATTTAACACTGCTGAAGAGCTACCCCTTATTAACCAATTTCCAAACTGAGTTCTGGTAGAGAAGTTTCATATTGCATCCCAGTCTAAAGGACTTTTTTTTGGTGGAATTTGCTTATTACACATAATCAGCTCTGAGCTCTGCTTCCTCCCTGCATCCCAGGTTAAAGATGTGAAGAGAAGACTTCCTACTCTGTTACTTTCCTTGGGTGGAGATCTATGCCACAGTAAAAATACAAGGGTTATTTGTGTCTTAGAGTTGTCTGAGAATGGCCATGTAGAAATTAGGGCTTCTCTCTCCAGAAAGGTGGTGACATCTCTGACAACTGAAGCACATCTACACCAATGCACACAGCTTAGGCAACAAACAGGAGCAGCTGGAAGCCATTGCGCAGTAGGAAAACTGTGATATAGTTACCATCATGGAAATCCCGTGCAAAGGTGCACACAACTGGACAGCAGCAATAGATGGCTGTAAAATCTGCAAAAGGGATAGGCAAGGAAGGAGAGGCGTAGGGCAGTCCCGTGTGGTAGGGAGTGGTTTGACTGTCTGGAGCTTTGTGACTGTTATGATAGGACTAAGTGTTTATGGTTAAGAATCAAGGGGGAAGACAGCAAGGCAGACATCCTGGTTGGAGTCTCTTATAGACCACCCAACCACGGTGAAGGGGCAGACTAAAATAGTCTATAAGCAGCTGGAAGAAGTCTCATGATCACTGGCTCTTTTTCTTATGGGAGACTTCAACTCACCAGATATCTGCTGGAAATACAACACAGCAGAGACAAAACAGTCTAGAAGGCTCCTGTAATGTGTGGAGGACATACAACTGGTGAGTCAGCTAGTAAATAGGCCCCACTGGACTGGTAGTTTATGAACAGAGAAGGTCTGGAGGTTGTTGTGGTGCTTGGAGGTTGTCTTGATTGTAGCAATCACTAAATAATAGTGTTCCATACACAGAGAAATAAGAGGTGAGGTCAGCAAAACTGACACCTTGGGCTTCGGAAGAGTGGATTTAGACTGCTTAGGAGGCTGCTTGACAGTGTCCCTTGAGAGGTAGTTCTGAAAGACAAAGGAGTTCAGGAAAGCTGGACATTCCTCAAGGAAATGTTAAAAGCATGGGAACAGGTCATCACCATGAGCTAAAAGATGCACTGGTGGAGAAGAAGACCAGACTGGCTGAACAGAGGGCTTTGACTGAAACTTAGGTAGGAGAAAGAGATTTTATGACCTTTGTAAGAAGTGGAAGGAAACTCAAGAGGACTACAAGGGTGTGTGAGATTATGCAGGATGAAGGGTCAAAGCCCGTGTGGATCTTAGACTGACTATTGGCAATCTGACTACTATTATAGAAAACAATAAAACAAGTTTCCATAAATACATCAGCAAAAAGAGGGGCATTAAAAAACTCCATCCTTAATTGCATGCTAGGGAAACAGTTACAAAGCCTTGGTGCCAGGTTTGTTTAATATCTTTATCAACATATGGGCCAAAGACAGTTTTATGAAGTTCAACAAGGTGAAGCACCAGGTCCTGCACTTCAGTTACAACAACTCCTTGCAATGCCATGAGCTTTGGGAAGAGTGACTGGAAACCTGCCCAGAAAGAGTGTGAACAGCACCAGCACAGTTATTGGTCCCCTGAACTTGGCACAGTGAAGCTTCATCTTGAATACTGTGTTCAATTTTGGGTTGCTCACTGCAAGAAAGATATTGAGGTGCTGGAGCAAGTCCAGAAAAGGACAACAAAGTTGGCACAGGGCCTGGAGCACAAGTCTTATGACAATAGCTGATGGAACTGGAGTTGTTTAGCCTGTAGAAAAGGAGGCTCAGGGGAGACCTTATCACTCTCTACAACAACCTGGAAGGAGGTTTTTTTCAGGTGAATGTTGGTCTCTTCTTCCATGTAACAAAATGAAATGCCCTAAAGTTGCACCAGAGGAGGTTTAGATTGGCTATAAGAAAGACTTCTTCATGGAAAGGTTTGTCCAACACTGTAATTTGGCACGCAGGAGAGTGGTTGAGTTACCACCCCTGCTGGTATTTTAAAGGTGTGTGGGTGCAGGACTTGGGGACATGGTTGAGTGGTGACTTGACTATGAGAGTTTAATGGTTGAACTAAGTACTCTTAGAGCTCTTTCTCAACCTAAATAATTCTATGATTGCACTATTATCACCTCAAAATATATTTTTGTCTCTCCTTCATCAATGCTTCAATATTTTAAATGTACTAGACATATATTAAAAAATTAACTGAATTCAGTTGAATCTGAGTTTCTTATCCAGGGAAGTACAGGGGATAAAAATTTCCTAGATAATAATTTGCAACAAATGCCTTCTGCAGAATAAGGAGAATAAAATATGACTGCATGCACATATTTCACTTACCATTGCAAGGTAGATATAATATTAGGTAAATTCACAGTAAACTCAACATAAATTCACAGCCTTGTGACAACTGCACTTATCTGTCTAGATTCAAAGACCTGCTGTTTCCTAGGTCTTGTGTCTGAAGCATTTGGTTTAAGTTATCATTAGACTATGTTTGGACTATTAGTTGTGTGTCAACAGCATTGATAATATAGTTATATCTGATCCATTTTGAAGATGGATTATAAGTACCAAATACTAAGTTCTTAGTTCTTTTGAAATCTAAAAATGACTGTCATTTATAATAGTGCCTGTTCTTTTAATGACAACATTCACATACAAGACTAAAAATAATGCAGTAGAACATCAAATTTTCACCAGCTTGCTCATGTATATGACAAGAAAAGAGAAATAGCAGATCTCAACAAAGTAAAGATACCAGTAATCTTAGCATCTTGAATTTATTAAGAGTTCTTTTTCCTGTTAGAGAGTCCCTCCAATTATTAGCAGAGTTCTAAGATTCCATGGTGAAGACTTTCTTCCTCAAAACAACATAAGTTACTATTACTAGTTGGACTTCAGCATGGCTATTATATGAATATATAGTCAATAAGAATAAAAACATTTTAGGAGATGAAATATTAAAAATTATATATTTAATAGAATTTATTTTTTAATCTATTCAAAGAGACAAGGAAAATAATGCTAAAATTTCTGAAAACCTGAACTTGATACTGCATTTAATCACTCCATGATTTCATATATGTAAATGAAAAAAAAATCTATTAATAGTAGAGTATCAATTTTCAAAGTAAAGCACAGATATTTAATGAATGTGAATTCTAGTAATGTCAAACTGAGTCACAAACCTGCAAATCTACATTTGGAAATGTAGTGTTTTGTGTTAGAAGAAAAATTCCATGTTAAATGCAAAATCATCTAGAAGTTGAAGTAAACACATTTAAAAGTAAAATTTTAACGGAATATTTTCATTGACTCATACAATTTCATGAAAGTAGCCTGGAACAGTTTCTTAGAGTATATAGTATAAAAATGAGTTTTGGACAGTTTCAAGTGTTATTTTAAATTATTTGCAAATATGAAATGTATTATGCATTCTGTTCTTCGTTTCTTAAGTATTTTTTTTAATGTCTCTTTTCCAAAGAAATAAGAAGGAAATGGCAGTTGTATTTTGCGCAGTTTTTATTTTTGCAAATACTGTGTCATCTTTATTAAATAAAGGTAGTAAACATTTAAATATTCTGGACTACAAATGTAATGCATTAATGAGGAAGTAATAGAATTTCATTCTGTGTGTCTGCTTATTAGAGATCAATATAGTCCCTATTGTATCAATAACTATTAAAATTTTAAATTCAGTAAAACATGCATCCGTCAACTTTTCTTTTAACAATAAATTACTTTCTTGATCTAAGGTAGGATAAAGGGCCATTATTTGTACCTGGCTATATAAATAAAAAATGTAAGATGTTTATAAAATACAAATACCATTTAAATAAGCTTCTTTTTTCCCATCTTTTATATTACAGGTTACTTATAAATAAAGTATAGAAGTTTGGATGTCGTGAGGTAAAAACATCAGTCTCATGCTAGGATTTTAAAAAAAAGTTTGTTAGACTAGAATTAAGTCTTTTGAAATTGTGCTATATTCAAAACCACTTGAAACCAATCTTGGGGATGAAAGTAGTAATAAAGTGGATAAGTAAAATTTGGTCTGTGTTTAAGAGATTCATGCACTGCTAGGACAAAGGAATTTGAAATGCTTTCAGAAGTGGAAAAAGAGCCATATTGGTTGTGTTCCTGTAGAAAATAAAAAATTACATAGCTAGCATGGCATCCCAAAACAAAACATTCTCATAACTGGATTTGAAAACTAAAGGTCCTCATCCATAAATCCATATCCAGATTAAATTAACCTCTACTGACACACAACTATATTCCAAACAACTTTATATTTGCATTATGAAACAGAAGATATCAATTTAATGTCTATCTCAATTAAATGATTACCAGTCTTTCTTCTGGGAGCCAGCTCTTGAGGAAGGAATAGAAAGCGTAGGTGGGAAAGTAGCTAAATTTCGAGAGTCATGTGAATGACATTTCCAGTAGCAGGATTTGGAATAAATAAAATTGAGGCAATCCTGCTCTCTATTGAGAGACCTTGGTGATTGTGACTAGACATTGTGAAAAATCAGCTGAAGCTGTAATGAGTCCAATACTAAAAGTGAGTAGAAGGGATCTGCACATTGCAACTAGCCTCATGTGTCTTTAGTATATCTAATCCATGTTCATGTGCAGACCAATTCACAGATGCCCAACACAAACCACCTCTAATGAGGTTTTCAAGCCTGTAAATATCAAGGCATTTATAGATTGGTCTGCTTTATTTTCTACCTTCAGACAAATTTGTAACTAAAAGTGCAACTTATGGGTGTACTGAATCTTTACACCAAATTTTCAGTTCCCAGTGATATTAATATAAGCTACATATGCACAGACTGAAGTATGATTTGAGCTACAGGAAGTAAATGCATGAAAATCTTGGCTATGACAAAAAATTTTACTATTCTTGTGGTTGCTCTGTAAAGTCTTGTTTCCATTATTTCTTTTCAAATAGAACTTGGGAAGCCATTCTTCACATGAATGAGCATGAGCTCATCCCACTTCCATTTACTGAAAAATGCACCAGGTGTCTTCTGTAGCTGAAAACCAAGAGTCTTTTTCCTGATGTGTTTCACCATGCCACAGGCAATGTGTATAACTACAGATAAAACAAGTATAACCACTGCTATGATGTGATTATAAAGAGATGCCTCTGCCTGAATCAAAGGGCAAATGGGACCATATGCAGAAGTCAATACTACAGATTTCATTTAACAGTAAATGTGATATAGAGAGAAAGAAACAGGAGGAGGGGAAGGGAAGGGAAAAGAGAAAGACAGTGTGGAAAAGACAGATTAAGCAAAGATACCACACCACATGGATGCCTGAGGCATCCTGTAGTTCCTTCTTCACCCTAATCTTCTCAGTCTTGGGGGTCCCAGAGTCCTTCTTCTGGAGGTGCCACCTTTATGCAGTCCAAGTCACAGGTATGCACAGGGCACAGATGCAGTTCCTATAAGTTGAGGTGGCATGTGTATATGATCAGTGCTGAGAAAAGGAAATAAAATTATGTATGTGGTGTATAATTTCCCAGTCACAGAGATGAGACATGTCTTGTTGGAGGTGTTCAACTTAAAGAACCAGAAAAGGGGCAAGAAAAGAATGAGGTAGAGAGAGCAGTGCTGTAGAGACATGCAGTTCAGTCTTCTTCAGCAGGCAAACCTCCACTTGGAGAGCTAAGAACCTCAAAGCTGTATTTTTTTTAAACAATTGAATGTAACTGAATGGTTCTGAATTTTCAGAATATTTAAGTTCTCCATCAAATAAGCAAGGAATGAGCCATGTACTGTCACGAGTAAGGAATACATCCTTGTGGCAAAGAAGACTAATGATATTCAGGGCTGCGTTACAAGGATCATTGCCAGCAGGAACTGAAGCATCTCTTCTATGAGGAAAGACTGGGAGCTGTGAATTTTCAGTTTGGAGCAGACAAGGCCGAGGGGAAGTCTTGTAAGCAGACATAAATACCAGAAGAGAGGGTGCATGAAGGTAGGACTCAGGTTCTTTTCGGTGATGCCAAGTGACAGAGGCAATGGGCACAAAGTAAAACACAGAAGGCTCCATCTGAACACCAGAAAACACTTTTACTGTGAGAGTGACCAAGTAGTCCTACAGATTGCCCAGAGAGTTTGTGGAGTGTCCATCCTTGGAGATGTTCAAAAGCTGCTTGGACGTGATCCTCAACAAATTATTCTAGATGGCCCTGCTTGAGCAGGAGGCTGGACCAGATGACCTCCAGAGGTCCCTTCTGAAAACAACTATTCTGTGATTCTGTGAAATGCAACCAGTTGACATTTATGCCCAAAACTATAGCAGTAAAAAGTCCCTAAAAGCCATTTCTAAGAGATGTGGATAGGGCCTTTAAATGTATTTCAGATATGTTTGTCATTGCAAATATATTTTCATGTAAATAATTCCTTTTGGAATTGGGAACAGTTAGTTTGTTCCCTTATCATAAAACCTGATATAAATTTTCTTTGTTTATGTATACATACTTTCCACTGTGTGCTGAAAAACTACTGGTACCACAAGCATTCTAGAAGAAACAATATTGTTAAACACTGAAAGAACAAAAACATATATGAAATGAAAAATTGCCAGTCTGATAAACACTCTGTCTTTTATCATAGCAAGAAAAATAATCTGATTTTTTTGTGTGATAGATAAGGTTATGAAATACACAAAAAAATGATGAGCAAAATACATAGTATATGATAAATAGATTATAAAATACATTGAAATCATGTAATACATTGAAATAGAATCTCTGGAAAGACAGCCAAGCACCATGTTTTACTCAGACAAAAAGAAAAAAGGTGCCAGGACTCTCTATTTTTGTAGTCACTTTAATGGAAGCTCTGCATTCATAATGGTCCTTAAAAAGGTATTCAATATCATAAAAAGATTGGACCTCATTAATAATTTGGGTGTATTTTAATCTGCTAGATAAGGGAATTTGAGAGACCCTGAATTCAGCTTCCTTAAGAGGTTTAAGTAACTTCATCCTACATAATCTAAGTTTTGGGTTTGTTTATGTTAAAACTTCCTGTTAAGAATTTTTCTCTTTATTAAGAGTGAAATTTTGTCATTCTTTGTTGAAAGGAAAGTTTTGTTGGGAATTTGACCAGTATTTTCAGTGGAATTGGTTTTTTTATTGCCCATTGCCAGATGTTGTGTTATATAATAATTGCTACCATTACAATGATGTTTTATACTGTTTTTGTAGTTCTTTGTAGAAAAAAAAAAGAAAAAAACAAACAACAAAAACAAGCCCTCCCTGTTTCTAGTATTGTATTCTGTTCATATTTCTTTCAGGATAATACTGCCTCTGTTTTCTTAAAATTAGAGTACTGAATAAACTTTTGAATTTTGCTCAAATTCAAATATTGTTTCTTGAAGTTCATCTGACTTTTATCTCCAGAAAACTTTTATATAAAAAAAAAAAAAATACCTTTTATGTGAAATGTTAAAGGAACAGAAAGAGTTGTGTACAGTCCCCTAAAATTTATTTCTTACATCCTATTCTATTTCCTCATATTCAACATATGCATAAAATATACGAAAGCATTTTTTCCTTCTTGTTTTGAAAAAATAGGCAGAGGTGCATAGAACCATTTATGAAATCTAAATAATTTATAAGAGGAAATTGTTGCACTCTATCCAAATGTAGAAAAATAGATTCTGAAGAGTACAGACCACTTATAAGATTTTTTCCTGTTTACATTCAGGAGGAGAAGCTGTTATTGTGTAGAGCATTTCATCTGCTCAATGTAGCATTAAATAAATATCTCTCTGCAGGTTATCGCTGTGCCAGAGGGAGCTTAGATGCATGTGTGCACAATTGTTCTCAGCATATAAAAAAACCAAAAATACTTTATGTTTGAATGTGGAATTAAACAGGTAATGCAAAAAAGTATTGGAGAAACTTTTTTCTGCCGCATGTTATACACTTCTGTATGCCATATACTTTACACCCCAAACTATGTGGTAGACTGAGATTTATATTCATGCAAAATCTGGTTAAAGACAGAGAAAGCACTCATGCTGGGGTGTCTTAGCATGTCAAGTTTCCATCAAAACCAGTCAACATGTGCATCTGGTGCGACTGAAGAATCTGTTTTAATTCAGAATTATATTTATTTTTCAGTCACGACTTCTTTTAATTTAAGAATAATTCTTCCTAGTATTTCATAGGAATAATTTATTTTTTAGTACCATATAACTAAGTAAAGTGAGAAACTTTGTATGGAACATTATCTTGTAACTCCTTCCTGTGTGAATTAGGAATTTACAGCTCTTGTGTTTTTTCACTGAATTCTTCTAGTGTCCAGATTTGGGATGAGGAAGCAAGAGAATGTTTAAATGATTGAAAACATGCAGAAAGTTAAAGGTTAAGCAGAGGAGAGAGGTAAATATGCATAACTTGAAATGTTTATAAGAAAAATTCTTTAAAAGTAGGTTGGGAAAAATTTCTTATTAACAGTGTAATCCAGGGTTTTGCTTCTAAATCTCCCATTTCCAGTAGAATTAGAGTTTTGATGCACTTAAAATAATGAAAGGCTAGATCCAAATCAAGAACTTACATTAAATGTGTCTGTGTTGACCTGTGTGGCCGGAAAACCTCACAGCTTATAGTTTAGTTCCTTAAAGATCCTGATTTTTCCCAATCAAGTTTCTTCACAGCCCTCAGTCCTGGACATATAAATGGCAGCATCTCAGAGAGGATAGTGTTTCTATATCCATGTCACATCTACAGTTGTCTCTGAGTCTGGTGACACTGAAAGAAAAAATAGTCCAAATCTGAAATCACAGGAGAAAACTGATCCCTTCTGCAGCCACTGAGAACATTTATCTTAGAAGAAGCCAGAATAGACACTACTTCCAATTAAAATGTGGTGAAGAAGGAAACATTGCCAGTTATAAATTAATAGCTTTGTGAGATGAAGTGATAATTTATATTTCTGTGTTTCAAAAGGAATTTCAGGCTCACGTATACCATAAGTATGTTTCACATCCACTTGTGTCTCCTTTTCCAGCTTTTAAGAGAACTGAGGCTCTTAATGTTATGATGAATAAGTTCCATTTTTGGATCCATGCACATTTTCACCATATATTACTCTTTTTAGATTAATTCTTTCCATAAAAAAAAAGCTTAATATAAGATAATTTGTAATATTTACTTCTCCAATGTAAAGATAAGGTCTAGAACTTGTTTCAGAAGATAAATATTTGGTAAATAACTTCACATGCCTACAGACGCTAATAAATCATTTTAATTAAAAAAGGGAAAAAGGAACAGATCCAAAGTTGGAAGAAAATACCAAATAATAAGAAAAAATAGATGCATGAAATACATTTCAAATAATAACATCTAAAATGAGGAGAAAAAAATACTAGATTCTGAAACAAGGGGACAAAGTAAAAGACAGAGTGTCTGAGTAGTTATCTGGATTTTTTTCTTTCAAGAAATTTTCATTAAAAGAATAGACTTAATAATGACAGAGACAAAGCTATTGCTGTACTCCCATAATTAATCTTTTATAGAGCACATTTTATCAACCTGCAGTAAAAGCTATTCAATACAAATAACTAGTGAGGCAGCTATATAGCACATTATATTTTAACCTTTTGCATCAAATTTACAGCAAATATTTTGAATTGGGGTCAGTAGGATTAAGGCTCTCCAGAACCCCTACTTTCAAGTTGGAGGGGACCAGTGGGTGTTGGTATATCCTCAGCCTTGCAAGTGTTTGGTAGCTTGTATTCAGCTACAATAAACCTTTGAAATTATTCAGTCCTGAACTGAGAATGTCAGGAGCTGAAGAATCCCTTTTAGCTGCTGAGACATTGTTGCATAACTCAAAAAATAAGTTATCCTTAAAATTTCTATCATCTATATTTTCTGCTGATATATGGAAATTAAATGGATGAGGCTTATTAGGTTTCTGACGGAAAGATATTTTTTTTCCTCTTTGGAATAATTCATGTTAAATTCCATGTTTGCTTTTCTTTTTTTTTTTCATGTAAGCCTTTTCAATATCTCTTTTAAAATATGCTTACAGTAATGACTTCCATATCCTGATATCTATTTCAACAGGATTTCCTTATTCTTCTTACTTACACAGCAAAAGATCATAATAAGCCTTTTTGTCACAAGTTTATCATGGGAGCTCAGGTTGGTTTTTTGTGCTCTGAACAGCTCTCAGAATCTTTTTTTTTCCCCAGAAGCTGTTGCTCATTCCTTTAAAACATAACTTATGCATTTAGCTGCACTAAAACCATTTCTTTGAATGGTCAGAGTTATTAAGTACTTTCAATAAC
Source organism: Notiomystis cincta (assembly GCA_013398075.1). Classification (NCBI taxonomy): domain Eukaryota; kingdom Metazoa; phylum Chordata; class Aves; order Passeriformes; family Notiomystidae; genus Notiomystis; species Notiomystis cincta. The sequence goes on from VZRX01002988.1 coordinate 38,735, forward strand.
TCTGTGTGATTGCTGTCTTGTTTATCAATTTACCATGTTGCCAATATTTGTGTCATCAGCAAATTTTATCAAGAGTGTTTTGTTTTCAGATTTACTTCCAGAGAACTGAATGGAATTGTGACTAGCATTGGTTGGTATCAATCCTTAGGGAATCCTACCAGAAATAACAATGGTGCTGTTTGGAATGCTTTATTTGTTCTTTCATAATGGACCAGAAGGCAGAAGGCACTTTATCATTCTTTTGAGATAAAAATATATCAACTTGCTTCTTTCTAAACACAATTTTATTGAACATTGCAGGCATTTTTCTGCAGGTGTGACTTAAGCATAATGCTTAGCTTTTTCCCTGAAATATTGCCATGCTTTCCATTTTCCATTTCCATTATAATCAATAACAGTGTTGCTTCTTTCTGACTCCTTGACTTTACATGTTCAGTGTAGGATGCTGGAGGCACAATGCACTGCAGCAGGTAGGAAGGATACATTCCTTTTTGACTCTAGTGTCACAGGCTGCTCTCTCAAGAAGGCACAGCCCTACTCACTGGGGAAAAGGATGAAATTTTTTCTTTCATCATGACGTTCATTACCTTTCCTTCACGCAGCTGAATTTATATATGCATATGTAGTCCCTCTCCAGCCCCCTTTAGGTACTGGAAAGTTGCTGGAAGGTCTCCCCAGAGCCTTTTCTTTTCCAAGCTGAATAATCTCAACTCTTTCAGTCTCTCCATATCAGAGGTACTTCAGCCCTCTGATCATCTTCATGGCCCTCCTCTGGACTCACTTCAATAGATTCATGCCCTTCTTTTGTTGGGGGGCACAAAGCTGAATGCTGCACTCCTGGTGGGGTCTCCCCAGAGCAGAGCTCAGGTTGGGAGCATCACCTCCTTTGACCTGCTGGATCCTTTGTCCACTGATACAGTCATTTTTTCAGAGAAGGCCACTATCTTGGTCAGGCATGATTTGTCTGTGATAAAGCCATATTGTCTGTCTCTGATCACCTCCTTGTCTTTCACATGTTTCAAGATAAATTCCTGTAAGGTCTTGTCAGGTACCGAGGTGAATCTGAGTAGTTTTTAGTTACCAGGGCCCCCCTTTTTAAAAATGAATGTGATGATTCATTTTCTCTGGGTAACTGCACTTTGGGAACTAAATCTGTCAATATCCTTAAGGTTCTGGGATTCATCTCATCATGTCCTATGCATGTCAGAGAAGCCTGCAAATTTTAAGTACTTTGAGATTTTTCTTATTTTAAGCATTTTCCCATTATTTTTCTCCTTTACCTCTATTTTTCCTTTTTTTTTTTTCTCCTTTTTTTATTACCACCCTGACAAAAGTGGAATCATAGCTTTGCTTTATTTGCAGTTCTTGTTAAAGCATCTGTCTTCCATTATCTGATACTATTTCAAGTTGTTTCTCTTACTGTATGTTCTCCTGTGAAGACTGCTTTGATTGCTTCTTTTCCATGTTGGTAGTCGATATATTTTGGTGACTCAGAGAGATGCCTCTGTGACCATCTCTTCTTTGATGGATATTGTCTTCCTTTGAATTGGTCTAGTACTGCCTTTCTATTTTGCCGTCTATCCTTTTCATCTGCCTGAGTTGTCTTTATGGATTGAGGCAACTCATTCTTTGTGACCAGAAGGTGAATGGCAAGGGCAGGGTTTGTCTTATCAAACCCAGAAGTTAGGATTCAGATACTCATGCCTTAGCAAGTCATCTGCACTCCGGACAGTTACATGTCAAAAAACTTATAGGGTAAGATTGCTCATTTCCCAAAGTAAATATATAAAGTGACCCTAAAGTATTATACTCTTCATTAGTCCTTTTATCTCCATTTAATACAGAGGGAGGTGGTCACTAAAGACTCAAATGTAGACAGCTGCATTTGAGAAATCTGAAGTGAGCTGAACATGCAAACTTCTACAAGTTGTTGGCTGGGTTTTATCCACATAAATCAAAAGGAGAAAGTGAAGAAAAAGTGTACGGTATTAAAACTGATATAACTATTTATCATTATTACTAACCGAGTAATTGGCCTTTTTTAGACAAAAAGCTTTTTTTCTCCTCCTTTTGTTTTTCTGTAAATATCCCAAACCATCTCTTTCTCTTTTATAATTTTAGTACTACAGTTTACAGAGAAAAGCCTGCCTAAAATTCCCACTAGGAAAGGCCCTTCTCGTTCTAGCATCTTCAACATCTGTGGGAAACAAAAATAAAACACAAAAATTAGACCCTGCTAAACCTGACTCTGCAGGGAGGATTTTACTAGTGTGTGAATAAGTAAAACCATTTGTCCTCATGGACTCATGCTGACTGTGCACAGAGGAGGTTGGGGTTGCTTCCCACCCCCACTCAAGATGTTGCTGTTAGAAAAAGGTTATCTGTTTACCAGCTTGTTTATATTTCTTTTAAAAAGAATAAACACACACAGCCTTAAAAAAAAAATAAAATCAGTGGAAGTGAATAAGAAAGCAGTTTATAAAATAGGACATATATTTATAATATTCTCATAAATAAACCATCATCTGTTCTTACCATATATTATCTCTGGAAATATCTAAATTCTCATGGAAAAGCAATCAGTGCCCCTTTTTTCTTATCTATAACACATTTTTCATCCTACACATGACTCATAGCATTATTTGTTACTAAATTTATCTGAAACTTTATTTTGAAAACATTTTTATTAGTTACATGTAACTTCATACAAATATAGCTGTGAATGCTCAGGTTTTTGTTTTTTTTTTTTTTTTTTTTTTTTTTAATGGAGGAATATTGAGAGTCTATTTTTAATTAAACAAATGGTTTTACTCTCTGTTCCTTTTTAGCTCTCCTAAGCCCATTATGGTCAGTCTCTTCTCACTTTCTTAATGTTGTGATTTTAGAGGAAAGACTTGCCTAAATATCTTATGTGAGATTTTCAGGCTACCTTTGATCTAACATTTTTACTTTGTGTAGGAAAACAAGAAGAACACTAAAATGAAACAAAGTCAGCTGAGAAAATTTTACTTAGCCATTTAAAAATATTACTTGAAATATTTTTCTTCTGTTTCACTTTTTTGGAATACAAGGCATAGTTTTGTGGAAAGCCACCCGATTTGGATAGGATCTTGGAAAAGCTACTGATTGTACATACATTGAACATTGAATCTCGTTTTTAGCAGCTAAATATTCTTGGAATCTATCTCCACTGAGTGTGTACCTATTTCTTGCATCTTTTAGCACTGATCTAATAATGTAAATAAAATCTCTACTAACATTCAGAATTTGTAAATCGTTATTATATGAAATTTCTGGAAGAGTAAAATTTCTAAGAGCTGGCCAAGACATAGAATAGGGGTAAGCAATAACAAAACATTCATTAACAAGAAGCACAAAATTCCCCAAACTATCCTGAATTTAATTTTTTCCCCCTCATATTCTGCCCTTGAAAGAAAAGTACAAAATAAAGCAAGAAACACAATAAAACAAAACTAAAGCAATTTGCCTGACAGCAAGCCATGATAGTTTCTCCTTTCCCATCTATCATGCTTGATCCTCTCGGAGTTTGATTCTCAAGGAATTCTGGGTTTTTTCCTTCTATTTTAGTCTCTTTAGACTCTTTTACTGTTCTCATCAATGCAACAAGTTCTTAATTTCACTGATTGAACAGAATTTATTTGTACTTGAACTTCCAAAATTGTATGTGTTCTGCCATTCTTCAGCTTCAGCATGCATTCTATCTAGTTGTATCTATCAGTCTTTTTTTTTTTTTTTTTTTTTTCCTTTTGTAGGGATATAATTTTTTTGTGGTCACCACATTTCTCAATACAGGCTACAAGCATTTGCAAGTGCAAGGGTAGCTGTTTGTTTTTCCTAAAGTGCTTCCAAGAAGCTAAGGCATTTCAAAATCTGATTCTTTCTGTAGGAAACTTTCTTACTCTTTTTCATCTGTAGAGAGAAAACATAATGATTTACATAATTTAGAAAGAAAATACTTGCTAGGTAAAGGACAGTTCTTTCATATGTTAAGCAAGATCAGTCAATTTTTATCATATTTTTGGTTCCATAAAATCACAACACTGTCTTTGAGGAATTCTTTGCAAGTGGAGATACAGGAGTAACGAGAGCCCCCTCCACAGCTGCTGCTTGTCAATAGTGTTGCTGTATCAGCAACATGCTTAAACAATCTGGGATGACAGGAATGCTATTTCCTTTCTCTCTCCAGGTGGGAGCCACTCCCCACTCTTTCCATGATTAAAGAGAGTGACCCCAATGTCAGCTGCCTGGGACTCAGGAAATATACCACCTTTTTGTAATGACAGTTTTAGGATTCTCGGTTTTGGTACATGAAAGTGGATTGTTTGTTTTGGTTTGGGTTGGTTTTTTTTTTCTGAGGGGTGAGGGGGAAAGTGGAGATAGAGGAAGGGGGAGCTGGTTTGTGTAATCACCATGCTCACTGGGATAACACTTACCTTGTTTTTAACCAAGAAGGAATACACAGAAATGTGCTAGCTCAGTTATGACCTGCACTGGCAAAGGACCTTTCAAGTGCACAAGTAATACCTTGGTGCACATCCTTCAAAACATGTGTGGGTCTGCCCAGCAGCATTCTTTCAAATACAGTTTTATATCTCCTAAATTGTAAGAGGTACATGAGGTAAAGGATAATCTTAAAAAACCAAACCAAACAAAAGACTCAGAATTGAGTGAAATCATGCTAACTTCATTCTTTAGACTTACTGATGACAAGGAAGTTCCATGGGGGAGTTACAAAATTCATGGACTGACAAACATTTTACGACAAGCATATTGTCTCTGTTCAGTGAAAATTTTCTTCTCAGACCTTGCTATGTGGTAAATTAGACACAACAATTTTAATCTCCATACATTGCATCATTTGTATTAATTTTTCCCAGAGAAACTTGTGTTATACAAAGTATGACTTGGATTTTTTAGATGCACTTGAAATCAGTGCAGGAGAGAGGTGCATTATGCTTATAGTAGAAAATAATGCAACTTGCAAGTAGTAAATAAGCAAAGTAGCCTTTCTGAGGACAAAGTGCCCATCCTACACATGATTCTGGAGGGATTACTTCAGAATCATCTAGTTTAGTTGTGTAGCTTTAATGTTCATTAACTGTTAAGGACCATGGAGAGATGTCAGGCATCTGACTTAGATGCCTGAAATAGACAACTTATGAGTGCATGAGGTCCCTCTGAAAACCTTCAAAGCATCCATCCCTTGTTAACTCTAGGATCAAATGCAAGAGTATTTAATTATACAAAATGCAGAAGCTTTATTTAGAAGGACTCGATCACTTGGTGTTTGAAGATAGTTGGAATTTGTATGCAAAAATTTTATCAGCTAGATTTTGTGTCAAAAGTGGTGTGAAAAGATTTTGCAGATGACGTCAGAAATGTAGCCTAAAAGCCTTAGTCTATTTTTTGATTTATAAATTTCATTTCCTAGTTATCACTTGGAGAAAACACAAAAGTTGCAAAAGACAGAGCAAATGTTAAGTATATCTGAACCCTAAACCATAGATAGAAGCAAAAATGTAAGTCAAATACTCGGAAAAGCCATGTAGAATTTAGCAAGTGAATAGAAAGAAACTTGAAGAATCAGCAAAATAAAAAGTTTCCTTACTGAAAAAAAAGAGACTTTCTGCTTGAAAAATAGATGTGAATACTTGATTTTATCCCTCCTTAATTGACAAAAAAATTACCTCTATACTCATAGAGAAAGAGAAAAAACCCCAACATTGATTAGATTTCTAATCTTGTAAACACCTACCTACTAAGATCTCAGAATTTTTTCTTCTGTTTGAGAAAAAATCTTTTGAAGATTAAAAAGAATAAAGCAGAACACTGGACTTGATAAATGTTTCCAAATTAATCTCCTGTACTAGACCATTACTCTGTCATTGAACATTTTCCCATAACTGCAGTGTTATGAAACAGAAAGTGTATTATTTACAGCACAATCTAGAAGGACCAAAATGAGACACAATTTTTTTCTTTTTTAAGTTGATCTTTGCAAACAAATTGCAAATGTAATACCTCCAACATCAAACAAAAAAGTAAACTCAGTTTCTCAACTGTTGCTCTTTCATTTCAGTATCAATGTACTAGATTCAGGCTTTACTAATTGGTACATGCCTGTTATAAAAGGTGGACTAGCAGCCCCACTCTTGCAGCAGCAGGAGGAAGGGTTGCTATGTAACTAATTACAGCTATCAGCAGTGGTTCTGTTTTAAATGGTGTATGAATTAGGCAGTCTCCTAGAAGCACACACAAGTGAATTTGCCATTAACAATGAACAGCTCTGTGAAAAGAGCACAGTATAAATTTACTTAGTCCATCCTGGGATTAGGCAGACAGCTCTACACTTATTTGGCCTCTGAAGTAAATTTCAGTGGAAAACTGAGGCTTTTCTTCGGCAAAATGAATTTTGCCACATACTTGGTGCCTTATTGCAATACAGACCATATTCCAATTCCAATTACACTAATGCAATCTGTGAGTAAGTTCATTGTGCTCACTGGAATTACTCTAGATTTACAACAGTGTTATCTGAGATTTACACCTCTATAAATTAATCTGAAATGTGGCCACATGGTCTAGGTGGTTGTTAGCTTAATAGGAAAAATATAGTTACATAAATAGTTAATATCTTTCATACTAATTTGGGACCTCCTCACAGCTGCTTACTTACCCATTTATATTAATTTACTACACAGAAACACATCCAATTAATAAGAAAGGTAATTCACTCACGGTTCATGATTAGCAAAACTTTTTCTTTGCCATTACACCTATCCCTACATAATGTTTATCTCCCTGAAATGTTTGGTACTTCTCTTAACACCTTAAGGACAGAGAAGGTTTGTTGTATCATGGCATCTTGTTTCTAACAGAGCTGAAGTAGCTGGCTTTTTTCGTAGTGATGACCAAATAAATCTGAGCTATGGATTAGAGCTGATCTAGCAGAGAAATCATAAATTTCCCATTTTCAAGTAACATGAGTAGTGGGAAAAGACTGTAAAATTAATTAAAATTGTCCCATAGGTCTGTCAGTCATTCTAGATTTTATTTAAAATCCTCTTCCTATTTGGATCTAGACTTTTTGCAGCTATAGGAACAACTTGGACAAACCACATTTTCTTTTCCATATAATAGATTGCTTCTGAAATTTCAAGGAAATTAGGTATGCCCTCTATCTCTCTTCTTGCACTGTCCAGTAGGGTTTTTGCTACCTCTTTCATAGGAGAATTTTATATAATAGAAGTTGCAGAAGAAAAAAGTCATGCAAATTATGATTGCATTAAATTAAGCTGAGAACAGCTCTATTAGTGAGCTAAGGCCAGGTTAAGTTGGTTCCCAGAGGCCTCATTGTTCACTCTTCTAGGCAATAAAATAGTTGCTCCAGAGTCATTACTGTATATGAGACAAGTTGCTGCAGCTCTCCTCAATGAAGAACCTGACCCAAGGACTTCCTAGCAACAAATCATGCAGTTTCTACACAGATAATTTAACTCTTGCTCTTCTCAGTCCAACAGAGTAAAACAAGAGTTATGTTACTGTAAACAAGTGCTTTCCTAATCTTTCTGTGGTGAAAATGTCCTTTATATGAGATGACATTCATGCCACCATATGGCAGTAATAGTGTGTGAGACTATACATTCTGGTTTACAACATTTTAAAACGTACTTTAAACTATATAAAGAAGAAATGTGCACCAAGCTCCAAACCTGCCATGGGGAAAAAAAGATGAATAAAGAATAAAATAATAGAAAAAATAAAGAAAAAAGTCAGTTCTAAAGGAAATGTTTAACAGGAAATGCAGATTACTTGTCATCACCTTGAACACTGTATAACTACTTGCATTCGTACAAAGTTGAGGTTTAATGTTGCAACTTAGATTTCTAGAAATATAATATTTTGTGTTGTCATAGAATAATTATATTGTGAAGCAGAAAAACAAGATATTCAGCAGCTATAAATTCCTGAAATTTTGAATTTTGAACTTCTTTATTATTTCTCTCTTAAAGGCAATGAATTTAGAGAAATACTATGGAGTAAAAATCTCTTTTGCTTTAGTGCTTTGAATGGTACTACAAAACATTTTCTGATCCTTAGAGACAGGAAAGAACGTTAAGATACCAGTGAACTTCTATTTTGTTTTTCTGTCAGTGGAGCAGTGAAACAAAAAAATCCTTTCCTTGTCTCAAACATAGATATAAAACCCCACTGTTTAAGTAAGTTAAATTCTTAATCATTCCTTTTTTACCCTGAGGTAAAAAGTCTAGAAGATGGAATGGAGGAATACTATTTTGTTCTTTTTATACTCGCTGAAAAAAAAGATGTAGAGTTCGTTCAAGGATGGAAAAATACCTTCGAGTTATACTGTATTGCTACACATTTTTCTAATCTGGATTCACATTAGAGTGTTCTCATTACTACTTTTTTCATCATTATTTTTGTTGTTATTATTATTAATAACAATAATTTTTCTGATTATTTTTATCCTGTTACTTAGTTTCCAAGGTCAGCTCTACATATCTATACAGATACAGATATATAGTGTTGGGCTTTTTTTCCCCTCTTTTCACACTGTTTGCAAAAATTCTAAGATGGCTACACTCACAGGGTTCCAGAAAACCAGAATTAGCAAGCACCTAGCCAATGTACTGTATCCAAATGCTTAGTCTGCTTGCATATTGTAAAACTTCCACCAATTTCCAAAACACAGACAAAGTAAAACCCTAGTCCTGGCTATTCATTGGAAAATTGACAACTCCTGGAGGAAAAATTCCAATTGAAGTTAAACAAATGGGGCAAACAAAAGCAATTGCAAAAATTACCAAGGGCCACATAGACACTCTCAAGATAGCTCTTGGATGTTGCAATTCTGAACAAATCACTACTATGAAACCTCATGAAAATAAACAAAACACACTGTGGCTCTTGTACCTTAATCAGGTGGGAAAGAGTTGGTACTAGACAATTAAAAAACCCACATTTGTTAGGTAAATGATAATGGTACTTACTCCATCTTAGATGTCATCCCTTGGGTAACAAGGATTTAATTTGACTGCATAGCTTATGTTGATTAACCTGATAGAATAAACTGTGCCAGAAAAGAAAAAGTTTTCTCTTTATTTAGTGAGTGCAAATATGCACATTGTTTGAAAAAACAAACAAACAAACAAACAAACCCCAAAAAAACAAAAAAAAATCCAAACCGAAACAAAACAAAAAACACCCAACAAAACAAACCCAAAAAACTCATATATATTATATCAGAAAGTTATTGTGATATAGATGTGGTGGAAACTTGTAAAGAACTTGAAAATATTTAGAAAAAATAAACTTTAAACAAAATTTTTATATAATTATTTAAATTGCAGTGTCCAACATCCTTTTTGACTCTGGCTTTCTACTAGAGTTATTAATTTACTTGTACAATTGCCTTCTCCCCATCTCCACAACAATGTTAACTGAATACTAAACAGTATTCAGACAATACAATTCAGACAAAACAAAACTGGGAGGAGCTGATG
>VZRX01002989.1:0-66063 GCA_013398075.1 Notiomystis cincta
CAGCACCCAGGGCCAGCCTGGAGCCAGTGCCCAGAGCCAGGCTCAGCCCAGGGGCTTTCACAGGCAGATCTTTGTTGTGGACTTGGTGGCAGGTCCCAGGCAACTGGCAAGGGGACAAAGAGGTGTCCTGAAGGCTGACAGCGCCACTGGGTCATCCATGGGGCCAGGAAATAATCCTGGTGGTGATGAAATCAGCAGAGCTCTGAGTGCTCTCAGGACTGGGACAGGCATGGAGATGGGTTGTTCTAGTCCCACCTCCCTCAGGCAGCTTGTGGAGCTTGTGGCCATAACTGGTGTGATGTCACCTAGGGGAGGTGACACAAGTGGTGACCTCCATGGCCCCAGGTTCACCTCTCCCCACCACTGTCCCCACTGTGGGTGGCAGGAGGGGTTTAGCTGTGAAACCCCAGCTCGTGTGTTGAAACAGCTCAGATTGCTGCACGTCTGTAGATGGGGTGGGGACACCCCCAGCCCCACGGGGGCTGAGAGGGGATTTCTGGCCCAGGACAGTGCTGGGAGGGGCCTCTGCTGTCCTGACTCAGCAGCTCTTCCTGCTGAGTCAGCAGGTGCAGCCTCGCACTGGGCCCATGTGCTGGGGTGGGCCCCCCTACACCCCCCTGGGCCCAGGTCACACCTCAGGGAGCCCAGAGCTGGTGGGGGCACCCCCAGACATCCCAAAACTGGCTTCTCCCTGCAGAGACAGGGATCTCCAGAGCCGCTATGGGAGCCTGAGGCCGCTGCCCTCCCTCACTTCAGGGCTTGGGGTGCCCAGCAGCACCCGGGAATCCTGCCCTCCTCCTCCTCTCCCTGTGCCTCCCTGTCTCCCTGCATTGGGGCATGAGAGGCTGGAAGCAACTGGGGAAGCAGAGGGATGGGACCCCTGCCAGGCTTGTAATTACAGCCAGGCTGAGGCCCTTGCTGGCGAAACCTGAGCCCCGTGGGGAGCAGGGGAAGCAGGAGCCTCCGTCTGCTGGCACAACTGTCTGTCCTGGCCCCGCTCCATCTGGGAGGATGTGGGGAATTGAGACCTGGAGTTCTCATCCCCCCACTCTGGTATGGCTGGAGTGCTCCATCCTGGGTGTGAACATCTCTGCTGACTGTGGGGGAGCTCAGATGAGTCCCTGCAGGCCCCTGTGTGCTGCCTCTGCCACCTCCCCAGCATTCCCAGCAGGGACCCTCCATCCCTGCTTACCCCCATGGCCTCTGGGTAGGAATGCAGCCCGGGAGCTTGTGAGGATGGGGGAGGGCCAGTGCCCCTTTCCCTTTTGGTTTTGGCAAACGCTGCCCTGGCTAGCAAAGCCCTCCCAGGGCAGGGCTGTGACCCAGCCCCCTGAGCCCCTGTCCCTCCCCAGGTGACAGCTATGGGGTGCTGCCCCGGCCCTGCCACGCGCTGGTGCTGCTGAACCCACAGAGCGGCTCTGGCCGTGCCCTCGACGACTTCCAAGCAGTGGTGCAGCCCATGCTGGCCGAGGCCGACATTGCCACCACTGTCTTCGTCACTGGTGAGTCCGTGAGCAGCTCCTCCTCCTCCTCCTCCTCCTCCTACCTGGGCCCTGCCACGTGGGGACAGATTCCTCTGACTCCCTGCATCAACACAGCTCTGGGTCCTACAGGACGGTTACACTCAAGAAGTGACTGCCTTGCCTCCTGCATCCCTGGCTGGGCTCACCATCTGGGGCTGGGGTCACTGTCTGGGGTGGCAGCATGAAGGGCAGAAGGATGGAGGGTGATGCTCAAATCTCTCCACTTTCCCCTACAGAAAGACCCCACCATGCTCATGAGAAGGTGCGAGATGAGGACCTGTCGCAGTGGGACACGTTGGTGGTCATGTCTGGGGATGGGCTGCTCTTCGAGGTGAGGGGCACCCCGGGGCTGGGCAGAGAGCTGGGAGAGAGGGGTGCCTGGGGCAGGAGCCAAGCTGTGAGTCACAAAGTCAGGCAGGGAATGGCAAAGGAGAGACGGCACCAAGCTTGAAGCAAAGCAGCCATGGCCTTTATCCTGCCCTTGACAGGGTCACTGTGGGCTCTGCTCCCCCCAGGCTGGGCAGGGGCCACTGGGTTCCTTGGGTGCCACAGGCTTCTTCATCCCTGTAGGTGGTGAACGGGCTCATGGAGCGCCCGGACTGGAAGGAAGCCATGAAGAAGCCTCTGTGCATCCTGCCAGGAGGCTCTGGGAATGCCCTGGCTGCCTCCATCAACTACTATGCAGGGTAAGTCCCAGCACCCACTGCCCCCCTGCACTGGCCAGCACACGGAGCTGCACTGGAACCAGGGGGGGATGAAGGAGGAGAAAACTGTGCGAGGCTCCTGCCCAGGGAAGAGTGCTGGGGTGCCCAGGGGTGCCTGGCAGGGTCCTCACTCCCCACAGGCTGGTGCAGCACAGCCTCAGGTGCGAGCAAGGGATTAATCCCTGTGTATCCTACTCCCCCCACTCCCCTTCTCCTCTCTGGGCTCAGAGACTGGTAAAGCTTTAACTCAGAGGACCCAGCTCAGGCACAGCCAGTCCCGCAGTGTGGGGGACCAGGATTGCCCTGACACGGTTCCCTCTTTCAGGAACTGGTTTATCCCCCCCATCCCCAACAAAACCACTCCCAGCAGCTGTTCCTTAGGGACACAGTCACCCAGCTAGGGCTCATCCCAACCATGACACTGGGTGAGGTCTGCAGGTGGATGCTGGGGCAGCTGGAGGGATCCTGAGCTCCAAGCTCACTCTCTCCATCCCTCACAGCTACGACCACGTCGCCAAGAAAAAGCTGCTGACAAACTGCACCTTCATCCTGTGCAAGGGGCTGCACACACAGATGGACCTGGTGTCACTGAGCACGGCCTCGGGCAAGCGCTTCTTCTCCTTCCTGGGCTTTGGCTGGGGCTTCATCTCGGACGTGGACATCGACAGTGAGAAGTACCGCTGGCTGGGCAGCGCCCGCTTCACCCTGGGCACTCTGCAGTGCCTGGCCAAGCTCAGGGTGTACCAGGGCCGCCTGTCCTACCTGCCCATGGCCGCAGAGCAGGGCAGCTCCCCGGCACCGCGGGACCCCCAGGGGCCCGTCACCAACGGCCACCTCCCGCAGGCGCCCGGCTCGCCGCCCCCTGACTCGCTGCTGGTGCCGCTGGGCCAGCCCGTGCCGGCGCACTGGACCGTGGTCCCCGAGGAGGAGTTTGTCCTGGTCTATGCCATCTACCAGTCCCACCTGGGCACCAACCTGCTGATGGCGCCGGCGGCCCGGCTGCACGACGGCTGCATCCACCTCTTCTACATGAAGGCCGGCATCAGCCGCGTGACGCTGCTGAAGCTCTTCCTGGCCATGTCCAGGGGGACCCACCTGGACTTGAACTGTCCCCACCTGTGCTACGTCCCTGTCCGGGCGTTCCGCCTGGAGCCGCGGGTGGCCGCGGGCGTCATGACGGTGGATGGGGAGGCGCTGGCCTGCGAGCCCGTGCAGGGCCAGGTCCACGCCCGCCTCTGCCGCGTCCTCAGTGGCTCCTGAGCTCCCCGTTCGCCCTCCCTGCAGCGCTGAGCTGCCGGCACGGCCCGGCGCGAGGGTGGCAGAGCCTTCCTCCCACTCAGGAACCCCCTCCTTCCATAGCAATAGGTCTTGGGGGGCGTGGGGCTCATCCCCTCGCTTGCCCCCACGCTTAGCTTTACCCCCTTGGGTCAGCCGCTAGTGCTGTCTCAGAAATGAGCCACAAGCCCCATCAGGTACTTGGTGCCGGCGAGATGCCAGCGTGTTTTATCCTGGTACGAGGTCCCGGCCCCCAGGCGGCTGCGCCGGCACAGCCCCGTCCCCTCCCCGGCTCGGACGCACACGGTGGCATTGCTGTGTCCCCGCCCCGGAGCCAGTGCCACCCCCCAGAGAGGGTCAGGACCAATAGATCTAATACAATAAACCGACTTTTTTAAGAATGTTTCTACCCAAAGCTTCCTGTAGAAGCGGAGTTTATTCTTGTGAGAAATGCAAAATAAATATCTAGCGTTTGCAAAAAAAAAAAACCAGAAATCCTCCCTGGGTTTTGAGTCTGAGCTCAGGGCTGCTGCCAGGGGCAGGGCTAACGGCCCGGCTACACGGACAGCAGGGCAGGTTTAGCTCAGCCCCGCAGCCCTTCGCTCCCTGACATCCTGGAGCCAGGAGCAGCACGGAACGAGGGGCCCCGGAGATGCTCGCAGGTGAGATGCTGAGGATGCAGGACACTGCTGCCACCGCCCACCCTCGTTTTTTGGGGGGCAGAGATTCCTCCCTGCTCAGCCTCACGCTAAAGCCGATCGTATCCAGGGAGCTCAGCCCTGCAGTGACACTTGGGGACATCCTGGGGAAAGTTCGGTGCCTCTGAGCGACAGCAGGGAAGGGCTCATGGAAGAGGTTCAAGGAGGGGGTCGTTGGAGCTGAGGAGTTTGGCTTTCTGCCGGCAGCAGGGGCCCTTTGGGGGGGCTCTCGCATCCCTTTTCTCGGGCTACCCGGGGCCAGCTGGAGCCCTGCTCCAGGTCCCTGCCCTGGGGCTTGCCTGGGGGGGGATTACTCAGCCTCTTTGGTATAAAATTGCAGTAATTAAACCTCATTTTCAGCGCTCAAGTACAAAGCAGAAGAGTAAACAGCGGTGGCTGTTTGCATTTATTCAGCTGCAAACTATGCAATTAGGATGGCAGATCCGGGAAAGAAGAGCGCGATTGTCCTCCCCCCCATGGCCTCACTTGCTCATGGAGAGGAGCCCTGTTCCTGAGCCAGCAGGGCAGGCAGCAGCTGGGAACCACCTCCCAAAATAAAGTTATTTCCCCCGCGGCATCGGGCCAGGTGTAAAAACAGGCTGAGCAATAACTCTCTAACCCTGTTGAGCTGCTGGAGGGAGAGCCCGTGGCGGGGGATGCGCTCAGAGCTCTCGCTGGCTCTGTCAAGGGACGCGGAGCAGCGGAGCGGAGCCGTTCAGGCTCGCAGCGCCTCAAAGGCTCCCTGCGGGCTCCTCCCGGGCTGGCCGTGCGGCTCTCAGCAGCCCGCTGGCCGGGATCGCCCTCGCCTTGCCTCTCCCGGGTTTCGCTGCACGGCTCTGCCATCGCCCATCTGCTTCCAAACGCTGCTGGACGGCAGCACCGGGCTCTTGCCGGGGCCCCCCGGCCGCAGCTCCCGCACAGCCCCGCGCTGCCGGGACCGAGGGAGGGGGCAGAGGGTGCTGTGAACAACTCCAGCACACCGAGACGCTCCCCGTGTCCTGCACTGGCCCCTCGAGCAGCTCCTGCAGGCTGAGGGGGGCGAGGGAGGGGCCTCAGGGGAGCAAAAGGAGTGAGGACTCCCGACTCCAGTGAGGGCTCCGCATTCCAGCAGCACCCGGCGGGTGCGGGCGGCCCTTGGCCCCCAGCGCTCGGACACGGCCCAAGCTCACCCATCACTCACTCACCTGTGCGCTGAGGGGCAGGGCAGAGCTCCCCGGGGCCTGCGAGAGGGGCTTTTATTTGCCTGAGTCTGGCCAGGACCACCGGAAGCCGTGCTGGGGCATCCCCTGAGCCACCCGCGAGCACCGAGAGCCAAGGACCACAGAAAACAAAACCCCTCAGCCAGCCTGACCGCTGCCCTGTGTAAATCAGGGTCTCGGGGAACTGTGTGCAGGGAGCCACAGAGGCAGCCCCTCCCTGCCAGACGTGCCTGGATCCTTCTGGACTCGGCTTCAGCCAGCGGGACCCCGTCCAGCCCCGAGGCTGGCGCAGGGATGCACCGGAGAAGGGCAAGTGCCAGAAGCGTGGCAGGGGGTGGTGGGGGAAAGAAAGAGACAACTCACAGAACTACTCACAGAGGCAAAATTTAATGGCAAGTCATCTTCCCTCCTTTATTACACCTTGGTTAGCCAAACAAAAAAATCTGCAGGTAAAAAAAGTTTTAATGGTCACACAGCACTTTATACATATATCATAAGCAACCAAGCATCCACATCTGCACGTGAACGACACACCTCTAAGCATGGCCTCAATAGTCAGGTTTGTTTTTTTTTAAATTCATTAAATACTGTACAGAATCAAGGCTACAAACTGATTTTGTAATGCTTCTTCCCCCTCCCCAGCACTTAAAACAGTTACAGGCTGCTCTCATTTGTACATCACACAGTCGTGTAGCCAGTTTTAAGGCTAACAATATGCATCATGCTTTGGCTTTTTTTGTGTGTTTTTAATTTTTTTTTAAGGTTTTAGCCTTTTAAATTTTGTTACCCTTAAATATTACATACATACACAAAAAATTACATAGCTGCAGTGTGCTCACCACCAACCTCATCACCCAGGAGCTTCACATTATCAAAAGCTTTAGAAAATTTGTAAACCTCTGTGCACGCTTGGGTTTGGGACAGCTGCAGAGAGCGAGCAGTGCCTGGGGGAGCAGAGTCCCCTTCCAGAAGGCCAACATACACCTCCTCAGAGGGAGCCCAGCCTGTGCAAAAGCTCTTGGGTAGGATCAGAGACTTTTTGGGCAAAGGTGAGGACGTGGTGCCTGCCCGACCCCTGCCCTGCGAGATGAGAGCTGCAGAGTAAAGGAGGGGAGAAGGGGAACCCTACAGCTCCTCCATCCCCAGTGGGTTTCTCCCTCCCTCCCTCTGTTCCTGTGGGTCTAGGGGCAGCCACAGCCCAGCTCTGGGGACAGAGGGTGTCAGTGCCTGGATCACCAACCGTGGCTGTGCCTGGAATCAGCCTCTGTGCCTGTTCTCCCCCTGCCCTGAAGCAGTGGCCTCAGCCCCTGCCCCTGCCTGCCCCCAGCCCTCCCAGACGCTCCCGTGCTCCTCTCAAAGGGATCTATTCACGCCCCAACGTGGCCATGGTTCCAGCTCCAGCTCGCCCTGCCCCGCCCGCGGCTCCCAGCACCTCCCTGCAGCCCAAACCGGGATCTGCCAGACTTCCCACCTGCCAGGCAGGGAGGGCTCCTGAGGCAGGGCCGGAGCTGCTGCACAGATGATCCACCCCCAGAGCAGTGTCTGGAGAGCTCCACAGCCCAGGTCTTCATCACAGCCAAGCCCTGCGTCCTCTGGAGCACCGGGAGGAGGATGTGTCTTCCAAAATCCCGATGGTGGATGGGGACACGAGAAGGGCTTTGTGCAGCCAGCCCCTGCCTGAGGAGCATCACAGGGGCAGCAGGAAAGCACAGGGAGCTGGGTGGGGTGGGTTTGGGCTGGTGGGTGCAGCCCTTGGTGTTTCTGGGAGCAAAAAGCAGCACACCAACGTGTTGGGATTCTCCTGCTGTTCTCCATTTCTAACCACAGCCATACCAAGCAAGAGCAACAGCCAAGGAGAGCTTTGGCTCCATCCTTACCTCTGGCAGAGCCATCTGCTCGGCCCGACTCCTCCCCGGGACGCCTGGCACCGCTGTCTCCCTGTGCAGCTGGAAGGACTCTCCCTGACAGACAGACTGTGCTCCCCGTGGCGCCTCTCCAGTGCCTGAGCACGGGACAGAGGCAGCAGGGCTGGAGTGTGACTGCCCAGCTCCGAGTGAAGGTGTGTGCAGACAGGACCAGAGGCCTCAGGAAGGGGACTTGACCAGGAGACTCTGGCAAAGTCACTGCTTCAAAGTGCTCCCAGGCACCAGCTCAGGCTGTGAAACACAGGCTGCCCTCACCAGCTGTTTCCCAGAGCATCCAGCAGCGCTGTGGTTGGGATTTGGGATGGGAGGTGCTGTGCCCACAGTGCTGCTGGCCACAGCCAGGCCACCCATGGGAAACAGCTGGCAAGGGAAGGAGCTGCTAACAGCCCAAACCAGCACTGCTCTAACAGCACAGGAACTGGCACGAGCTGGTGCTGCCACAGCAGGGCCTTGCCCTGACACATGGGGTGACCCTGGCTCCAATGGCTCCCCAACACCCGTGTACAGCTGGATGAGGGAGCAGCAGCCACGCCAGGTTCATCCAGATCTATAAACAGGCCCCAGGACCACTCACTGCTGCCCACCCGGGTGAGGCTGGGATCCAGGGTGGGTGTAGTGCTGTGTGACAGCCGGGATGGCTGGGAACAAAAGACACGGATACCTAAGCAAGTAACGAGGGCAGAACCCCAAATCCCATGTATTTCTAGAAGACAGGCATGCATGGTGGGGAAAGGGAAGTTTGCCTCACTCTGGAGAAAAAGAAGTGGGGATGGCTAGACTTGCCTCCGGGAGACTGACCTGGAAGTTGCAGAACTGGATGGGAAGTCCACAGCACTCCCAGGGCAGCACGAGTGCCAGTGCAGAGCTCTGGCCCTCCCTGCCAATCCCGACTGGAAGAACCTCGTAGCTATGGGTGAACAACTAAGACTAGAGCAACTCTGTATGGTGTAGACAACTCCAATGCAAACACAATCCAATGTCTAAGTACAGATAAGCTGGGGTAGACTTCATAGAACCCATGGGAACGCCGAGAAAAATAAAAGACTGGGAGGGCATTGCCCTTCATTTCCAGAAACTACAGCAATCCCTTCTCCTGGCTGGAACCCCACCAGAACAAACTGCTGGGTGTAGCGCTGGGTGGGAAGAGTCCTTGTGTGGAAAGGTGCCCCAAGATGAAAGTGCAGAGGGAACGTGGCTGCAAGACTGCTTCTGTGCAGGTCTCAAATCTTACCATTGCAGGGTCAAACTTGCAAGAAGAGCACGTACATGGGACAGGGGGAAGGAAGAGGGGTTGGGGGCAAAGAGTTATTCATGCTTAAACAACCTTTCCTCAGAGGAGCAATCAGGCCTACCACCTTCTTTGGAACAAACCAAGCTGAGGAAGAAAAGCTGGAAGGAGAAGCCAGTTGATTGGTAACAGCATTTGCCAATTTACTTTCTGCTGCTTTCCCTTCTCCCCTGCACCTGCCTGTCCCTAACCTGATGGTTTATTTGTCCTCTGTCCACTCTGGGATGTTGGCCCCTGCTAAGGCAGCCCGGTACTGCTGCAAGACACCGCGGATGCTTTTAATGAACCCCTTGGACAAAGGGAAGAGGGGAAACCCAATATCAGGGTAACCGCTCTTCTCCGGCAGGAAACTCCTGTAGCTCTTTCTCCTTTTCTTTGGTTTCACACTGGGCTGCGAAGCAGAGTCCTGGGCAGCCTTCCCCTCGTCCGTTCGGTCTCTGGCCAGGTCCCCCCTGGCTTGGCCTGTGCTCTCCGAGTCTGAGAACTGTTGGAGGTCGCCGGCGTTGGGCGCCGAGCTCGGGAACTCCGACTCGTCCAGCTCGTCCTTCCCGTCCAGCGCCGAGTCGGAGAGTTCGGCGGCCGCCCCCTGCTCCGAGCCGCACTCCGCCAGCGCCGCCGCCGCGTCCCCGGGGCTCTCGGCCAGGCCGCCCCCGGCGCACAGCAGGGAGGCGGAATCCGCCCCGTTGGCCTGTTCGTGGCTGCGCTCCACCAGCTCGTTGGTCTCCAGCCAGGACTCGATGCGGGACACCAGGCGCCAGCCGTTGCAGCGGAAATGCTCCCGGATCTCGTGCTCGAAGACCTCGACGGGCCGGCGCAGCAGCTGCATCATGGACTGCACCACGCGGATCAGCGTCATCTCGTTGTAGCAGCGGCTGTTCTCGTAGCCCTCCTGCAGCCCCCGGTCGCTGTCGAAGCCCGCCTCGTTGTAGTAGGGCTCGTTCACCAGGATGAGACCTGCCGGGAGAACGGGAGAGCGAGGGGTTAAGGGAGGAAACACCGGGAATCACCATCCCCTGCCCGTCCGCTCCTGCCAAGGGGGTCAAGATCAAGGGTCAGGCACAGGCCAGGCTGAAGCCCCAGACCCAGACCTGCGTGATGCAAAGGACTGGTGTTGCAAGGGGAGCACGGTGTGACGTGGTGGGGATGTCAGATTCTACAGGGAGTGGCATCCACGTTCCTTGGCTGGCAAGAACAGCTCTCTGCCAACACAATGCAGAGGGCACACAACAGCAGGGGAGGTCAAAAGGGCAGGAAGGGAGAGGTTCCACAGCTCCTTTCACTTCCCTCCTGCAAAAAACCCCACAAACACAAAGAAAGATTTTATTTTCCTCCTCCTCTTAATCAGAACAAAGGCCAGACTGCAGCAAGAGGTTTTGAGCTGGCCAGGTTCTGCTCTATCCAGCAGGGTCCCATCAGACAGCGCAGTTCTGAGACACAGAAGACTGTGACAAGTCACTTTTACTAAGATTTCCCCTTACTTGCTTCTGGTCGAATGAAATTACAGGTATGTAGCAACAGTACCAGCACTGCCAGGCTGCTGGCAGCCTGCCACAACCTGCATTAGAGCTGAGGAGATCCTAAGTTTCCCAAAACCCAGGCAGCAGGAGAAGAGATTTTCCTCTACCACCAAGTTGCTCCAGTAAAACATTTAGTATTTCATTTTCTAAATTTGGATCCTTGGCTTTGTAAACGAGAAAAGGCTTTTATTGTGGTGTCCTTCCCCCACAGGAGGATACAGGTGGACTGTGGGAGTTCAGAGGAGCAGGAGTTGCCTCCAGTCAGCAAGAACCCTTGCTCTGTGTCAAAGGTTCCTCATCACATGCCCGAGCTCCCTGCACAGAAAGTCGTCCATGAGGAAGTTATGAGATTTAGTCTGTCTGCTCCCAAACTGGATAGGGCAGAGCAAAGCCCTATGGCAGGAAGCCCTGGGGCTCGTCTAGGCACACCCCTGATTATTCTCTGCTTTGGTAGGAGCATAAACACCAGCATCATGTGCAAAACATGCCCCATGTAGGATGGGCGGGTGACTCAGTGGGGATAAAAAAAGTCCTGCAAACAAGGCCCAGTTTAGCAACTTCAACTAACTTTGGTAACTGGCTGAGGACACGGTGCTTCACCTTTCTCAGCTCAGAGTAACCAGCAGACAACTCTGTGCTTGGCTGCTGCAGTGAGAAGAAGGGAAAGCATTGTGTCAGAGCCCTGGGTTGCAGCCAGAACTCTGGGCATGAGAAAAGCTGGCACCTGCTCTCACTGCTCAGGCTGAGAGATAAGGACACTGCTTTGTCCAGCACGGTGAGAGAAAAAGGCACCACTAACCCAGCTGGGGTGGCAGATCCCAATTGTGTGCTCCCCATAAGCCAACATCCCTTCCTCCCCCTGCCTTTTCCTGCCCCACAGGCTTGGCAGGAGCATTTACCTTGGATGGAGATGAGTACTTGAAGGAGACTGGATTTACTGGTCCACCTTTCTGTCCCCTGAAATGTACACACAAATATGTTAAAGGGCTGAAGTGCCATCAGTTTGCTCTGTGACTATTGTCAGATGAAGTGAGGCCCCAGTTTCTCTGCATTCCTGTTGCTGACATCCTGTGGCTCAGGGCAGGAACAAGGAACTGACTCTGCAAGCACGTGATGTGCTGGTGTCCCATCTCAACAACACATCTCTCCGTTATTTTTTTACCAGCACCACACCCCCCTGGCCAGTTCTGTCTGGAACAGTGTAACCTTACACACCAGCCATCAGTTCCAACCCCTCCCCAGCCGCCCTGTCCTGCTCAAAACCTATTTCCCTGGCTCTGCTTATTCCACCTGGACTCTGTACCATGCTACATGATTTGTCCACAGTGGGGAAGACAGGAGACTAACCCATGGGACACACCCCATGCTGGTGTTGGCATCTCTGCTATGGCTGGTCTGACCACAGACTTCTCCTTGTGGAGAGACAGTTGAGCCAAATACAGACCCAGAAAAAGCCAAACTACACCAGTTATCTGCTCCAGACACCTAAACGAGAGCCCAAAGCCCAAGCCACTCCAGCTCAAGCACCACCCAAGAGCAGAAGTCACCCAGGTCTGGTAGGAAGTGATTTGTTCCAAAAGTAGCCCAGCACAGGGGGCTGATGGCATTACCTTGCCTATCCAGGTCCCCAGGAGGCTGACACACACTTTGCCATTGTCGTACAGGTTGGGGTTCAGTCTCCCACTGCACTGGGAGAGGTAGCGGAAGAGCGGCGGGACCGCGGGGTAGATGTTGGGGAGCTGGATGTCGAAGAGGAAGAGGCCGTCCTCGTAGGGTGTGCGTGTGGGCCCTTTGATAAGTGCTGAGAAGAGATCCTGTGGGGAGAGGCAGGAGCTCAGGCACTGGGAAACACCCTCCTACCCTGGCACGGCTGTATTTACATGGAGGGAGAGCAGGGATGTGATTGACTCGGCCCTTACAAGTATCAGCTCAAGCAACACATCTCAGGGCACCTTTCCCCACCACAAGTTGCACCCTGAGAGCAGAATAAGCCTTTGGATCTGAAGCAGGGCTTTGAGGATGGCAAAAAATCCCAAATTTTCTCCCTGCTGACAGCCCCTTGCTGGCTGCCTGTCTTCCCACTCAGCACCCAGAACAAGCTCCCTGCAATCAGCAGCTCCTTGTTCACCACCCTGACTCAGGGAATGCAAAAGCAGCAAAAGCAGCCATTTTGGGTAATTACAGCCCTGTTTCACATGCCACACACATTCCTGCAGCTCTAATGCAAAGGATTAGAGCTAAGCAGGGAATTCCAAAGACAGGGATCTGGATGCTGAGCCCAGCACTACCACAGAGGCATCTGAGAGCAGGCACTTGCCATTCGATCCTCGAAGGTTTTCACCATGATGCCGTCAGGCAGGGAGGTGGCCAGCAGAGCCATCTCTTTCCTCACGGTGCTAAAGAACTTCTTGGCTTCTGGGGGCTGGAACTCCATTTTCTTGAAGGCATGTGAATCTGTGGGACAAGGAAGAGAATGGCATTAACAGCCTTCTGGAAACTGCCACAGGTTCCTCATGAAGGCAAATCTACCCATGTGTAATATGCATCATGTGGAAGAGAGGAGTTAACTTTCTTTGGTGCTGAGCCAGGAGGCAGGAGAGATTATTTCCCACACAGTAAAGCAACCACAACCTGCACCTCCTGTTCTCACTGTCCCACACAACACTGTCCCTGTGGCCCAGCGAGGAGCCTTGTCCCACAGCTGAGACAATCCCACACAGCAGTGGCTCTTTCTCTGCCAAACCTCAGCACAACTCCCCATTTCCCCTTGAACACACTTGCAGCTTCACAACAGTTTGGCCACCTTTCCCTCCCAGGTCTGGCCTGGATGGCTCATGAGCACCTTGGGCTCCACTGTCACCAATGTTCCACACAGCCAGATGCTCTTTTTTATTTCTGGCCATTAACATTGGTGCCAGCAAACAAGGACGCTCACTCACCAAGGACACCCAGCTCAAGAACACCAGCTGTTCTTGCTCTATTTCTCAACCAATTCAGCCCTGGAAAAAAGCCTGAACAGACCCTGCAACTTGCAAGGAAATGTTTGCAGTGGAAAGCAACTGATGTCTGCAGCCCTGGGAAAGAGGGTAGCACACTTCTGAGGCTTGGGAAGGTGCAGGAGTGCCTAGAGATGCTATCTAAAAGTCGTGCTTAGGTCCCAGAACACATTGTGCTACAGAAGCTGGCTTAATTTCTCCTCTCCAGTAAATGAGCTGTGAAAAGGACTAAGAAGTAGAGAGGATACAGAATCCAAAAGGTTTGAGGCAAAGGTTTTGGATAAAGAAACACTGCAGGACAGCAGTGAAGGACTGAGTACCCCACACTCACCTGGAGCATACTCCAGCACAGAGAACACTTCTCCCTTGGCACTGGTGAAGGTGACTCCAGGCTTGCCTCCACTCTGCTGGCAGAGCACTGGTGTCTCACTGGGCCACTCTGACCTCACTGGTGTCTGTGCCTCTGCTTTTTCTTCCTTCTTCTCTGTCTCCACCATGGCTTCCATCTTTTCCTCCTCAGCAATAGCCACATTATCCAAGGTCTTCTTCAGATTTTCCTGCAGCTTTTTAATATCGTCCAAGAACTTCTTCTCCCGAGTGGGTTTTTCCAGTTCCACAGTTGGGGAGGTGGGAGAGCCAGTCAGCAGCTGCTCCACAGTCATATTTTTCAGGCTTTCCAAGATCTTGATGGCCTCCTTTAGTTCCCGGAAGCTCTTTGGGGCTCCATCCTTGCCAGTTTTCTCTGTAGCAAGATCTGCAACTGCCATAGCCACAGCTCCCTGGACTTGTTCTTCTACTTTTTTCACCTCCTCTGCTGCTGGTTCCTCAGGCTCAAAGTCCTCAATTTTTGGGTGGTCATCTTCCATGAGGCCATTATCTGTCTCCCAGCTGTCACTTTCATCCTCCCACTCTGAGGATGCCCCGCTGGTGCTGCCATCAACAGAATCGTAGTCTGATTCCTCAATTTCTGACTCAATATTGTACAAGTGCTAAAGGAGAGCAGAGTTACACGAGACTTAGGCTGAAGCACAGTTCTAGTTGTTTCTAAAAGCAAGTCATGAAAAAAGAGTTTCCATTTGGGATTGGTTGGGCTGTTTCAACCCATTCCGTCTGTACTGGCACGGATTATGAAACCACACAGCCCCATTACTCCACTTTTCCAACTATGGCATTGAGGGTAAAACTAGGGCAAGTTCTAGGTGGGCTGCAGTCCTCCCAGTGTCTGGGGCCCCACCCTGGAGAGCAGGCAGGTGCCCCACAGCTACTTGGATGCCCCAGGGTTTCAGAACACAGAGCTCAGAAGGTTTTTGGTATCATGTGAGGAGTTGGTATTTCTGGTCCTGCTTCTGCCCCAGCAACTGTGTTGGCACAGAGCCCTGGTTTGGCTGCCTCCACACTCTGTCCTTCCACAGAGACAATGCTGGAACCAGGAACACATTCCCATAGCAGCCTTCCTCTTCTGTGGCACACAGTACTTGCCAACAGGGCCCTGCTAGGCTGCTTTAGCTGTTATATGTGGCTACTGCTTAAAATTCAGCTGGGACAATGGAGCCTCACCCAAGTTGCTGAATAAGCTCTTACATAAAATATTCTCTTCCCTCTCACTATTGGAAGCTGAATACATCCCCACTCCATCCAGCCTCACCTCCTACAACTTGCTTTTGCACATGCTACGTCTCAGGAGGTCTCTCTGCAGAGGTTTACAGACCTTCTCCAGCTATAAGCACCAACACAGAACCAGGGGAGCAAGAACTCCTTTACAGGGCTGTGTTTGCAGTTACAGGATGTGAGAGCATTTTATCCACGAGCTTCTGACACTTGAGTGACAGCCCAAAAATCCTCTTAATCTTGCAAGATATGACCCCAGAGGCTAAAGCACAGGGACCCTCAGCCATCTTGTCAAAGCCTTCAAGTGACCAGCACTGTTGAGCCAGTCTTGTGCCACCAGCAGAGAGGCAGCCAGCAGAGGTTAGCTGGGTTCAACACAAGTGACTGCAGGCAGGAAAAGCCATCAAAACTCACTGCCCTCAAAGCTAATCCAAATCTGAGTTGGAAAGTTAATTAGCCAGTTATGCCATCTTTATTTTTAGAGCTGTGAAAAAGCACCCAGACAGCTCGTCTCTGGGCACATGGTCAGGCATTGATAAATCATGGTTTTACCAACTGATAATTCATGCTCCTGACATTTCCCTAACTCCCATAATTACGCAGACGGGCAGAATCGAAGGGACTGGCGTGACACAGCAGGAGCTGCTGCAGAGCCCCGGCACTGCAGTGTGAGAACAGCCCTTTGTGGAGCACACATCAGACCTCTGATTGTGCCTGTGATCCAAGCACATGTGACAACAGGGGGAAGGGAGACAGCAGCCTGCTTTGTACGCCCCAGTCCACTGCCATAGTGCAGGCATTGACTATTCTACTGTAATTAATGCAGAGCTGCTTGGTTTAAAAAGGAATCTTGCTCAAGTACTTTGTACTCGCTAAGGCATCTCTGCAGTGGAGGCAGTGGCTGCTCTGCCACAGTGACAGAATGGGACTCTACAGATGCAGGTTGTCTTGTATCTTTAGGCTGTCTGCCTTCATTCCAGGCAACAAGGAGAGAAGACACAGGATGGAACTGTATGGGGAATAGCAAGTATAAATACAAGGCAGTACAACAAAAGCCTTTAAAGAATCCCAGACAAATCAGCGGGATGCAGTGTATTAGCAGCGTGGCTGTATCTGTATTTTTCAGCTTGCACTCAACCCTTCCCTCCCTGCCCTGGGATAAGATTTCATTCTGATCTCTAGGTTAGCTAAGCTGACAATTTATGGCTCTGGCCCAGCTTCTAGAGGAGTTTCTTTGGCCAAAACCCCCACTATGGTGGCATTTCACAAGAGAGACAGAACACGCAATTGTCTTTCAGCAGTGCCCTGGTTGGGCAATGCACTAACCTGGGCTCCAGTCAGAACCAACAATCCCTGGGCTCTGCAAGGCACCAGGTGCTGGAGGCCTGGAGCAGGGTAGAGCTGGGAACACGCAGTGCACTTGTGAAGGCAAAAAGAGCCTGCCCAGGCTCTCCTAATCACTAGATTTGAGGGCAGTTGTGACCAGCTAGCTGTCCAAACCTCCTGACAAAAGGGTTTTCCTGTGCTAACAGGATTGGGAAGCCACCCTATCATATGGGACTCCACCAATCAACAGAGCAAGATTCCCTTACCCAGTGAATCTCTCTACACACAGGATTTAAATCCAAGTCTTGTCACTCAGCTAAGAATTACAGTGATATTTGGAGCTGGAACAGGACCTCACCTGAGGCAGAATGATGGTCTTGGAATTGTCAGCCCACACCACTTCCACCTTACTGCTGACATCCACACGAGCCACCTGTCCAACCGAAGGCTGTGGAGACAAGAGTGGTTTGTCAGTCCCTTTTCTTCCCCAGCACTTCAGTGCAGAGCAGGAAGGATTTGAGAAACACATTCCCCAGCTGCAGAATCACCTAGAGCAACACTTGCATCCTACATACAGAAACCACACAACTCTGCCATGGAGGTGGGGAGAACTTCCCTCCACAAGGAGCAGGAGGGCTGGTCTGGCAAGAGATCCTGATCTTTGACAGGACCAGTGGATTTCCAGTGCCAGCAGGGACAGGCCCTTCATGGAATGGGGGTGCCCTCTAGTGGGGTGCCCCCAGCCCCCCCAATACCGAGCACCAGGGGCTCCCCAGAGAGCACAGGCATGAACAGACAAGCCACAGTCATGCAGGGTGTGCAGGTAAGGAGCACCTTGCCCTGCAGCAGGTTATTTAGGTCAGCTGAGCAGGCTGGGATGTGTTTCGTGCTGTAAGAGCCACACTACACCTTTTAACACTTTTTTAGGGCAGCAGGCCCAAAAGCTGGAGGTCTCTCCAGGGGTGTTTCCTCTACAATATTCTTCCCCCAAGGAGATCAATCAGCTTAACAAAATTAACATGTACATAGCTCAGATGAAAACCAGAACCCAAATCTTCTGTTGCCAAGTGAAACCGGTTTCATGACAAATCCACCTTCACGGTTGCTCAGGAGCCCACAGAATATCCTTTTATTATAAGTTACTCTGAAATCCTAAGCAAGAGTTTTATGAAAAGCCCTCAGGCATATGTTCAGTTCTTGTCTCAGCTTCACTCTTGCTCTGTTGCAGACTGTCATCAAGGTCAAAGGATTTCAAGGTTACATCTCCACCAGACAGATCTGATGTGTTACTCATGACAGCAGCGGCCACCAATACAAAATCAGGAAGCCGGGGAGTTTAGGATGTGGGGTCTAAAGCCTTCCTATCAACTTTTCCAAGTGTCTCCCCCAATACCTGGTGACATCTCCGTGCCCAGGACCCACCTCGTCCTCCTTGGCCGTGGCTCCATCGGAGTTGCCGATGCGGATGACGATGTCGGTGGTGCGGAAGCGGAAGTCGGGGTGGTCGGCGATGTCGTACACGCTCACATCCTCCTCCTCCCCGATGAGCTGCACCAGGACACAGCACCACGTCAGCCCCAGGAGGCTGCACTGGCCCCCAGAACACACCTCGGGCACTTCAAAGCACTTTGTGTTTTATTTTGTCCCTTTTCAGCTGCTCCGACAGCCTGCAAGGGGCTGCTGCTGTTCCTTTTTGTCACCTCATCCAGTAGCATGTGGATCAAGGCACAGCAATGAAAGGAAGCAGATACCCTGTCTCATCTGATCACCCTCACCTTTACCTCAGGGTCCACCATGAGGAGGTGATGTACAACCACAGTGTTTCACTCGCTTCTGAACAGCTGGATTTCTCAAAGTGATTTCTGGGGCCCAAAGGATAAGAGTTTACTTTTGAAATTATTCAAGGCAACAGGAAGCATATGACAAAAAAATCTCATAATTTAATAGGAAATATCTTTCCTTTAATTTCTCCTGGAGAGAGTGATTTAAGAGCTCACAAATTATGAGAAATAAGTGGAACACCACCCCAGGCCAGAAGTTCTGCTTCTGCATGTGAAGGGCCCTGCTCAGTTATGACAATGTGGTCTGGCAGGCTAAGACAAAGCAGTGTCCTCTCCTCTTCAACAAGACTGCAATCTATCAAGACACTGGAAAATACAGCATTCCTACAAACCCTGAGGAAAAGGCATTAGGGTGACTATGGGCAATAGTACCTGGCAGAGGCAAGCAAAAACGTGCAATAATAGATTGCTCCTCTTTCTGTGAGCCACACAAAGATGTGGGGAGGAACAATTCTTACAGTGAACTCAAGAAATTGTCTGTGACAACTGTAGCAAAAATCTTCATCCATACCAGAATCTGATGATATCACGGGATGTAAATTTTCTGCCTGATCTTTGCTACCTCACAGACATCTACAAAGATGAAATGACATCACCTCTAGCTAAGTCTCCCAGGCCCATAAGCACTGTTCCCTTCCTCAAGAACACACCATCAATGCAGAGCTGATTTATAGGCCTATCTGTGTTTATCTGTGAGGCTTGTGTTATTTTGTGGCTGCTTTCTCTTGGCTGGTGCAGCAGGCTCTGGCTCTTGCACTTACCTCCACATCATCTCCACTGGGTTTCAGCTTGAACCACTTCACCACACAGGTACGGCCGATGTGGTCCCCAGACTGCACCACTCCATATAACCCAGGATCCTGGGAGCTCTGAGCTTTTGGTCACAATGGCAGGGAGGAAAACAGACAAATTAGGCAAAGGAGAATACACTTTGCTCAGTGACTGAGACTGGCAGCTCCTGGGCTCTCATGGCTTCCACTTGTGAATGGCATGAGGAAAAACAGTTCTTCCTACACAGTGAAAATTGTTGCCAAACTAGAATAGTAGAGCTGGAGCTGATGGGTAACTTTAGTTTCCACAGACTACATGTAACCCAAAAGATCAGTCAGACTATTACTCATCAGAAATGGCCACATGAAACAGCCTCTATTTATGCTAAGCCAGCTTTCCTGCTTCCCAACCTGAGTGAATTCTGCTCCCCACTGCTGAGGGTCTACCCCTGCTAGAAAAAGAGCTGAGAGCCAGATGGTGTCATCAATATTTCATATCCAAAAGCTCTAAGTCTCCTTGAACTTGTCCCATGGCCCTCACTAGCATCACCAACTGGTTTGGTGAAGAAAAGGGATTCAAGAAGATGCCTCTGAATCCCAAAACTCTCCATGAAAAAAATGGGAGTGTCACGACAGATCAGCCATAGAGAGAAAGCAGTCTGAGATAAGCTCCTTGTTTCTTCCCTCGCTCTGTGGAAAGAGCTCAGAGCTGTTGGCCCTTTCAAGGTGGGCAACCCCTCCTCTGCAGAAATACTGAAAATCCTAGTTTGGCTCCTTGGCATTTATTCTTTCCACATCCTTCCTGTTGTCATATTTCAGCTTTGGTATGTAAATAATGGTTCTCTGCTGCCATTCCCACCAAGTCAGCTGAATCACTACTGTCCCTGTCAGGTGCCTACCTCAAGCAAGCACTAACAGCTACAGAGCACATTAGGGGATCCAAACTGAACAACACATTGCAAATGAAGAGCATTGTTCTGACACCCAATACCTCTTTTGTCCACCACAAAATCGCCGGGGCAGAACTCGTTGTTGTCCAGATGATGGACAGGGATCAGCTCGTTGGAGCGGATGTTTGTCTCCACGGTGCCATCCTGCCACATCACATCAGCTGAAGTCATCGTGGTCACCACTTCCACTGCAACCCTGGCAGCACAGAAAGGCAATGAGTTACCAGAGGGAACACTGGGGATCAAGGTGGAGCTCAGCAACACAAAGGAACATGGATCAGCAGGCTGGGAAGCAAATCAGGAAACCCCATGTTGAGCCCATGGACACAGCTACACAGCAGGTTCTGCTCTGATGTTACATTGCTAAAGGAGGACTGACTTTCCAGGGAGCTCTGCAAATTAACATCTACCAGCACCCACTTCCTGCCCCTGACAGAAGCCTGACAGGAGCTTCAAATAGTTTGAAACTTGAGATCTTCTCCACTGGAGCACCTTCAAACCTGACAGTTCTGAGGAGTCTTTGAAACTAGAAGAACACATGACTGGAAAGATAAATCATCACAGCCCTTCCAGAGAGAAAAAAACAAAACAAAAAGAGGCAACACATTGAATGTGGGTAAAGCAAAAGGATTTTCTTTCAAAGAGAATACTATCCTTCCCAGCTGTTCAAACACACATGTGTCTCTGCAACTCAAAAATTAAACCCAAACATGTCACAATGGACCACATGCTGGTTCTCTGCTGTGGGGCTTGACAGGGATGCTTGAAGAGGCAAAGTGCTTGGGGCAGGAGGGACAGCCTAGCTGGACACTCCTCTAATAAGCACTCCACTAATTTCATTTCTCTTACAGCACAGAACAAACCAAATCCCATGCTGACCTTAAATCTTCCCTTTATTTTGCTGGCCAGGCCTTCCAGGATAACACAAGTGCTGGATTTATGTTGGTTTCAGAATCAAATCAGAAAGAAGATACAATAGGCAAATACAGCTGGTGCTCCCAGCCCTGTTTTTATGAATGTCAGAGAAATATTTTTAAGTGGAAACAAGATGAAGTTTTTAGTAGGGCCAGCACTCAAGAGCAGAAATTATCAGAGAAGAGTCTGTAAGAGGCTAAGTGTGTGTATGATATGTGACAAGATTGTTTCTGGGGGACATAGGACGTGCAGCTGAGGATGGGAGTGGAAAGGCTGAGCAAAGAAATGAGGCAATCTTGTCTGCAGCAATGTACGTGGCTTTAAACAAAAATCAAGGCTTGATGTTAATAAAAATCCCTGTATATCCTCATGAAAAGATATCCAGTGGTCTATGTGCTGCACAGAGAGCTGCAGCAGGTCACTCACTGATGGCAAAGCCACATGCTGAGCTGGTCCCTGCAGCCAGAGCTGCCCAGAAGCTGACACATCACATGTGGTGACCAAGTGCAGGCAGCCCAAGCACTCAGCATTTCTCAGCAGTGCCTGGCAGAACATCTGATGGCCTCAGCACCCCAGAGGAATATTCAACAGCACTGGCCCCTCACACTGAGCTGTGCCCAGCTGCCACAAGCACCCTTCACAGCATCAGCTGGGGGCTCTCAGTCTGTGCTGGAAAAGCCTCTGGCTCCTACTCTCTCTGTCATGGTTGTCTCTGCATCTCCCTGTATGGAGCTGCCCAGACACAGCACCAGAGTTTCTTGGGGCTACCACAAGGATTTCTCCCCACTGCCTCTATGGAGCAGGGAGCCACCAGGTGCCCTAGCTAAGTTCTCCTTAGCAAAACCTTCAGTAAAACACACACTCAGCGGGGGAGTGTGACATGAAGAGTGAACTGAGAATCTGCTCCCAGGGACTCTATCACACACTCCCATTTTTTCTCTCACTTGGATACTGCCCTGCTGGGCTTTGTGACCTTCAAATCTAATTCTCCAGAACCCACAAGGACTATAAGAACCCCTCCCCTTGCATACAAGCAAAGCTAAATACCTACACAAAATGTGAATGAAGTTCATGACATTCTCAAACTACTGGATCCTTTGAATACTGATAATGTCACATTCCTGGGAGAATTCTCACATGTTCTCTTGTACTGGTTGATTACTGGTTGATCTGTACACAACTAAGCAGCCCAGGGAAGCCAGCACATGGGCAGACCACTTGTCAGATGCCCTTGCATCCCATGAAAACAGTTTAAACATTCCTAAGTTAAAGGCAAAAGCTACTGAGATTCAGTTTTATCTAGAAATGGGCAGACACATGCAGTGCTCCCTCCTCCAAGCTACTGAAATCAGTGCCTCCAAGGCTCTCAAGAAGTGAGTGCAACTTGTCCATTAAAAAATTCTAATTTTAAGAAGTATACTGCTGGCAAAAACTGCAGATCTCTGCAGAGCAGGGCGAGGATAACAGAGACCATGGCAGCACTACCACCTGCCAGCCCAGAGCTCCGTGCTGCTCTGGAGACAGCTCTCTAGGATAAGCTGTCCATTCCTAGCATGGTCTGTCCTCAGTCTCTCTGCAGAAGCTGCCAATAAGGTAACCAATTAGTGTCATGTTTAAGCTGCATGATCTTTATTCACCTCTTTCCCTGCACACAGAGTCTAGCACAGCACAGATAGGCTGTCGATGCCCCAAGGCACAGCTGAAATGGAATAGCATCAGTGTCACGTCACGTGGCCCCAGTTTCATCAGGAGCTGGACCGAGACCAAGCTGATTCCACAGAGGCCACTGCACAGTCATCACAAGATAATCACTGCCAGTTACTACCGAGCGGTGCCCAAGCTCACCATCATCCTGCACCCGAGTTCAGGTGGTGTTTTACATCTGAGCACTTGGGAAAGGGAGATTTTGGCAATTACACGTGGGTGGGGAAAGCCAGCTCACCTGTCTCCTGGCTTAAACTCTCGGGAAACCTTGGTCTTCTTCTTCTTGTGCTTCCGCTTCAAGTTTTTGATGGAAAGAGGGATGCTCTTCTTGCGGCAGGTGCCGCTGCCACTCTGGGACGAGGCAGTGGAGCTCGCAGAGGAGGTGACAGAACTGGTGTCATCAGTGTCATCAGCTGCCTCATCGTCAGCATCCTGCTCCATGGACTGAAGCCGGTAGTCAGGCAGCCCTTCATCCTTCAGGAGAAAGGGAGGCTGCTGCTGCCGTGCTGCTGCTCCCCCTTTCTCCTTCCCTGTTTCTTCAGGCTGCTCCTCCTTTCTCTCCCCAGGACTTGGTGCACTGTTGGAAGAGTCATCCAGCTCACACTTGGATTCAGGCTTGAGCTCTTCTGATTTTTGGTCAGCAGCTGCAGCAGACTCTTTGTCAGCGGCTTCACTGGTACCCTGAGACTCCGGGGAGCACGACATGATCTTCACAATCTGCTTCTTCAGCAGTCGCCTCACCTGGAGAGAGCAGACTTGGGTCAGAGCTGGGCCTGGACACTCAGCAGGCTGCCAGGCAGCCTGGGGAATGCCCAGCTTTGTGCAGGGAAAATCAGCACTCATGGGGCTCTGCACATTTTATCTGCACCAGAGTACTCTGCAAACCAGCATCTCACATAGCTCTGCTCAGGAGCAGCACTGCACTAGCCCAAGGAAAGTGAGCTTTGCTCCTTCAGCTTATTTTAAGCATGTTTTGAACTTTTTTTTTATGGTAGGCCACAAGAAGCTGCACAAGTTAATCTATGTAACAGGCACAGCCATGCAGAGAGGTCACCATCTACATAGTGATGACATCCTATATTCTAGGAACACCATGGCTCTGCAGCCAGCAGGTACAGACCATAGCATGACTCACTTGGCCTATGAAGCAAAAACAACTTCCTTGTTTCATTGTAGCAAGGATTTAACGGAACACTTCAGTTCCAGGAGAATGCTAAGGAAAACAACATGTTTTTATGTCCCAGCTGTCAGAGAACACTCGACCCCTGCAACGTGACACCCTCTGTGTTGAGGCCTGTTCGTGTTCTCTCAAGGTGTTAGCTGCATGCTTCACCTAGGGCAGTCAGGCTGCTCCACAAGGTGACTTCTCTGCTGGCAACAAGAAGCCATTACTCTTCACAACCACTTCAGGAGTCACATTTCAGACCACATGACTACGAGGAAGATCTCTGCTTTAAAAGCCACAGTGACCACAAATGCTTAGAGAAGTCAATGACCTCTGAACTCACCTTTTTAGCAACTGATCCTTCACCCAGGACACAGTTCCTCTCGGGACATTCACAGGTGATTTTTGCAGGTTCCACTTTGTCTGGGAACACGTAGAGGCACCTTTCCCCAAGCTGCCTTTGGGCATGGTCAAAGCACCCCAGACGCTTTACCCTGGCAGAACAGGAGAGCCATGAGCACAGACAGTAACAGAACTCAGCAGTGCCCAGGGCCTTCACAAGGCTGGCATGGCCTCACACCAACAGTGCTGCTTCAGGGCTGGCAGAGCACCACACCAAATCATTGCCAGGCACACAATTCTAAAGGAGAAGTGGGGATCTCACCAGGGACTGGGTGGGGATACAAAGAGTTTGGGTGGGATACAAATCACTCCCCTCCCTCCTCCAGGGAGAGCTGCCAAGTGACATTTGGGTTTTTCTGCTGTAATTTGAGATCTGCCTCCCTCCAGCACATGAGCTCCAGGCAGAACCTGCACTGACAGTGCTGTTTGATCATCTGACTTGTCTTCTGAGCTTTCCCAGCCCACTCTGGCAGCTGCAGCCTGCAGAGGGCACCAGTTACTGCCTCTGCAGCAGCCCGGGCTGCAGCCACACCCCTGAGCCCCACCCCAGCCCCACCCCGGACACACACGGAGATGCAGCCCGCTCCAGGCAGGAGTGAAAGGACAAGGGAAGAAGGCAGCTGCTGCCAGACTCCACTCTATGCACCTGCCAGCTGAAGAGAACTTAGCATTACCGGGATGCTTCCCCTCGTGCTGTAACTCAAGTGTCTGCTAAACTAATTTAGAAGTTGTTCTCTCACATTTTTGAAGCTCTGGGATATGCAGACATGCAACATGGAAAGAAACCTGCTGGAAACAGCAGCATTGTGTCTCTTCACTCGGCAGGCCTGTCACCCACAGTCTGTGCAGGGCCTGGGTGCTGGAAGTGAAAAGGGATTTTCAAGGGATCTCACCTGGACAGCTTCTCCTGGCTGATTATCGAGGGAGGAGGGCTCACACTGTCAGTACCTCCAGGACAGAAGCTTTTAGTGATCCAAGTAACTTTTAGTTCTACCACCTGTACCTACAGGGTAATGATAGAAAAGGCAATTTAACTTTTCAGAGACTTTCCCAGACCTGTGTCTCAGATCTGAAAGTTTACACATGAGAAAGTGGCAAATCTGCTTTTATCATTTAATGTGGGCAAGTGCAGTTTCAGCACATCCAGGACAACTACAGTGCACCCATAGCCTGACCCTTGACAACACAGAGATTCTACAGCTTTTAACTTCAAGGAAAGACAAGTGGCTTGGGAAGGAAGTTATGGTACATATATATCAGCAATGTCACAAAGAGATATGCTAATGGACTTGGAGCTGCTCCTTCTTTAAGCAAAGAGTCAGCAATATTTCTCCCTGTTTGGACAGCATGCAACATTAAGTTTCAGCAGAAGACGTGCTCCTACTGCCCTAATGATCAGCAGTGCTGCCCTCTGAGTGTGCTGACACGTGATCACTTCACAGG
Organism: Notiomystis cincta; assembly: GCA_013398075.1. Taxonomy (NCBI): domain Eukaryota; kingdom Metazoa; phylum Chordata; class Aves; order Passeriformes; family Notiomystidae; genus Notiomystis; species Notiomystis cincta. The sequence goes on from VZRX01002989.1 coordinate 25,250, forward strand.
GTACCAGCAGGGACCCTTGCTAGGATGCCCAGAAGTCCTGCCAGTCCCCAGTGAGAAATTTGTCACCTCAGAACACCACAGCCACAGCACATTTGCTCTTGGGAGGTTGTCATGGCAAGCTGACTCTGCTCCAAACAGCCAGCTAGGGACCATGCTCAGCAGAAGGTGGCCATGTGTCAGGGTGTCAGTCCTTACCTCTTCCACCACCACTCTGAACTTGCTCTTTGTGCTCAGAACAGGCTTCACACCTGAGAGCCACTGCACACTGGAGAACACTTTAGATGGCCCAATGAGGACTTGTCCAGGATAAAAGCCATATGAATCATCGAAGAAGAGACCCTGCGGGGGAAATGGAGGGGAGAAAAACAGCATAAAGGAGTCTAAGATTTAATATTCCAGCATTTCTCTTCCACCTTTTGTGATCAGTAAAATTAACTATAAAGGTAAAATCTGCAAGATGCCCATCTCCTGTAGCTCATCCTCTCCTGAAGGCAGCCCAGCAGTTCCTATAGCAACCTGCTCTGTCACACATCTAAACAGGACGAGAACTTGATGTAGGAAAAGCAAAGGTACTTGCAAGAAACAAAAGATGCATATTTCTACACAGGTTCTCAGTAACAAGGTAGCCAAGGTCAGCTGGGCAAGGATATCTGTTTTCTATGTTCTAATTCAAGCACCTACAGCTTTCAGAGGCAGAGGATGTGCACCTTCACTCCTCTGCTTGTCAAATTAAGTGTGTAAGTATTATTCCTGTCTCAGGTGGATTAGTTAATATGACAGTTCTTTGAAAAGGAAAACAGGACAGTAAACACAACAATTGCTTTCCTAGAGCTTCTTCCCACTGATACTGAGATTCAGAGTGTGGGGGCGGACAGAGCAGTTTAGGGTAGATAAAATACTGAGCACAAAACTGCATCGAGTCTTGTAGTTTGTCAGAAGGGATAAGAGCAGTGTGACAAGATCTAAGTCAGGTAAGCATCTAACACAGCAATTCTGAGCACAGGATCACGAGTAACACTGGAGACAGCCTGTGATTCAGCCCAAACTGTAACTCCCCAGAGGACTCTGTACACTTTAAAGGCAGCCTGACTCAAAACAAGCCATCTCAAAACTGGGTAACCAGAAGCTGAATGTTGCTACAACATCTATTTAGCAAGCAGAAAACACACTGCACAATCCAAAGGAGCAGAGACTGAGGTACAGGAGAATATCGAGTGGCAGACCACTACTTTTCTGTACAGAACCAGAAAACCACAGCAGCACATCCTATTGAACTGATATTCCATTTACTCTTCAACCAGCTGGCATCAAGTTTTAGCAGAAGTGCAGTTTTAGATCAAAGGGACTTTTGCTTTGAAAGCTGGGAAGGATAAGAGCTTAGTGCTTTGCTAGTTCCTAAGAATCACACGTCATCCTCTGTCATCTCCCAACACTGCTGCCAGGAGTGCAGCAAGGCCCTTTGGAAGAACAAGCAAGCTGTCATCAGCCTTTGAAGGTGAGAGAGGTTAGATCCCATCACAAACAGCAAACTGTTTTACCCAAAAGCCAGCAAAACCTTCCCTGCCACGTGATTTGGAAAATGCCAGTAGGGTGGCAGGTCTCCATTCAAAGAATGCCATGGACTGCAGTAACAAGAGACATTATTTTACATGACCTGAAAACCTCCTTCTAGCAGAACACCTGTTAAACAAAATGCCTTTTCCCAGAAGAGGAATAGTTTTTAAAAGCAGTAAATGGAGTAAGAGCCTTTAGAAGCATATGCAGATAGAAGGAGCAGTGAGTGAACTGCCTCAACACCAGCCATCCCACAGCATTTTACACAAGCTGTTTACAAAGAAACCAGCTGGATGTATTAATTGTAATACCTTCTCAAACCTCCTCATTACTAACTTTACCTTTAAACTGTTACTCTTACTGTAAGTGATACACCATTTCATTCTTAGGATTAATAAATGCCTACGAATTGTGCCTTCTCCCTCCCTCTTACACAAAAAGTTTCCAAGACCAAGTTGATCAAAAGGACTCTCAGGAGAGCCAGCAGCTCACCGAGTCACTGACGTGGGGACAAACGTCATACAGCTTGGCTCCATCTTCTGTGCTCATGGAACACCTGGAAAGCAGACAGGAGACACCTGGTCACATTTCCAGAGCCACCCACTCCAAAAGCAAACAGCACCCAAGGAACTGACACTGCCTGAGCATGTCTGGCCACGCACCCAGCAGTGAGTTTTATGGTCCAGAGAAAAACTGGTTATAGACAAGCTGTAAAAGCATTAAAAGTATCTAAAGGTCCCATTCAACATGTAAAAAACTAAGCAAAGTCACAGGCTGGGTGCTGGACAAGATCTGTCTGCTGCAAAGGTCCCATTTGTTACTCATGCCATGCTGGGACCTAAAGGCAATTTGGGCATATTTCCTTCAGTAACAGCTTCATTTCCAGAGTGAGTTCTGGTGGGATATCAAATGATTCATTAGGAAGAGGTTTTGCAAAGAGTTACCTCACTTCCCACAGCTGTGCAGGAGCTGGTACAAGACTCCAAGTAAAGTTTTAAATTGCACCAGTAACTGCAGGCATTACAGATAGAGATGTGTGGCTATTTTTCACTCCTAGTTTAATGCACACCTAAGAACCTTCCAGCCTGGGTTAACTGCACAGTAACAGAGTCAAACTCTCAGATGCCTCCACCAATCATCTGCTACAGCTCTCACATTACTCATTTCTCTTAGACAGATTCAGAGCTGGCTGCAGGATTGTGGATTTGATTGTTGTGTTTTAAACATCAATGTCAACACTCAATTTACAAGACAGATGGGTTATTCCCCAGCTGTCAGGCCCATACACCTCTTGGCCTTCCACTGGTTCCTTCCTTCCCTTGCATCAAGAGTTTGTTGGATAAGACAGGCCCCAGTAACACAGTGAATGTAGTGAATTCGTATGGGTTAGCACACAAGTCACTGTCTCACATGCAAGAGGAACAGAATTCAGATCCTTCTGCTGGCTTTGCAGAAGTTTCACCATGTATTTCTTTCAGTATCTCTAGTTTAGTCTTTCTCTACACTTTGAGTTGTGTTTTCATTTATAAAAAAATCAGTGAAAAAGAAAGCTGTTCTATCTTGGGCTGCTTTTTCATCTTTGAGAAAAAACCACAAGCCTGCATGTTTCCACAATTTCACAGACCCTTTTTTAAGGTAGGAATTCTCCCTGCAGCTCAGTGAAGCTGTGGTTGGTCTCCTACTGAGAAATAGTCTGGAACAACCACCCATCCTAAACAGCTACTTTTGCAGAGGAGCAGCACAGTTTAAAGACCAATGTGCTTTAGTCATGGAGTACTGATCTGCTGGGATTCAAAAAAATTGTCACTTTTCAGACTACAGCTTTTCCAGAGGGTTGTCAATGAATCTCAATGTTTTCAGAGAAGGATGTATTCTCTTGCTCTACATCTGAAGATTATGCAAGCAGATAACTTATCACTATGTAAATGAAGCCCAAACTGTTTCTTGTTCTCATAAAACAGATCAGGATTGTGAAAACCAGGGGGAAACAGTCTTCCACAGGAAGAAGTACCTGGCTCCATTGGAGAGCTTGAGGATGACCTGGTTCTTCAAATCATAGACCTTGCCCAGCCAGCAGTCATAGGCTATGTAGTCACCATACATGAAAGGCTGTGATGAAAACAGGAACAAAACTTTATAAATATCAATCATTGTAGCTGGAGCCAATTTTTATCACTAAGACTAATTTTTCATCCCAGAGGAGTTTGTATTCTACTGTCATCCCACAGGTAGTGACTTGGGATGAGTTATGACATTCCTGTTTCTTTACTCCCAAATTATCTTTATCTCAAAGGAAAAAGAATGATGAAATCCTACCCTACCTGGTCTCTGGAAATCACCTGCCCACTCAAAGAGAGAAGTAGATACATTTGAGACTGTTCCAGCTCAACACAAACATGCTTGACTCATCTCAGCATTTTTATGGCCTGTTTAAACAGCAGTGGTGTCGCAGCTCAGCAGCTCTGGGCCATGGGCTGCCTCAGTCAGGTTGCCACACCAGCTTTCCACACTCAGTGCAGGAGTTCTCACACAATTTAATCTCAGTCTAGCCCTTCAATACAATTTGGTCTCAGCAATGTGATGAGAAACACAGAACAGATGGGGAGACGAGGAGATGCTGCATCATCTTCTGCCAGGGAGGTTGCTTGCAGCAAGTTTAAAATAAAACCAAACTGCAGATGCATCTTGCACAACATGGATGCTTTGCCTTCAAGAAAGACCTGAAGTACAGCAGCATCCCTCCAAACCACCAGGCCCTGGCTCCCACGTGTATTTTGGCTGTGTTCTCACCCAGATATGTTGCAGGTCTTTGCTGTTGACAGGGTAGAGGATGCAGTTGGTTCCCACCAGCTTCACAGCACACTCGATGTTGACGTCAATTACGGTTCCACACTGACTGTCCTGAAAACACAGAAGGGAAAAGAGGTTTGTTACCCAGGGAAGGTCCTACATACAAATGTATGTGTTTTGTGTACAAGTCCTAAGTGCACAGACAAACTTTAAGACTAAACCCCCTTCAGGCCCTCGTTCTGCAGGGGCATTTCACACAACACCATATATGAGAGCTCAGATAAGGTTCTATCACTATTACAGATCTCTAGTGTTTGCTGCCCAGTTAGAATTTGAAATGGCTGCTAATGCAGACACTCCTGCACCTGGTCAAATAAGACCATACTATATCAGGTGATCAGTATTTACTTGGTTTAAAATCTGCCTGGCTCCCTGCTGTTCAACTGAGTGAAATCTCTGCAGCTCCACAGGACCACTGTGCAGGTACTGCCCTGAGTCAGCAAAGGCAGGGGTCGATCAGCAACAAGAAAGAAATTCTTTAAAGCTGTTGTGACTTTAACTCACATAATTTTGTAGGACATTATAAATGGTCTTTATTTTGTGCCATAGTGAAAAAAAAATCTAGCACCTTTGGTCAAATTTCAAGGTTTACAGCCAGATAATTTACAATTGGTCTAATGATAAGACGGTTTGTCATTATCTCCCTCACTTTTTAACCAAGTTTTAATCTTTTCTGTCCCCAGGAAAAGAAGGCATGCTGTCAGGAGCCTTCTGGGGGCAGCCTGGCAGGGAGCACACAATGTGCACGTTGCTCACATATGGTGGAGGCCTGCAAGGAAGGGCTGCTAACCCAAACACTGTCAAAGGCAGCAGCTGCCCTGGCCTCCTGACAGCTGGGACAATCGATATTCTTATTTATAAAGACCACAAGTCCATTATCAAAGCTGACTGAGGGCTAGCATGACAAATGCCCTGGTATGAGTTGTCCTTACCTCAAACATCAAGGTCTCTGCTCCAGCAGGACTTGAGCACAAGACTCAAAGGGCTTATACCCTACAAGAAGTGGATTTGTTTGCTCAGTTCTGTTCTTTCAACCACGGGAAATGTTTAGTCAAGGCTTTCACTCGGAGCCCTGGGCAGCCCCTGTGGGAGTTCAGAAGTTTGCTGATGCTCAACTCATTCAGTTTCATCTTGGGGCCTGGGTAATTCCTGGACAGACTGCTCAGCCCTTTTGGCTGGCTTGCTTTCCACCTGCCTGCTGCTAGTTCTCTGCTCACACCACACCAGCCCAGTGCTCTGCAGCCCTGAGGCTCCCAAGACAATGGGATCAGGAGAGTGGGACCTGCCCCAGGCAGAGCTGTGCCAGCACAGCCAGGAGGGCTGGGATAGCCAGGCTGGCAAACCCCAAAGCAGCAGGGGCTCGTTCCCTCCAGCTGCTCCACATACCACTCCCATTCCTTTCCAGAAGGGTTGGGAAGCAAAGGGAGCCTTTCCCAGCTTCAGCTCCATCACAACAGACTGCTGCTAAGCTTGTTGTCTGCACAGGCTGCCAGGAAAGAGCCCAGCAGAGCTGTACCATCACTCTCACCTGAAAAGCGTTGGCCAGAACTACACTGGCTTCACAACAGCTGCTGCCAGCGCAATTTGAGCCATGGGAGGAGTGAGGCCTGCTCAGAAGTGGCACCTGCTCAACAAACCCACAGCTTCTGCAGGCTACAGCACAGTCACCTGCCCCCCTTTTCCTCCAGAGTAAGCTAAAATAAGTACACCCACACCATCCTCTGGATGTGCTTTGCAGTTCAGGACCTGTGTTTTAGACTGTTTGTTAGTCAGACCAAAAAAAAACTCAAGAAACAAATTCCTTGCCCTGCACTGCACATTTCAGAATTAATTTTTCCTTTATTAGCAGCCAAAATGACAGCAGCTCTGAGACATGATACAATCCAACACCTGTGATTTTGTGGATCATATTGTCTCTTGGTCTAAAATCTCTTTAATGGATGGTGAAAGTATAGCAAGCAGTAAAACCAGGACTGGAGTGACTGATGTGCTCCAACACCCTGTGCCTGTTCTCTAAGTGAGTTTCCCCATGGAGAAGGTTCCTGCACCACCATAGTTGGGTGCTATTAGCCATGGCCAAGAGCAACAGGTTTAGCACAGCTTGCTTCTCCTTCCAGTTATAAAATGCTTGAGCAAGTGCAGAGCCCTGTCTGTGGTTAGGAAAGCAGAGATCAGTGTTGTGAGCAGCCCCAGGACCCACAGGGCTGTTGAACCACAATTCTCTTCCCTCACCTACCACTGAACCTTCCTTTATTATAAGTTTATTTATTTCCCTGTCACATGAAACATTAGCCTGGGACAGAGGCAGATTTGCAGGCTGAGGAGGTTCTGCTGAATCACTCTGAGTTTATAGCACTGCTCAGCAGCAGTGTGGTCCCAGAAAGAGATGTCACCAACTTGTCTCATCTTCCAGGGCAGGTTCTCAGCTGGGCACAGCTCAAACACACCCATCCTTTCATTAGCTAATCCCAGGAAAGCAGGGGCCAAATGAAATGAGCTGACAGTTCACAGTTCTGTTACAAAAATCAATTTCCATCGACCCCAACAGCAGAACTGGAAAAAGGAGGTGACTGAACTGAGTGAGGAGAGCTGATGGGTTCAAGCCCCACTCACTCCACAATTAAAGCACACTCCCCAGACCTTCTTCCTGCTTCTTCTGCATCCTGACATCATGCACCACACTGGAGATACTGAATATTTAAGCAGTGAATGGATTCCTTCTCCATCAGAGACAAGGCTTTAAGGCAGACCAGCAGACTCCCATCCAAGAGTGCAGCAGCTCTGGAAACACATCCTTCAATCTCGTATCTTCTACCTCCCATCCTTCTACTTTTTCCCTCAGCACTCTCTAGTAAGAGGATCTTTACACCACTCTTATTCTTTTGTTTAAAAGGGATGGCATAGCCCAGCATCTTTTGAAGCAATAAAATCCAGGTGTCTGACAGATTACAGACCTACTTCTCATCTTTTCCCCAAATTAGCATATCACCTGGAGAAATTAACTCTGCCACTCTTCCTGCTTCTCATCCAGCTGGATTAGACTTTCAGGCCCAACTGCATTCAGTGAAAATGATCTCATTTTATGCATTTCCCCCTGAAGCAGTCTTTCTCCACATTCAGTGCTCAATGAGAAGCACATGGATTTGAGTCAGCCCTCCTCTCTTGAGGAACAGAGGATTTTGAGTCCTTCCCGCTCAAGGTTAAAAACAAGCCCTAAGAGAGTGTGTTGAATACAGAATAAGTTCCACATTCTCCATTTGCCAGGCCAACTGGCGCAGGGCAACCATCCCACATCCTGACTTTGGCAGGCTGACACTTGCAGGTTTTCTATTTTAAACGCTTCTGTAATTTTTGGAATATATCTGTTAGCAAGTGAAGGTTTTTGTTGGGATAAAAGGGTTTTATTGTTTAAATTACCACTAGCATTTAAAACATTTCAGGATAAGGAAGTGTAAGTCCTCCTCAGATTTCTTAAACTTTTTAATAGAGAGAAGAAACTGAGTTATAATCTCACCATTCCATCAATTAAAAAAAAGTTACTAGAAGTTACTGGACACAAGGGAAAAGCAAATACCATTATTTGAACATGCAAACAGACAAAAATGAATGTGCAAGACAAGTGCTGGGTACATATCTACCAAAACATGTGCAGCAAGCCAGGGGAGCCAATTTCTGCTCAAATGAGAATGGAAATTGCAAACAAAAGCAGCACATCCATGTTTGCCAAGAGGAGAACAACCTGCTGTCCTGAAAGCTTAAAATGCCTTTAAGAAGCCCTGGATAACAAACAGTTGAGAGATAGGACTCAAAGCATCCCCCTGAGTGAGAAGAATATACTGTCAGCTCCAGCTGTGCCAGGTACAACACTGTGAACAGCTGATAATTCCAGTTTCTACCTGTTCATTGTTTAGGATTGGAACTCTTTCATAAAGCTGCAGTTTTAGAAAGGTATGTTGACTTCAAATTTCCATTTCAAACAACCATTAAATTTCTTAAGGAAATACTTTGCTTCAGCAATTTTCAAGTTTTTCTTTTTTTTCTTTGTAATACTCTGTGAAAAAGGGGTGGGTTTAATTTTATTAATTGATCAAAAAAACGGCTTTATTTAAAAATAAAAACCCAAACAAGCCAGCCAGATCAGAGAATAGCCTTCTCTATCCCTGCACCAGGCTGCACACCATGTGGTGCAACTGCAGCAGTTAGTGGCCAGCTGCTTCCTTCATCACAACCTTGGTAGCCACATTGCTGGAAGCAAGTCAAGAGAAGATAGAGGCAAGCACATGGCAGGGCCATATGGCTCAGTGTTAGAGGTTAGCTCTGAGCCACAGCAAGGAACTGCCAGCCTTGCTGAGCTCCTAAAGAGAGCACATCCCATCTGATCATCAATACTCAACAATCTCCCCAGTATTCCCTACACAACCCCCAAATCCACACATCTCTGAGAGGCACGAGTGCCATATGACTAGAACAGAGTGACTGGGACATAGAACAGCATCCAGGAAGAGCAAAGGGAACAATTATCAACTGCTGAAGGACCAGATTGCTTTCTGTCAACCTAGCTGTGTTGGATGCTCCAGCAGTGTTGGGTTTGCTGCATTTCTGGGAGCAGCTGGAGAAGATGGTGCTTCCTGTAGATTGAGAGGTGTGTCTGAAAATGTGCCCTCCAAATTCTCTACCAGAGCACACAAAGAGGCAAAGGCAAGCAGTGGAACTGGGATCTGCCCCCACTCCAACCTCCCTGTTGGGTCTGGGAGAGCAGGTCCACAGTCCCCACATCTCAGAATGGATAAACATGAAACTTTAAGAATGGCAGGGCAGACAGGCTCCTTGTCTCCTTGCCTGACCATGAGCAGGACTGCTTGCTCAGGAGACCTTTGCAGATATGCAGCTGTAGAGAGGTAGCCTTAGCAGAATTTCATTTCACTGGATGCAGCTAAGTCTATCCAACACACTAAAAATAGAACATGCTCAAAGCATTACTGTCCAGCTCCATTCAGGCAATTTGGCAAGTCCTAGAAATCCATGCAGCAGTATCACAATCAAAAAGAGACAAAGACAAAAAAGCACTTACACTGGAGCTCATGTGTCTGACCACATCTCGAGGGACCACCGAGCGATCTTCAAGCTTCAGCTAAGGAGAGAGAGAGAGAGATTGGCTTTAGTGACCCCAGATGATCCTCAGTCAGAAATAACATGACAAATACAAATGCACAGCATCCCAACCCTCCAGACGGAGGAGGATTGCAGCGGAGGATGCCGAGGCACTTCCATACACAGAGTTAATCCCCTTGGCACATTTGCAAAATCCAGTTGACAGATCTGACATCAGCAACCAGGGGATCCATCCACAACTGTGCTCTAAGTCAGCAGACACATCAAGAAGGGTGCAGACATTGACTCATTCATCCCCTCAAGTCTCTCTCTCCTCTTCCTCTGCCTGCACCACGCATCATTTCCTACCCACATCCAGTCTATGTAGTAGAGAAGACAGAAGACACACGGAGCAGCACATCACACCACACCACAGTTTTGTGTCTCATCCTGCATGTTTTTCACCCAAGATATTCTTAAATACCCATGGAAAGCCTGTTTGGCCTGGGACACATAAAGCAAGATCCTGTACAGTAAGAAGTCTTGGCTAGCAGGGGAATAGGTGACAAATCCACTGCAGAGAACATTTGTCTTGAAAGAAAATGGAAAAGAAAGGGCTGTTTCTGCACTTAGAACCTCTCAGGTACATGCAGGTAACAAAACATCAAGAAGACCATGGATAAAGCTGAAGCACTGTTTACTCCACCTCCTGCTAAAGCACTTTCTGGCAAAGAGCTCGTTCTGGCAACAAAGGATGTGGCTGGACCATCTTTACATCCCCTACAGCAGCTCACACAGACCTGTGGGCACCAGGAGTGTTACTGGAAAGAGACTGTATCACTTGATAAATCACCAGTGAGTAACCAAGTGATGTCCTTCCAAAAGTGGCCTCTCATCCACCTGTTTCAGTGACTTCAAGACTACTTGCAGCCTATCTCATTAAGTGTTTTCAGCAACCTTAAAATGACAAAGTGCAGCTGCCATCAAATACACTGGAATGCTACATGAGGGATGATGTCCTATGGGAGGCCTCAAGACTGAACTCCAATTTCAAGCTTGCTTGGCCTCCCAGTAACTCAGCTAAAATCTCCCCCTGCTGAACAGGGAGAAGCCTCATTTGCATTTCAGAGGTCCAGAAGTTATTTACATTGGTACATCACTCTGAGCCCTGCAAACACACTAATTATACACCCCATGCTCTGGAAAGTGCCACACGAATGCACCATCAGGGACAGAGCCTCTCTCACATGTCCCTTTCAGAACCCACCGTGCCACTAATGCATTCCTGGCTCTTCCTTGTTCATCCCCAGCCTGAACTCCACTGTGCTTTGTCAGCCTTTCATCCTAACCCACTCCCTGGCTTACAGCCTGCTTTACTAAATTAGACAAATCTATAATCCAAGAACAGGATCTGGAATCAAACAAAAAGACCTGAGTATTTATCATCTTCTTGATTGTGTGGTTCAGTAAGAGAGGAAGAGACCCAGCCAGCCAGGCTTTTAGACCCAACTTCTGGACTCAGAACCACACCAGAGTTGGAAACCTGAAGCCCACAGTCCATTTCCAGATTGTAGAAGTCTTTTCACTGCCTTCCACATCCCACTGCGGTATAGACATCAATTTTTATACAGCTTTCTAAAATTATTTGTGAAAGTAAGTACTGTATAGGCAGCCTTTTCAAATCCAGAATCAGGCTGCAACATTCACATTCCAGTAAGTACTCAACCATGAGCAGCAGTCTGGGTATTGTAACTGAAGTTTTCTCACTGCACAGCTCCAAGTGTATGATGATATTTTCATTTCAAAATGCATTAGGGCTTAAATTGATGCATTATGTTTCAACACACCACTGAGCCATATTGTTCCCTGTGATGCAGCCTCTGAAGAACCCAGATCATCAAGATGATTCGATGTTACCCAGCTGCAGCAGCAATATTTCTGGGTTAGTCAATGCCGGTAATTCACAGAAGCTGTAAATCAGTAGCATTCCCATTTTGTGATCCATCCTCAAGAATATAATCATACAAATTCCTCCCAAAGCAAAGCATGGAACTTTTTCTACAGGGGGACTATATTTAACCTATTTTCAGGTCTCTTGTTTTTTAAAGGCAGCACGACTATTTTCAGCTTCATGTGCCAGACCCACCTGTCTCAGTTGCAAGAAACAGCAAGCCAAGGAGCAGGCAGAATGCCAGCACCAACAATAAATACTTCACAGGCCGTGTCACAAAAGACTATCAAAACTCACAAGAAACATGACCAGAGTAAGCTGGAATGGCTGCTGATGAACACAACAGTTCAGTCATTCCTCCTGCTCTCTGCTACACCCAGAGCAATGTGATCATCAACTGATGGATAGCCTCCCCTCCAGCACTGAGGGAATTCTGTTGCAGAAGCACTTTTAAAATAGGTCCTCACAGCTCAGTTGCTATATTTACCTCTATGAAAGTCAGTATTAACATGGTTGGGTTTATATTCTAGCCATGTGCCTCAGTAATAGCCCCAGGAATAAGAAACAGTTTCCCAGAGATGCTCTGAGGAGTCCTGTGCTCCTTATGCCAAGCTCGGCTCCCTCCTCAGATGCAAGATGTGTTCTGTGTTGCCTTTTTAATAAATAAATTCACTATTACAAATGTTAAATAAGGCAAACCAAAGACACTCATCACCACACACACATTTTATCCTGGTGAAGAGGGATGACACACCCAGCCTGGGGTTAGTTATGTTCCTTAGGGCCTTGACTGCAAGAAGAAGTGGCAGAATAGCTCTGGCCCCCATTTATTTCCTTGGCTATTCAGATGCTGAATCAGTGCCTGAGCTCCACAGCAAATTTACTCATCAAAAGGCACCAGCTGCAATCTGGAGAACACCTGATAGATACTTCAGCAGGGCTGATATTCCTCTCAAACCACACACAGCAGGAGGGGTACACAAATTCTGATTTTCTGCATAGAGAACAAACACCAACAGGACGATGTTCCCCTTCTCAGCTGAGTCATCTCACCTCAAATGGAATAAGGGAGCCACCAGGGCTCACACCTGGAACTGGGCAGACTCAGAGAGGAGACAGACATTTCCACTGAGCATTAACTCATTAAGCCTTAGGAGCTTTCAGCTTTCATCTACTTGCCTAATTTTTTATTACAAACCTGTCACTTGAAACAAAATCTTTGTGGTTTGGGTTTTGTTTGTTTAAATTAACAACAAAAGTTGAGAGAGAGGTCTGTGACAGAAAACTGGATCCTCACTTTAGCAAACAATTTGGCAGTGAGGTGTAAACATCCCTGGGCAGGGGAGGGCTAAACTCTCATTGTACCTCTCTGGGTTTAACCTCTCAACTCCATCAAGCAAATGCAAGGTGTGGTGCCAATTTTCCTCTCCAACAACTCCCTTCTGACAAGGGCTCAAAACCAGAGCAATTTACTTTGATGATCTGGACTAGCCAAAAATGGCAAGTATTGTGGCAGGTAAATAAGCAACAATCACATCTGAAGTTCAGTGGCAAATAATACAGGAGTTGTTGAGATTGATATAGGGACAACTAGCCCTGGCTGGTGTGTATCCAAACAAACTGAGTACTGCAGATACTCAGTAGTGGCATAAATCCCTTGTTGCTCTCTGCATACCTAAAACAGAGCTTACATTCACTAATTAGCCATAACTTAGGTTTGCTTGTAACATCACTGGTACCCAACAGTGGCCAAAACCACACAAACTCCAGGTACTGGTGTCACCATTTCCCAGAATGTTTTATCCAACAAAGGAGAAAAGACAACACATTCCTGCTTACTGCCAGCAGATCCTTTCCTACTCCCACGCAGTTTCTTTTCTGCATGGGGCAGGAGTCTTGGTATTTCACTTTAGGAGAAATGGAAGGTGGTAGTTCTGCCTGCAAATAGCATTTTGGTTTGCTAGTGCTGCATTGCATTCCAGGTAGGCAGTGTTGTCACAGAAGGTAGTGATGGACAAACTGTCCCTTGCTCCAAACATCCCAAGAACAGAAGCTGGGGATAAGTTTCAACACAGAAAGGAACCTGGATGCATCAACACACAGTCCTTGGTTGTTCAGTCTCAAATATGCCAGGACATCCCTTCCTTCAGAGGAGCTGACTGCTGAGCTGTGTTGCAGGTTCAACCCACATGGGGACACCAGCAAGGACAGGAGACCTTGGCACTGTGACTCAGCACTCAGCTCCACAGGGATTTGGGAGCACGCTTTTCACTTGGATCAGTCATGGTTTTACAGCTGCATTTCTGCTCAGCTGCCCAGCAACAGAGAGCACCCTGGCTGTGGGAGGGGGCACCTGACCCACTATAATGCCTGCCAATGCCAACTCCCAGTGTTAAAGTTCATGCTCAGCCAGTACTAGCTCAGATTCTGGAGCACAAGTCTAAAAGGAGCAGCTGAGGGAGCTGGGGGGGGTCAGCCTCAAGAAAAGCAGGTTCAGGGGGACCTTCTCCTTCTTTGCAACTCTCTGACAGAAGCTGTAGCCAGGTGAGGGTCAGGCTCTTCTCCCAAGTAACAGGACTAGAGGAAGCAGCCTCACCTTGTGCCAGGAGAGCTTTAGACTGGATATTAGGAAAAATTTCTTCATCAAAAGGGCTGCCAAGCACTGGCACAGACTATCCAGGAAAGTGGCAGAATCACCATCCCTGGAGTGATTTAAATGGTGTGCAGCTGTAGCACGTGGGGACATCATTTGGTGGTGGGTTTGGCAGTGCTGAGTTAATGGTTAAACTCAAAGGTCTTTTCCAACCTAAAGAACAATGTCTGACCAATAAAGAATTACATTTGCTCAAGGGTGACAGCGTGATCCCACAGCCTCTACCTCCAACGCAATCACTGTGGTGACAACATCACTTTCTATTCCAGACACATTCCAAATTTCATCCTCCAAAACAAGAGCTCTGGAAATAAGCTCATACAGATGGAGGAGAAAAAGCAACACACACATTGGTAACTGCTTATAAAAATGAGAATGCAAGGGACCACAAAAAAAAAAAAATGGAGGCAAGCACAATGCTGGAGATGAAACTCTGCATGTTGACCTAAACTGCTGTGTGATGGTTGAGATGTTTATCCAGCTGACTCAGAAGTGAATTATCTATTATGAAAGCTGCTTCTGCCTCTTGAGTTAAACAAGGATTTGGACAGCAGTGGCCACCACGAGGGCAGGGAAGTCAGGCTGTGACCTGCACAGACCTGTCACTTCTATTCAGTTTGGGCTCCTTGTCCGTCTCACAGGTCCCAACCCTTCCCTTGCACATCTTGTGTAACTGATCTCATTTAAAGCACTGCTCCCAGGCTCTGCACCTACAACTGTAAACAAAAAAAGAGTAAAAAAGAAGAAATTACTTGCAATTTAGTGAAGTTTATTTTGAATTCTCTCAATGGCACTAAAAAAGAAATGGTGAGGGGGAAAATTATAATGCCTTTTAGATATTTAATGGCCTCCTTTTAAACATGTCACACTTGTCTTTTTGTGACAATGGACAAACATTGTGATGGAGGAGACATGAACTACGTAACTGATTTCTGCCCAAAATCAACAGTTAGAACTTTAAACTCACACAGATGGAGGGTTTTTTTTAACTGCACTGGTGAGTTCTCCTGGCAAGTCAGGATCTGAATCTGTTCCAGAGTTAAAAATTAATCCCCTCCCCGGGATGTTCCTCCAGGGTCACACCAGGACTGTCAATGTCCTACAATCCCCACCCACATCAGCATTTTGTTTTGTATGGACAGCACCTATTTGAGCGCTTGGAAGTTGCCATGGAAACTTCTAACATCAATGCTCAGAAGATGAAGCAAACCCACAGGTTAAGAGCAAGGTGCAGGGAAAGCAACTACAGCAGCAACAGGTAACAAGGCACCACAGAGCTCTCCAAACCTCAGTACCTCGCTCCATAACCAGTCAAAGCTGAATCCAAATGCCTGGTGCTGGGAAAAGGTAAAACCCTGCTTCATTGAGCTGACAGACAAACTCCTTGGAGGTATTTTGAAAGGTCTGGACAGCCTCTTAGCACCTGAAGCAGGATATGATGTGCCATAGTTCCCACTGCTGGTTTCTAAACCCAAAAGCAAATAGATTCTTTTCTCCAGTCCTGAAGCTGTGACTTGGAAACTTCCACCAGATGTACTGGTTTGTGACTGGGACCATTGCCAGGCTCTTACTGGAGGTTAAGAGCAAACTTCCTTACTACATGAAGTAGCTCCTGGCCACCACCAGCTCCAGCCCCAGGCACTAGAAGAAAACAAAGCAGCTCCAGAGCTGCCTTGGCTGGAATGGCTGTGGGATGGGTACTCATGGAAGTGGGCAGGAGGGAGCACAAGTGGTAGCAGCCAACCCAACTCAGCATTCCTGGTCCTTATTTTTTAAACTCTAAGGTCTGATCACACACCTAAATTCAGCTAAAACAGTAGTGTAGCAATCAACTCAACACAAGTTGTTTTTATTTTAAATCTAGATGTGGTGTCTAAAAAGCATGTCAGCTGTCCAAATATAGCATGAACACACCAAGTTAGATGACAAAGGTTCAGAAATTCAACGACCCAGAATATCTGAAGCCAAGATATTTTAATATCCTTTCAGTATCAACACATTACCATCACATACTACTCTTGGAAAAATATGTTCCATATCCAAAGTTCACTTCCTGTGAAAGACTTGTGTTACATTCATCAGACTGCAATGCACATGAGCAGTTGTAAAAAGCAAGAGGAGAGAAGATAAAGCAACAGTATACAATCCTCTGGAAGGTCAGATTTGATTCACACTGTGACATTTGAAGTGGCACATGTTGCTTCACTTCTAACTGGAGGTTTCCAGCCATGCTGGGTTTTTATGGGAAAGAAAGATGGGAGAATGGGACAGAAGACAGACTACTAGAAACTTAAAACTCCTGAGAACTAAAATTCTACTACCCAGAAGAGCTGAACAATGAGCTACACAATACAGAGGGTTTTAAAAACCAACCCTTAAGGGATGCAGCTGCAAAAATAAGAAAATAATTATTTTGCACTGATTGGTAGAGAAGTTCTGCCTGTGACACCTCCAGGCTACTCCTACATGGCCAGCACAAGTAGTCTCTGGCTCTTCCAGACAAAAAAATTCAAAATCTGCTGGAGACAGGAGGCTGTGGAGACTCCTGCATTACTTGCACAAGAATTACACCCTTCTGGGGCAAGGTCTAAACTTTTGCCTGCACAAGTATTAAATGTCAGAGTGGTACATGACTTTCAACACCATCATAGAACAGAGCTGGTCACTGCTCTGCCACATAGCTCATACCTTTAATTCATACAATGGTCTGGACTGGAAGGAACCTTTAAAACCATCTCATCTCAACCCCTGCCATAGGCAGGGACACCTTCCCCTTAACCAGGTTGCTCCAAGCCCTGTCCAACCTGGCCATAAACACTTCCAGGGATGGGGCAGCCACAGCTGCTCTGGGCAACCTGTAGACATATGGAGATTTTTACCCACTTTACTTGAGTGTCATGCTGCATTTTCATAGTATCATGATGCTGCTTGTCATCTGAAAGCACTCAAAGAATCACAGAAGGAGAAAATATTGAAGACTTACTTAGGAATTGCATCAGGAGATTAAAAATTTGTTCAATATGAACAACTGAACTAGCTCTCAAAAGCCTTGAGTGACTCTGGAACACACAGCTCCATTTGGTTTGGTCAAAGCAGGGGAAAGACAGCGAGCAGGATCTTTGTTTCCTCTATTCTGTTCAAGAGTCCAAAAACTTGTTCATGAGGCTGCTTGGGGCAGTGCAAAATACCCCTCTGTGAAAGGTCAGGTTGATGATTAACTTAAAGTACAGGAAGGACAGAACAGGGGTAGGCACAGGGGTGCTAAAATGCTCCCCTGATCTGAAACAAACGCTTTAAAACTCTTCACAGAGGCCAAGATGAAACCAAGACAGCTTTGCATCACAGCAGCTCTACCTGCAGGCAGTCACCTGATCACAGATTACAATTCTTTTGTTCATGCAACCAGCAGCTCTGAATCTGCCAATCATCCAGCACATCCACAGCAGCACAAGCTAAGATTCACCACTAAGCCAACCCCAAGCAGTGCCTGTTACCTGCAAACTACTGTGGATTGATTGTTCAAACTGCAGTTTGAACATTTTTTTCAGAAAACAAGAAAAAGGCATGGCCTAAAGCAGAATTTCCTAATTAGCTCATGAAGATTCCATCAGTGGTAGGGGATGAACACCGCAGTTTCCAGCCCCAGGCCAGCACACACTGCTCTAAAACACACTTGCCTGTCACCAGCTGAATGTCTACAAATCTCTAAACCCCCTGTACTAAGGGAGCATGATTTTTTATCTAATTACACACAAATTGTATCCAGGGATGCCAGAGCCAGGCAACACCTGCCACCATGTAGAGCCACTGAGTAAACAAGTGAGTTCATGGCAGGCAGCAGTGAAGTCTCTGCAACACCCACAGGAGACCAGGCAATCTGAAAAATGAGAACCAGATCACTGCCTCCACATCACTATTCCCTTTTGACACTGCTAGAGGTGCAGGGAGGCTTGTAACACAGCAGCTTCAAAATCCAGCTGTGTCATTAGTTCTGATAATCTCCCAACACAGAGAAGCCTCCCTGGGGACCTGCAGCTCTCGTAAGACAAAGTGACAGCTCTGTAATTTGTCTTTATGA
Source organism: Notiomystis cincta (assembly GCA_013398075.1). Taxonomy (NCBI): domain Eukaryota; kingdom Metazoa; phylum Chordata; class Aves; order Passeriformes; family Notiomystidae; genus Notiomystis; species Notiomystis cincta. Next base: position 43,427 of record VZRX01002989.1, read on the forward strand.
CATATTATGGAGACACAGAAACCTGAAGTCACTCAGATGAATCCCTTCCACCTTCAGGCTGAATCTTCCTGACTCCCCCCCCATTTTCACATCTATCCACAATGGACTTGTAGCTACTTTAGTTCTGTCCATATTTCTTCCCACACAACCTATTGTTTTTTTATTTTTATCCTCCACATTATTTTTGGGTAATAAAGTACAAAACTCCTTCTGCAGCAAAGTTCTGGTCTTTCAGTCACAGCCAAACAATGCAGGACCTTCCTCTCCTCCCCCTCAAAAAAACCACCTTTGAGCCTCCTGGCAGAAAGACACTGAAAGATTTTACTTTCCTTTTCAAAGAGGTGGAATTTGATGAAAAAGTTAGAATAAATCATTGGATTAAACAAAAGTTCACTGTAATTGTAACATGGGTAAATGCTGTGCTTTGGAGCAAAAGAATCTGGCTTTAACAGAAATCTTTTGCTAAGCAAAAGTAAAACTTCTACTTGGATTTCCCTTGTCCAAGAAGTATTATTTATTTTACTGGCAACAAATCGCTTCTGTGTCTGTGTATATTTACATGACATTTTGGAAAACATTACAACACAGATTCCCTGGCCCAGTGAATGCACCACTCTGAAAACAAAGTACAAGGCAGTAATTCAAGGGAAGGAAGATAAGACAACAGGAAGGTTACTGGGTTGTTATTATTTAAAGGAAAAGAACTAGGTTTGGGAGCATTTCCCAGAAGAGAGAACGTGGTTGGGAGAGAAGAGGATCCTGGAAGAAGACAAGCAAAGCTGCATAAGCAACAGCCACTCTCAGATTTTCACTGTCCTCAGCCTCACTTTTCTAGCTGGTGTGTAAATGCTCAACATAAATGCTCAACACCACCACACACCCACATGTGTCAGCCTGGCTTAGATACCTGAAAAAGGGACAAAGCAGCAAAGACAATCTGGTACCTAAAGAAAAAAAAAATTACAGAAGTTTGACTTTAGCCAACCTTGTCATCAAGTTCTGTTTGTTCAAACAATACATTCCATATACTCATTCCCATCAACCAATAACCAGGACTTTCACTTGGGAACACAAACAAACCCTGTGTGTGCAAAAAGGTTTACAAATCTTCAGAGGAAATAAAAATAGTTTAAAAAAATAATGTAAAAATAATTCAGAAAGCCTGAACATAATGATGTTCAGCATAAAGATATAGATGGGTAAAGTTTAAAAGTACATGGCTATGACTACAAAAGATGTAAAGATCTTTCAAGAGAAGACTTAGAGACTAGGAAGTCACTTAAAGTCCTATGGGGAATCTTTCAAAGATATCCCCAGTTACAGGATTTAATCTAAATGTTGGATTTTAGTTCTTAGCAGCAGTTTATAGTGAAAAATTATCTCCCTTCTTGGTGTTTACAGTTCTTGCCACATGTACTCAGTCTTCTGGGTACAGCAGTTCTGGGAACATCAGCTGTTAAACAGAAAAGACAAAAGGATCATCTCCAGGTGCAATGTCTCAAAAGCACAGATTATTACAGGACATCCCCTCCCATCTTCTTACAGTAAGATGGCTGATGAAAAGCAACACTCTGCTACCACCTCTGCCTAAGTGTTTGAGGAAAGCTTGACCAAGAGCAGTGCTCCAGCACCAGATGGCACTGTTACCTGAGGAAAACTGCAGGAGACTCGAGTTACAGACACAGGAGAAGCTTGTTGGGAGCACTAAGCAGAAAAGTGGACAACATTTTGCCCATACATCAGCCAACACTTCTCAGAGACGCTGCCTCAACGCTCCTGCATTAAAGCCTCACTCAAAGTACAGATCAGAGCCAGCAATTCTCAGGAAGAAAACTGCTGTGAGGAGCTCAGCAGCTCCACAGACCCCCAAGCCCAGTGTGTTGAGAGATGCCTGGTTCCAACAGGACCTAAGGAATGGCTGCAGAGACCCTCGTGAACACCTGGCCATGCAGGTGAAAGCAATGGCTGTGCTGCCCTTTTGGCAGCATCTGCTAAGGTTTAAGGGAGATGCATTTGACTGCTAGAAGAAGCTCCCCTGTGGAAAAGCTCACATAGATGCTGACACCATCCAGTGTGACAGGAAGAAGAGATTCCCATTTCAGCCTCCAGTCTGCATTCCCAGGATTCCCAACAGCCCACTGTTTTAACTTGTCAATTAAGCTGTGTTCTTCCTTGTGTGCAAAAATAGTCTGTCCAGTAGCTCTTTCATTTACCTGAAGCAAAAGAATTCCTCAAATTGTTGCCTTCGGATGGAGATGGCAATTACTATGCAACAGGTTTTCCAGGTTCTTGCTGGACCTAGATGGATGGGGATGCCATTTGGACAGCATCAGCAGCACAGAAATTAGTCACTGGCCATAATGAGCTGCATTTGGGGCATATTGCCAGCTCTGGAGGAAAGAGTGGAGCTGCTCAGATCCCCATCTGCCTTTCAGAGGATAAAAAGGATGCTGTGAGCAAATCCGTGTGACTGTCGCTGGCCAATTCACTCCTGAGGCACAACAGGTGTACTTCACCTTTCTACATCTTTGGGAGTAAAGAGTGTATCCATGAAAAATATTCTTTGCTCCACATTCCTGGAGCAAACCAGAGTGGGCTCTTTTGCTGAGCTAAACTGGACTCTGCTGGGTTGGTGGTAACTCTGTGCTAGGGCACAAGGCATCCTCCCTCCCCTTTGCAATCCAGTGAGCAGCATGCAGGAGAAACTCATTAGCCCACAGCAAAAATCCACCTTGCAAAAACTGCTAGGGAACAACAAGAGGGAGACATATCAACAGAAAATCACCGTGTCTGCTTTCCAGCTGGTTAGCTCATTTGCTGCTGCTGTGAATACAAACCAGCCATTTAAATTAGCTTCTAATTGTTCACAATTATTCAGACACAGCATAACCTGCAAGCAGAAGACGTCAGGCAAGTAGGAGAGAAAGAATGGTTTCAGATGCCTTGACAAGATTCACATATTCATGCCTTGCAAGTCTCACAGCCTGCCATCTCCAGCAACTCTGCCTCTCTCACAGACCCCCTAGATGTATGCTTGGCATTGCAGAGGAAGCAGATAATCCATGGGTGTTTCTACACTTCAGGTTTCTACTTTTTCCTGCTCCCATTTTTGGACGGGTTCAAAAATTAAACCAATAATATTTTGGTCTACCCCAGTCCTTCACAGTCTCTGCACACACAGGCAGTTTGAGCAACACTATTTATAAGGCTGCTTAAAATTCTGGACACAGCCAGAGCTCTTTGATAGGATGTCAGCCATGCGACACCCGAACGTAGGAGGTTGACACAGGATGGTTAGTGTAATACAGCCCACTCTCCTTTCCCTTTCTTTCACCCAGAGCCTCCACTACCACCCTCACAGGAGTCCCTTCCCCCACAGACAGCAACGTTTCAAAATTGCTGCAATTTTCTCTCCTAGGAAAGAGGGGAGATATTAGTGTGTTATCCTTAAATCCCTAGTGTGCCTGTTTTAGTTCACATATGAGACTCAATGCAAGTCCAGTCTGCAGGTCAAATTACTTTAAGGGACTGAATCCAGACATATCTTCAAGAAAAAAATTCCCTCACATTCAGCCCTGTTTGGATCCAGAGACAGAGCACTACACAGAGCCAAAATACTCAAATAGGTCTAGGAACTTCAGCAAATTTAATAAACTTGAGCAAGAATATTTTATCAAGTACAGAATCTCCTAGAGGAGACAAAATAACCCTGAAAAGCAATGTATAAATAGCTGTAGCTGAAAGCACAGCAAATGCTGTGTCATGCCACATTCCTAAGTCAATCCCAGGCAGCAAGTGCATGGAGCTGCCCAGCCTCCCTTGTACCTTCCCCGAGCTTCATGCCTGCTCTGGAATCAGAGCATCCCCCTGGAGAAATATTCCCAGTTGATCTCACATGCAGAACACACTCCCCAAACACACTGCAGTGCCTCAGTGCTCTGTTACACAGGGGGAATGCTGCATGGACACACAGGCTGCCTGCAGCCTGAGGAGAAGAGGGAGGGCAGTGGATTCCAGAGGCAGACCAGGACCTGGCTAGCTTAGCTGAGAAATACAGGATGCTCGGGCTGGCCTTGTGGGCAGTTTCCACAGCTAGTGATTAAAAACACTTTGGGGACACTCAAATTTAGCTGACAAGGAAACCAGTGGCACTGTCTCCTCACGGGGACACAGCCAGGGCAGAGGGCAGGGGTGACCTCGCTCCCTCCTGGCACAGAGCAAAGGCAAACATTGCTTTAGGAGGCACAATGGCCAATGCTTGCTCCAAGGCAGAGCAAGCATTCTGCAAAGGCTTCCTGTTAAATAACACGCCTTCTGAGCCAGCTGTATCCACAGTTGAGTCAGACATTGCTTAAAAAAATAATCAAAGCCTTTACATTCAGCTGAAGCAACCTCTGGAATGCTAGAGAGAATCCACCCAAAATTCAGTGACAGCATGGGTACCCCGTGCATGCATTTATTTCTGATAAACAGCAAAGCCACTCCCCCAGCTCACACTGCAGAAGAGTGTGTGAATGCTACTGGGACAATGCAGCACAATTGCATCATTGCCCAAAAAACCTCAGCTGCATTCCCAAACTCACTGAAAGAGTTTCAGTTATTCCCCCCCCCATAAATGCTGTATTGGCCATTACAAAAAGGAGGAACAGCCCCTACTGAATCCACACACCCAGCTACAGAAGCCCAGATATTTAACGACTGTATTTCTGCAACCCCTGCCCTGTGATATCTCTTTCTGTGAGGGGTGGGTCCACCACCTGCAGAATGGCTGGGTGCAGACTAAAACACCTCCCAGCCACAGCAGGTTTAATTCACTGCCTCCTGCTTATGCACTCTACAATACAAAAGCAATCAACTTTCAATTCCTTTCAATAAATCTGAGAAAAATCTCTACTAGAACTGGTGACAGTTATGATACAATAGAGACAGAAATACAAAAGCCCTGAAGAGTCTGACTTAATGCCCCTGGAGCAAAGCCTTGTTTCCTCCCCCTTGCACAGGTAAGTCTACTGGACTGACTTTTTCTTCCTTCCCATCTCAGCCAGAGCCCGAAGCTTTCAACACCATATTTAAAACTCATAAATGTCATCATACAACATCCCTGTATCATTTTGCCTTTGGGTGTTTTCTTGGCTGACTTCTAAACCATTTACTGTAAACTCTCCAGATTCTGCCAGCAGCCTGAGACAACACAGCATTATCCCAGCAGAACATCCAACATCCTCATGGAAACACCACTCTCCTCTCCACATTACTCCACAGGTTCAGTTATTCAGCAGCATATCTGATGTGACAATGATTCAAGGTTATAGCTCGGGGAATCTTCTTTTCTCCCCATCTCTTCCATGGGAACTAAGCAACCAAGCAGCACATCTAGAGATGGCTCACAGAACTCACTGAGCCCCTGGTGTAAGTAAACACTTACAGCAATGGCACAGGAACCACAGGAGTAAGCAAGCCAGATGTTCCCTGCTTTTGTACAATGCACACACAGTTCCCATTCTAAACCTGCTTGAAGGCAGATTATTAAGTTCTACTCCACACAGCTTTTAAGACAAAATCCTTTCTTCCTGCATTAATCCCTGCTAGCATGGTTCTCCTCTGGACATAATATACAGACAGCTACAAACTTCCTGTAGGAATACATCTTTATGCTCCTCTGCTCTGCACAGGCTCTATAGCCCAACAGCTATAGAGCAATCACAAATTACTGGGAAAAAATATTTCCCAGGATACTCAAATCCAGTTTCCAAGGAAGGCTTACGTGTTTAGGAGACCCAGCATCCAAAGAGTCCCTAGAGGAGTAACATACTTCTAGACCAACCAGGAAACTGTGAAATATTCCATTTTTAACAAGACGAGTGTTTCAAAGAGACCTGGAACTGCCCCTTCACTAAAAACATTTCTGAAAGGTCAACTCTTACAGGCAAGCAAGGTGAGATTGACTGTTAGCAGAAGTCACCTTAGAGCTGACTATTTCCCAATAAATGTCAAAGACTAAAGCCTCAGAATTTTCCAAACTAGGGTTTAAAACTGTTTTAAGGGATGCTTTGCTGCATCCTTCACCTTGCTTACAGATCAGGAGGCTGCTCCTAGCAGGAAAATTTCTTTAGTGTCTTCTTGGCCCAGTGTCACAAACATCACACAGCAACATTACCTGTAAGGTATTTTGATGCAGAGCTGGTTAGAGAAGATGCTAAAATAGCATTAGGAGATGTCATGTTTGACTTGGAAACTTTATCAAATGTTTCACACTTACGCAGTGCATTTGTTCCCTTCCTGTGCTTCCCACCCCTCCTTCAGATGTGCCAGCTCAACCTAAGGTCTGAGATGAGTCAAGGTCTTTCATCTAAAGCACCTTCACTACCTCTGTGGACTCTCTCAGGTGTAACTCCACTGGATGTAAGCAGCTCTACTGAGATGCCCTTAAAGGAGTAAGTGCAGACCACACAAGCAAAAAGCAGTAAAAGCCTGTTTGCCCAAAGTCAGCAGCTCTGCCTCCAAATGGCCAGGCAGTGAGAGACTCTTTTTTCCCCTCTAAAAAAAGCATCCAGAGCACCTTTCAGAGCAGAAAGGCACCAGGTCCTAGCAAAGATGCAATACAGTCTCGCACTGTACCTGTGCTAACAGCAAATATCCTAACCAAGAAGAAAATACTAAGGACAAATGATAAAGCTAATCCATTACAAAGCCACTGATCCCTATCCCCGCAGTGGCTTGACTCCAAGTGCATGCTTTGTACATCTGGATGCCTTTGCATCTACACATCAAACAATAAAAACAGTCTGGTGAACAACTAATCAATAGTCTCCCCTGCAAAATAAATTTCACCTTCTTAAGCCAAGTCTGTTATCCTTGACAGCAAGCCCTATATTTCCTGGAACTGTAATTCACTTGATGCCTACTTCCTAAAATTACCTTTTTTGAGGATATATTGCTATGCACATATCCAGCAGGTAAGTGGGTATTTTGCTTTAACACCAGATTCTGTTATGTGCCATACATACATAACACATTCTTGGCTTTAATGACTTCAGCTATAACAGAGGGATTTCAGCTCATCACAACCCCAGTGAAACATTGAGCCATAAACACAGGTAGAGCAGATTTGCAAACACTATAAAAATACCCTTGCAAGATGATTGAGAGGGCTCTGCTCCCCTGACAGCTGGAGCAGTGCTCTGCCTCTTCCTCCTCTGAAAAATGGAGGTTAACTGAGCTCTGCCTCTACCCAGCACTGCCAAAATGCCACAGTGAGGACTGTTCTGAAAAGCCTTGAAACAGGGACAAAGCTGCAGGCCTGTGACTGCGGAAAGGAATGACTGGACAGCAGATTTCAGAGTTGCTGAAAAGTCACATGGCATGAACTGAACAGCGTTAGCACAACCGTAAGCAGAACTGCTCCGAGGTGCTGAGACCCAGCCATGTTCTGGGAAGGATCCATGGGTTGATAAGCCTTAGGCTGCATTATATAGCCTGTCATCCCTAATTAAACACACAAAGTTCCTCCTTAAAACTGCCCATGCTTGTTAATTGCCACTGTACACTACTCAGATGTGGCAGGCTCCTGAACAGGAGATGTAACCCCCAGCAACAACTCTAACCAAGTCACACAAGGCACTGCCAGGACACTCCTATGCTTACAACAGTGATTTTTACTTAAAAAAAAGTTGCTCAGCTTTGCAGGCATGTGCAAGGTACTGTGCCACAAACCACTGAAATGCAGCAGCACTGGGGTTGGATATGATACCTATGAAAAACCAGGTACACTGTTAAACTGGGGACAATAATACACCAAGAAAATGGCACTTCTCCATGCAAAGGTGAACACTCAAGTATCTACCCATGTACTCAAAATACTGTCAAGATTAAAAAGTATGCTGAGTATACAGAAAAAACCACAAAAGGGACACTTTTGCTAGGAATATGAAATGACCCACAAAATTCAGAAACCTGATGCAGTAGAATATTTACTGAAAAGTCCTCAACCATGAACATCTGCATAACAACCACCAGCCTGAGGCTTGCTGCTGACAGGCATTCCTGTCTTCCTGTCAGAATCTTTTGGGGGATATAGCCCTTATCAGGTGTGTATTAGGTGGTCCTCTGCATGTTACAACAACATCTTTGCAACAGAGTCAAGCAGTAACCACAGAACAACTCCTTTTCCACACACAGCCAGCTTCCATCCCACTTAATTCCTCCATTTGGATTAATTTCTCATTACCCCAGAGCTCCGTGCCTGGCTCAGACTGCCATGGATGCAATGTTTCCTTTAGCTCATCAGACACCTAACAGGGACCTCACTGCTCTCCTTTACCCTGGCCTTGGGCTCTGACGCCAGAGAATTATGCTTTGGACAGAGAAAACATGGCACACAGGAGGATGAACTGGTCAGGATGCCAGCACTAAAGCCTTAAGGATTGTATGTTCCATGGCATTTAGTAAGGCTGAAGCTACTGTTTAATTAGGCTTACTTAATGAGTCACATTAAACAGCATATATAAAAGAACAGGTTTTCTATTAGTGCAAGGACCTCACTGGATTATTGTGGTGAAATGCTGCCACTACAATGGAGTCTTTTTTCATTTTATATACTTAACCATGACCTACATTGCTTTGCTCAAAGGAGCCCCATCTCCCTAGGGAATGTGCCTCTTTAATCAGCTCCAGCATTTTTCAGGGTTCAGCAGGGATGGATGGAGTGGCCTTATGTCTCCTCAGATAACAGAGCTCACAGAAGCTCCAGGAGAGCGTGGTAAAAAAGCCACCAGGTTCAAATAATGGCAGGCAGTACCTGCAACCTGATGGGCACCCTTTGCTCAAGAGACCACTGGGACTGATGAACACAAAAGCCTCCACACATCCCCAGTGAGCCTGCCCAGCTGCTTTACCTTGTTGGACAAGAGCTTGTCTCCTGGAGAAACTGCAGCCAAGATCAGCTTTGAGGGTGAAGACAAATTCAAGAGGCAGTTTTGGCACTCAGCAACCTCAATTCCTGTCTCCACAGGAAAGGAGCCTGAGAGCCATTAGTGAAGACAAAAAAGACAAGCAGACTCATGGGCTGCATGAAAATACAAAAAAAAAAAAAAAAGAAAAAAGAGCAGCAACTCACATGTAAGGATTACACCTCATCCTTGTGTCCCAAAGTTCTGGGAAATTCAAACTGCTTTCAAGATCCAGCCTCTACTCTCTACTAATGCAGAGCTAGCAAAAACCAATTGCCCAAAACACATGCCCCCAACCCACCCTAAGCAAGTCCCTAAGAAACCAAAAAGGAACCATAGAAAGTTCAAAAAGAAAGGAATTTGTGTAAAGTTGCTCTGGGGCAGCATATCCAAGGAGCCAGGCCCATCCCTCAGAGCTGCAGCCTGAGCTGCTCAGAGCTTGCCCTGGGCACACCAGGGACATGGACACAGTCAGCCAGCAGGGCATCAGGGACAACAGCTCACACTGAGGTCATCAGGAAGGCAACAGGAACTGAAAACAGGTGGAAAAAAGCATTGACAGAATAACACACCTCACTGTCACAGCCTCTGGAAAACACCCATTTGAGCAGTGCATTCTCCTCCGTGGGACATGTTTCAGACCTAATGTTTTTCAATCCCATACCAATTTTAGACACTGAAAAACCCAACAGTTTTTACAGGCTGAACCTCATCATTTTTCTGCCCTCTCCATGACCAGCAGCAGTACAGGTCTGTGATCCTGCTGAAGGCTGCTTGCTTTGGGGATACACGATGCAGAACAGGATACGCCCAGTGCTGCAAAGCTCAACACCACTGACAGCAGTAAAAATAACTCCTGCTTTGGTACACACTAAGCAGTTAAGAGCAGGAGATGCACAGAGAATGTGCATACAATAAGCTGTCACAAAACAACAAGGATTATGTTGCACAGAAATAGGTCTCAGATTTAAACAGATATGAGATCACCAGGGGCGGGGTAAGAAAACCACTGATGAAGAAAATCCCATGATTTTTCCTTTGGTTCGAATCACTCCAGACAGAACAAACTAAGGCGAGATTAGGCTTAAAGTTCCCTGTAATTGGAAGGAAACAAGCACATCCTCTCCTTTTTCACGGTATAAACCCCTTCCTTTTTTCAGGCAACTCTTCTGAGCCACTGGCTGGGAAATGTCAGTGAAAAGGACTTTGTACTAAGGCAGTGGTCAGGCAGGTCTGGCAGCTAGATCACATCCAAATCCAGGCTCCCTAAGGCAGGACAGACCTGAGCCTCTCTCTGCAGCAGGACCTGGCACCACAGACACCCCTACTACATCCACCCCCTCACTGCAGCACCAGCACTTCTCAGGTTCCTGGTCCGTTCAGCACCGCATCTTCTCTCAAATTTCTCCATCACCCAAGCCAAACTCGAGGAGATTGGAAACAAAGCTCCCAAAGCCAGCTGTGTGTGCAAGCAGGCACCCTCTCTGTACAACACACATGCTGCTTCAGCCCCAAATTCAGAGCTCTTCCCAGCTTTCAGTCTGGTCAGCAGACCAGGCTGAGACAGATGGTGACACAAAAATAGGAATTACTAGAAATGATTTATACAGAGGTGTGGTACACACTTGCCCATCCGTGCTTGAGTCTGCCACCACAGCCGTGCTCGAGCTCCTTTTCAGGGTTACATTGTCACCACAATGCCATCACCCACAGGCACCCACACTAAAATCCTCCCTGACAGTCAGAAGCAGGGCAACACAGGGATAACTTCCATGGGCTTTGTGTGTCCAATTTCTCCAGCCAGGTGCTCAGAAGCCTCAGTGTTAAAGCATTTAAGTGTCCTTTTGAACAGGAACAGCCCAAAGATCTGAAGCCTGCTTAAAATGAAAGCCTGTTAATTCAAAAGTCCCAAATCTATTTCATCTAATGAAGATGTTTTTCATAAAGCAGCTTCTAAAAAAATGAAGTTTAAAAAGAAGCTGCTGCTCTCATCTCAAGACCAAGTGATGATTGGTAGAGTTCATCTCAGAAAGTGATTGTAATAATGGCAATTTGCAATTGAATCCTACTTTTCTTCTACCACATGTACCCATCTCAGACCCTTCCACAAAGTTCAAGAAACACTCCAGGGCTGAATGGATGGATCAAGACAAACTAATTTTCCTCTTGCAGGAACCCTCAGTGTCAGAAGTACAGTCCCACAACAACACTGCAGAGACAGCATGTGATGGATAAATATTCCAATGGGAAAGTCACCATGGCTCACTCTTTCAGAGGACAATTATAAAATCAGGATTGTGGAGATACTTAACACTCCACCAAAAAGCAGACTGCCAGATGTTACCAACTGTCTGGGCACTCAAACAACACTACTGTTCATAACAATGGGGAAAAAACAACCCCTTGTGATGCACAAAAGCAGGGAACTGAAGAAGTGTAGTTTCCTGAAAAAGAAAAACCTTATGATGGTGGAATAGAGTGGGATAAAAACAAGACATACCTAACAGCATGTCATTTTAACAGCAGCAGCTTTTGTGAATGGAGCACTGAGATGATTCAAATAAGTATTAGAGTTTCAAAACACTTCAAGAGCAGCTCTGATCGATATCTATCTCACCATTACAACATCTCTTGGCAGAGACACACACGTTTCAATATATCCGACGAAGACAATGCCCCTCTTGGCTCTGAGACACGCTCAACACATCACTCAGATTTCACCCAAGTGACATTTCAGTAGCACCTGCCTCCAGTGAAAACAGCTATTTATAGCAAGGTGGGTGTTGAGAAGGGTGATTTCACCCATCACTTGAGGCCTGGGTGCAAATCACAGACTGCATGTTGTCATTTTTGATTAAAAGCTCTTCCTGGTTTCTAATGAAGATTTGCCACTTTGCTAATTCACACTGTAGCTGAAGGGGGCAGGTGCCTGGTTTTCCTGAAAGCAGGAGATAAACTCAAAGGCACTATTTGGATGAGGCTAAGCTTAAGTAGCAGCACTAGGTATTCACACAGCACATACTAACCTTGTAATGCTCCTCCCCGAGCCTCATTTCCATGAGAACAGAAGAAACGTCCTTTGTTTTACTCTTCTTCAGAACACAGATAATCCTGCTTCATTTTATACACCCTAAAGCAATTTAGTGGGGGGGGGGGGAAATGCCCTTTTAGCTCACGTGCCAGCATTTTTCACCAGCAGGAAAACCTAAAAGCTCAGCTCAACATCACTCCTCAATTCAGATGCAAGCTAGAAGGTCATAATTAACCAGTTAAGCATTTTGAGAATATCTAGGGATGTTTTCTGATGAAACTGGAAAATTGAGAGGGCAAATGGATGCCCTGCCATCCAGAGCAGGGTAGGGAACACTCTCAAGAGCAATGAACATGCTATTGCCCTGAATAACTTAATTCCCAGAGAACAATGAAAATAGCAAAGATAAGAGATGTGAAGAGAAAGGGTCTTTGAGTCTCTCCAAGTGTGGGGAGAAAACTAAACCTAATCAAAGGGCACGAACATATCAGGGCCTCTGAGGCAGCCAAACGGTATCAAAATTATAGAAAGAGCAATGAAAAAACAACCTGCTACAACAAACTTTTGTGTCCAGTAGCAGTACCTGATCCTCTTACAGCACAGCAGGAACCAGCTGAGCCAAGAGCCCAGTAGCAAATACTTCAGAACTGCAATTTGGTGTCTTTTTGACCATGTTCAGTTGTATACACAGATTGGACAATGATGCTCTGAATGTCATTTTGCCTCTAATCCTTGATCTTTTGTTTTAATGCTTTATTCTAGTGATGCCAGCAGTGCAGATCAGAGGCAGGCAACCTGAACTGTGCTAAAGCTGGGCTAAGTTAGCAGCACTAACAACAACTGGCATTTCATAAAGATTCCTTAGGCTGCTTTCCAGAACAAGTATTGTGGTTTCCTCAGCTCCTGGGGTGCTCAGTTTGCTGCCACCATCACAAATTCTTCCAGCACCAAGAAGCAGCAGAAAGGAGTCACACAGCAGAGCTCTAAGATTGCTCATAAATACTTTTATAGAATGGCTTGCTAGCCCAAACAGTACCAAGCAGTCACAAAGATCCCAGTTCTGGAAAAGAACCTCCACCCTGAGTTTGTTGCCTTCTCAGCAGCACAAGAGCACAACCCTAATTCAGAGATGCAGCTACAGGAACACAGAGATGGGAATCTGCCCTACAAACACCACCTTTAAAGATGATTTTTCAGTCTCTTCATTTCTCATCACAGCTCTTCTGACAGCAAGTACTTATCACTGCCAGATGAGATTATCACAAGAGAAAGTTAAGGTTCTTGTCAGTCACCAGGACAGTAAAGTGCACTCAGTGGTTACTATCAGAGGTGGGGTGGGTGATGAGACCTGTCTACCCAACTGACCATGGCCAAAGTCAAACACTGTTAAACCAAACAGGCTGGGTTTCCAGCACTGCCAGTTTCCAGTCTGGCACAACCACTAAAGGGGAAAAAATCGCTTTTGCAGTTCCCTGTTTGCAGTGCTCACTTTAGAGTGAGTATGGCAGCTTTGGGAGCTCTCAGATAAGAGCATTTCCTCTGCAGAGCTGCCCTGCACAGCTGTACATATGCTAATCAGAGACTGCTGTAAGCTCAGGAGAAAGCAACTGCGTGGGGCACTAACAAAAGGAACCCAAGCATCCCTGTGAGGGACACATTAGGTGTGAATACACAGGGTGTGTTTGCACCCAGTGCCAATTAAGCAGCACAATACAGGGAATTGGGGCAATGCACACTCAGGCTGAATTCACTACACTAAAATAAGAGGAAATTCCAATCACAATTATTTTAACCATTGTGCACAAGCAGATAGATTTCAAATGGCAACCTATACCTATGGATGGCAATTTAGTACTAAATTATGCTACTGAGAACAGAAAAAAGAACAGCACAATTAAGCCTGGATTTCTCCCAAAGTGTCAACACTGAAAAAACCCAGAAAGACTCCTCTAACTAAAGAGTTTACACATGTGCTGCAGTGACCAGAGCAATTATCATACTGGTGATATTTATTTTCCATAAATTAATTTTTCTCTAAGCTCTACAACAGAAGAAACACGAGAGAAGATCACATAATATTCCTGTGAAATATAAAGAGTGCTTGATGTGGGAATTGTTTTCATCTAACACTTGGGCTCAGGAAAGAGCATTCAACAAGGTACTTGAGGCTGATCAGGGCAGCCAGAGCCAACTCTGATGAAGAAAACACGGTGTGAGCTGGAGTAAATGTCGACAAGGGTTGCAGGAACAGTGGGGAAAGAGCCTCTCTAGGAAGGAAGTTAGTGATATATAGTCTGAGGGTGAAAAGGGAGAAAATAATTGTGCTTCACCACATAATAGCACATTTATAAAGACAAGCAGCTATTTAGGAGCCAGATTTGCTTTTTACTAGAAGAGACGGGTGTTTGCTGTTTGCATGGTTATGCTAGAAATTACAACTTTTCTCATCCAGACTGGGACAAGTTCCTAATTCAAGGAATCAAAGCAAAGAGTGAACTCTTTAATAGAATTTCTCAGAGACAGAGCAGGCTGCTCCTGCAGTGATGCCCTGAGCAGCACCAGCCTAGAGTGCTCACAGGGAGCTCCTGCCCAGCACACATTTTGTCAGAATAAAGTCACTTTGCTTTACCATTAACAGGGCAGATTTCATTTGTGAACCAAATGACAGCCTTCTCTGTCATGTACCAGCACAATCCCTACCATCACACAAAACTAAACAGAGGAAGTTTCTGGCCTCAGAGTCAAAAGAACAAATAAGCTGAATCAGCTATGCAGGTCAGATGTTGTGGGTGAAAAAGTAGTTACTGAGCCAATGAAACACTCTGGATCTGCTTGTCCAATTTTAACACAAAGTGAGATCCCACAACACTGACATTAGGATGATAAAAATAACAGTTGATGAATTAAGAAAGCCATCCTGAAGTTTCTTCCTGAAGTAAGCAGCCAGGAATGCTGGTGTTTCCTGTACAGTGTCACCTTCCCTGCTGTGGCATTCCACAGCATGCTCTCTTCTTTCTTGTATTTCAGGAACGTACAGAGATGCACAGTCGAGGAAGTTCTGTGATTATGTACTACTCCAGCTAGCAAAAGCTTCCCAAGCTCTTTGGAATACACTTGAAACGTTGGCCAGACCACCCTTTACAGGAAACAAATCAATCACCCACACCTGCAGACTTTAAGAAACAAAAACCACAAAAGCACGTTTTAGATAAAGGATCTCTTATGGAGATTCTTCCCTCTTCCCTGCTCCCATTTTCTGCTTTAAACTGAACCCATGAACAGTTCACTAAGACAAGGCTGTACCACAGCATGGGAAATCAGAGCAACTTCAACAACCTGCAGCACAAGGACAGAGAAAAGACTTCTGACAGAAGTGGTATGTGCTAAGGACAAAACAAATCTGAAGAGGAGGTTCATGATGTATCATTTCCAGCCAGTTATCCAACTGTGTAGTAACTCTAAATTTAGAAAATGTAGCTATTTTGTCTCAAGACTAACGTTCTTTCAAGGAACTTGGACTCAAAAGCTGAAAGGAAGCATAAATATTACTTGCAACAGTCATGAGATTTATTCACTTGGATTAAATACATAACCCACCTTCCAAGAGGGAAAAGCCTGAACTTTCATCTTCAGAAGTAGACAGAAGGGCAAAGCCAAAGGACAAGTAGGGCCTTGCTGGAAATCCCATCAACTCTCAACAAAAATATTAAGCAGTGCTCTGTGCACACTCACTCCAAACAGTGAAAAGCAAAGATGTGAGGGCAGAGAGCAGAGGCAGCACTGGACACTTGGGATAGGCAGCAGCCTCTGAGACCTCAAACCCCTCTCCAGCAGCACACAAAGCAGAATGGCCATTCTAGTACCATGAGGGTAAAGGAAAATGCAAAGGCTCCCTGGTGAGCTGTGCTACTCAAGCTTCAACTGTTTCAGTACAGCTGCTGTCAACAATTTCACTGAGGACTCAGATCTAGGACCAGTTCTTTAACAACAAATCTTCAGCCAAGAGGCCTGAAGCACCACTGTGAACTAACTTAAGAGTTAATCTCAGCTGTTCTTCACTGACTACAATTCTCACCCAGCCTTGCAAAACCCCAGTTCACTACATTTAAACCTAAACTAACTTTTAAAACATTGGGTTCCTCAGTTTAGCTCCTTACATAAGTAAAACCAAATCAAACTTGAGTTACTTAATACCAAGTGGTGAGCTCCCAAACATCCCATTTCACACATATGCCAAATAACCAATGTACTGTGACTCTGAGTAATTTTCCCAGACAAATCTCTAGCTGTAACTGCACTGAGGAATGTCAAAAAGTTTTTCCACTGAGCAGCCAGCTCATGCTCTCAAGCCCTGGAAATGGTCAAATAGAGACAGCACTGAGCACACACCAGGAAAACACCACCTGGCAGTGCTAGTGCTGGCTGTCTTACCCAGTGTCACCTGAGGGGAGAGTTTTGTCACCTTTCCAACACACACTGCCACATCAGAGCCCAGGAAATGCTTTGAAGATGAAAAGTGCTACTTATTTGCTAAGTATCCTTTATCAGCAGAAAAGCAGCACCATTTCTTACACTCAAATGATTAATACGCAAAGTTCTTTTATTCTCCAAGAAGTTATATCCCTTCAAAAATAGGTAAAAAATAAATCAGTCATGATGGAACTAATTCCAGCTCACCGTATTAGTGTATTTTACTAAGCAGAAGATCATCATCCACTGACAAATGACAACTGTACCCAGTCACTTCCACAGAAACGAGGTACCAGAACTTCCAGCTCTGGGCTAAGAAAAATAGCTAAAAGCCTTAAGCTCCTCATCTTTTCAGCTGGTGATTAAATAGCCCTCTTCACTTTTCTGTCTCCAAACCCCTCCCTCACAAGCAGAAAAGCTAAACAGGCAGCAGTAAGAGCAAACCACTGAGACTGTGTCTGATGTGTGCTGAATACAGAACCACACGGTACCACTGCTGCAGTTTTATTGTACAAAACCAATCCTGCTTAATGGACCAAGGGTATGGCTATGCAGCTTCTCTTCAACTCAAGAGGCTGTAACCAGAGGCTGTGAAGTGATACCACTGCAAATGCAAGCTGAGCACCGTTTCCTTGTTCCTAATGTACTCCTGTGAATTTAATTTTTCCTGGCCTGGAAGCTACAGTAAGACACCAAGTGCTCCTGTCCTCTCCTGGCCTGCTATGCTGCCAGTCCTTGGTCTCACCTCCTGCCAACAGCCTTCAAACTGCCCATTCTTTCACACACAGAGCAGCAGCACCAGCTGTTGAGGAAAGAAACAAAGGTCATGATTTTAAAGACAATGGCAAAAGCATGGAAAAAATCCAGCTTTGCAATCCCAAAGAAGCCTAGAGCATCCAGCACACATCAGCAGGGAGATGGTTGTTCAAACCCTCTGAAAAACTGGACAGATTATTTATGGTGTAGTTTGATGTGTCCCACTTTCAAGATGTCAGCACATGTGCATAAAAAGCACTTTGTATCTTGGCTTCCACCTTGTATATCCCAACAACCTCATATGCCATGCCAGCAGCTAACACAGCAAGCAAATCCAAAAACCCACCAAAACTAGAGACTCATAGAGATGCTGGTCTAAGACATTGCTTCCACACATTAAGTATTCATTTGTTACATTTCAGACCAGCAGGTCAGCAGGCACAGGGTGCACACTCTAATCTCATAGCACAGAAGCATCAATGCCATTTAGCTTAAGTCTTCCCAGTAACCTGAACTGAACTGCAGCTCCCTGCAGTCAGAGCTTCTCTGGCTCAACCTGCACCTGGACTGATGGAGAAGGCTGAACAAAGCATAAAAGTGATGTCATTTCTTTAAAAAGCAATGTACAAAACGTGTACAGAGGTACAGATTTCTTAGTCTTCAAATCTGCCCACTCTCAGTCCATGGTTTTGGCCTTGATCTACAGGTCATTCTGTGAGAGAAAGAAATTCCATCTGCAGGTGCTTATTGGATCTGTCTCTGTGTTAAGTTGTTCTAAATCCTAATACAATTAAGGACAGAAAACAAAGATAACATCACCTGTACTTCCCCATACCTCTCCTGCACATGCACAAATCCAACATACAGTTATCAAGCCCACATCCACCACCATGTTTGTTTCCATCTACACCACACACTGAAGATTTGAGCCCAGTAAATATTCACAATTTTCTCTTGTGTCTCTTCCATGGCCTGGTCCAAGTGCTCCCAAACACTGGGGCAGAAAGCACAGCAGACACGACTCCATCCCTTTCTTCTGGCCAGATGTGCAGTCAAACACACAAGGGAGGCAACAATAACCCTGAAATGCTCAGTAAGAGATGTTTTCTATCCAGAAATGCATCCAGGTGTGTAAGTCACCAACTGCACAAAGTTGGGCTGTGTGTGCTCTGCAGACACACAGGCACAGGATCCTCTGAAATTCAGTCAGCACAGACCAGAAACAGCATTAAAGCTAAAAAAGCACCTGTCAACTTGAAACTCAGGCACATCTGAAAGTACTGCAACTATTACATTAATCAGCAATCCCTACCATATTTACTGTCAAAACCACATGCTGTTCAGAGTATTTGATGGTTTTAATCACCCCTAACAATCATGATCCCTCAAAGTTTCCTGCTCCCTTCACAAAAACATTTAAATTCAGTAAGAAAAAACTCTATCCTACTCCCAGGACATCATCAGAAAGAGAAACTCACTTTTGCTTAACTTTACAAATTCAAGTTAGCAGAATATTTTTGATTCAGACATAAGCATGCACATTTTTATTTAGCAGCCTAAAAGCTGCTAAAATGGAAGAAAACTCAAACATTACCATGGAGTCCCCCCCTTCAGGTTTTTTTTTCTCCTAGGAATTGGCATTCTCATACCTTACCACAGGTCTAAAGGTCTCAGGAGTGGGACACACCAGCTACACAAGGAAGAAGCCTGAGCTGAGTCACAGGTCAAGTACTCTGGAGAATTATGTACAATGCAGAAGCCGAGCCATCATCTCACATCTCTCAGTTCCAGGAAAGTCAGGACTGCCAGCCTCAAAAGCAAGTGCAAAGATTTCAGCTCAAATGATCAGCTCCTGTACTTAGGATGACCTAAACACAGGTCCCTTTGGGCAAAGACCCTGCACATGGTGGGAGGTAACAGCAGAATGGAAAAAATGAGGCAGGGTTTTCCTAAGTAGCATTTAGGAAGGTGTCATCACCTTCTGAGCCTTTGAAATCCCCCAAGTAATTAAACAGTCAAAGGAGAAGAGGCTTTTAGCTTTCCAAACACCAATTACTTCCCACACCAACACAGATGTTGAACATTAAAAATAATGTCTTTCCTCTGAAGAGAGGAGCTGAGGACAGCTGCCACAGGCAAGCACGACCTTGTCCCAAAAAGCATCTGTCAAAGCTGCTGCCTATTTAACTTCAATAAAAAATTCTTCAGCCAAAAAAGAAACTTTATAACATTGCCTGAAGCCTCTTTTTTTTTTTTTTTTCAGGACTCTGCACTGGAGCTGCATCGCATCAGCAAATAAACTTGTATGAGCTGCAAGCAAAATGTCTCACCCACACAGGTATTTCAGAGTCTGTCACAGGCATTGATTGATTCCTTCTAAAGCTTTTAGTGCACATTAGTTTGTTTACTAGTCCTAAAAGCATTACTAATTTAGTTTGGGGATTTTTTTAAGCTACAGCAGCACACTGAAAGGAAACACACCTTGGAAGAGAGAACACCACAAACACTGCTTGCTTGAGGACAGGCTTCGTCCATTTTAAAAATAACACTCCTGTCTACATTTGGAATAATTATAATAAATGGCTTAGCCCAGATGGCCACTTTCAAGTCCTGAATTACCAATTCACTCTGCACACAGTACACAAAGCAGTAACAGTGTACAATATTTAGTACTCCTGAGACTTCTACACTGAATTGTGCTGGATTCCACTTTTGCAATAAAATATTAATGATGATCCCCAAGTCTGTATCACAAGAGCCAAACAAATCAAAGTAAAATGGGGAATTGACCCAAGAGTATCTAACCTTGCAATGGATACTCACAAGCTGGAAAGGTCACACATTAATTGGTTCTATATTATGCAGAACTGCAAAAATTCCAGTAAGCCTTTTCTCTTCTGTCTCTAACAGCTACAAACATCAGGTGGTTTCAAAGAACCCTCCTGGGAGACTAACTGAAATGTCAGATGCAAGAAGAGGGTTAGATACAGCTTCCTCACACAGTAAAACCCACTATTAATAGTTTATGGGCATGGAATTTGTGTGCTGCAAACAGAACCAGAGTTTGGCACTGTGGACAGCATTTCCTCACAGCCCCTGAAAAGGATCCTGCTATCCCTCTTCACCTGCCCCAATG
This sequence comes from Notiomystis cincta, assembly GCA_013398075.1. NCBI lineage: Eukaryota > Metazoa > Chordata > Aves > Passeriformes > Notiomystidae > Notiomystis > Notiomystis cincta. The sequence goes on from VZRX01002989.1 coordinate 63,768, forward strand.
TACCCATTCTGCATCACTGCACTTCCAGATGGCAAACACCTCACCAGGTTGGAAGATGGAAGATTTTTATGGCTGTTTTCATCCCTCAGTTGTAAATAGGTTGCAGAGTCACTAGCTGGGATTAACATCTGAAAGGCACATGCTGGTGGGCTGGGATCCCAGCAGTGAGGGCTGAGAGTGGCTGAGAATGGACAGAGGGAAAACTCAGACCTCCAGGATCTTCACAAACTCCTCCTGTGACCTTGTATTAGCTCCATGACCCAATATCTGAGGTCAGGAAATTATAGGAGCAAAGGGTGGAAAAGAATACAGAAGGTCTGTGTGGGATGAAGCAGAGCTGAATTCATGTAGAGCCTTTTGGAGATAACATCAGTTAATTTCCAGGTAATGAGTTTATCAGCCCACCAGCTGATGTCTGAGGAGTCCTGATAGTTTGAATCTGTTTCCAGAGCAAATGAGGTAAGAGAGTCATCCAAACTCAACTGTACTCTGGACCTTACAAAAAAGGCTACTGAGAACTTTTTAAAAATTGCACCTCGGCTCTTAGGGCAAACCTGGGGTCCTGCAATGGTCCCTAGACAAACTCCAACCAGCACTGCCTGCAGACCACAGCATCACACCAAGCCCTTGCTCCCAGAGGCAGGCACAGGGAGCTTGGGAGGCCTGGCTGGCTGAAGGCCTTCAGATAAGGTGCTGAAACACAACACCTGCACTTTCCATTTCCCCCAGCTGCACAAGAGGCCTATCTGCCTTGCCTGGACTCTGTGAAAACGAAAGGTGGCAGAGAGCTCCGAGGCTTTCAGGGGAGGGGCAGGAGGAAGGGCAGCAGCATTTTAAAGCCTCCAGAGTCTGACTAATACCTAATACAATCAAGCATTTCCATAAAGTTCCCAAAGTGTGCAGCAGGAATGCTGAACTACAGCTGAGAGATGCTGAAATTAAAATTCAGCTGGGTCCCAAGTACTCCTGATAACTTGTTAGAAAAAGCATCAGGTGTTCACAGCAGTTCATAGTACTTCTAAACCTGTCTTCCAAATTACATCCAGAGATATGGCATTAGCCAGCCAGAGGAACTGCTCTGCCAATTTGCTGGGTCAGGCAAGACATGGATGGCAAATACATTTGGAAAGGGAAGTTTTCTCCTTCCAGGTCTGCTTGTGTTTTACAATACTCAACAGTGATTTCTCAGTGTCTTAAATAGTTGATGTGGGCAAGGAAAGCAGAACAGGAGTACTTGAAGCCAGAGTGTAAGAAATCCTGGCTCTTCTTTTATTCACATCATTGTTTTTGTGCTGCTAATGACTGTCAACAGGGGAACCAAGGGCAGGAATGTGCTCACATATACAATTGTTGGAGGAGCTGGTGGGGCTTTGCACCAACAGCTAAGCTCTATCTCAAGAGAAAGTTTCTACTACTGGTTAACAGTAAGTGTGTGTCTGGTTTGAAGGGGCATTCTGCCTACCATTCCCAACAGGAAAGAGCAACAGCAAGTGTTGAACTTCCAGAAGCAACAGCAAAAATGACTGGACAACCTACATCAAAAAACCCCAAAGTGTCCAAGACAGGAAAGCTCGAGGATTATCCTTGGGTACAGAAAGCTGCTTTTGACCTTTGCACTGGAAGCCAAAGGTGCTGTTTCACTGGACTCAGAATCTCCAACAACTTTATTTCTCCCTCAGTTACAACACTCGCTCTATCCAGTACCCACACCAGGATTCCCAGATCCTGAAGCACCTGACAAACAGGGGGTAGAAAGGCAACCAGCTTTCTGCATGGAATCAGGATCTGATACACAGAATAGGCACATGAAAGCCCTGGCCCCAACAGCACCTTTACCCTCTGCCCATTTCAGAGTTATAAAAGGAAATAAAAGAGTGCAACAAGCACCCTCTGGAGTCCAGGGTTTAGCTGTGACCAGGACAGGTTAACATTTTAAGGACAACAAGACTGTCACAGCCAAAAGATGCTAGAGAGTCAGGCACAGCCAAAAGATGTACCTGTAAGTAACAGCACCAAAAAGCCAACAAACTTTAGACCCAGGATAACCATGTAATGCCTATGGTTTGTACCCCTCCCAGCATGGACAATGACAGGCATGTCAGGCTTACCTGGCTGGTTCTCACACATGAGTGGAACCCAAAAGGGGCTGGGTCAGCAGAAAGCCCAATTATAACCACAAACCCATGATCAATCCCACTGCATGTTTCCAGTGGCGTCAGGTTTGTTTTCAGCAACCCCGAGCTGCAGTGCAGACTGTACACAATGCCTCTCAATTTGGTTAGTGGGCAGCTTTCCA
>VZRX01002990.1:0-25377 GCA_013398075.1 Notiomystis cincta
TAATAAATAATAATTAATAATAAATAATGTAAATAAATAATAAATAATGTAAGTTAAATCCTCAACCAGCCTGTCTTTTAAAGTAGACACTTGACTTTAGTGATTGATTGGTAGCAGTCTTCTAACATAATGATAAAAATTTGAGCCCTCAAGAACTTTTCTGACTGGCTTCCAATGACAAGAAGTGATGCATGCAGGAACGCCAAAGCCAGGAGACAACAGCTGGCTGATGCATTTTCCTTCCTAATCAACTTTCTATGACAGGTACCATAAAAGTTTCATTGGAGAAAACTAGAAATGGACAAGGCCAGCCTGAATTACAGGTATTAGCCCAAATATTTCATATTAACACTAATGCTGGAATACCAACACTGGTATATGGGGATAAAAGCTAAAAATTTGCTGTGGGAAAAGGGAGAAATTAGGGAGCCATAGAGACTGTAGTTTTAGTTGAAAACTAAGAATAAAAAGAAAACAACTGTCCTTACATTTGAAAAGGGAAATAAAGAAGACCTAGAGAAAGAGAAGTATGAAGAGTGAGTTTTGAGAGAAAGGATTAAGTCACAGGGAAAAAGAGAAAAGAATGAGGGCCAGAAAAAAAAGAAAATAAAAAAGGAGCAGAAGTGCTTGTTGATATAAAAGTTATTCTGATATCCACTCATACTCCCATCACCTTTTCAAATTTGAGTTTTTCTAAGTTTGGAATATTAGAAGGTTGTCTCAGCACACAGAGGTTTCTTGTCTTGGTTTGGGATTTTTATTGTTTGGGGAATTTGTTTGTTTTGTTTACAGTTACATAGAGTGACATTCAAATTTGGTGTGACTGCCAAGAAAAGCTACTCTTGACACATTTATGTCTCTGTATTACTGTTATGACTGTTTGCAAAGAGATAAACAGAATTTCTCTTTTTGGGATTTTATATATATATGTGTGAGACATATATTAATAAATATATTAAAATAATATCTGTGGTATTTCTGTATGAAAATATATAAATCTGTACTCTAAAAGGAATAAAATAAGTATTCAAAGTAATTTAAAAGAATGATTATTATATCTTGAATGGATCTGGGAAGTTATTCAATGCATTGTAATAAAAATCAATGGATTTTTTTTTCAGTATATGTATATATTAGAGATCTTTTAGGTTTTGGTGGAGAATTTCAGCTAGTGCTATATTCTGATTTCTAAATATCATCCTTGGACTGAGTGTTTCAGTAAACAGGAGGAGAAAAGCAATACCAGGCATAGGTGGCACAGTTATCCCTATGTCTGTGACACTGAGGATGTGATTTGAAAAATCTCAGCTCCTACTGAAGTGCTAGCCATACTAATACTTCCCATTTATGTAGCATCCACATGTCTCAAAGGACCAAATAAATGTTCAAAAGATGTACTAGCCTTTTGCAGATGGAAAATCTGCTGTACAAAGGTTATGATTTACAAAGCAATTTGATGATACACACAAGAACAGAAATTATTTCTGGTCACTTCTGTTAGACAGGTGTGCACCATTTTATTTTTCTGTCAGTATTTTTTGACTATTCACTTTTGTCCTTTTATTATTTTGTCGCGGTTTGGACAGGTGTTTACCAAGAAAGGCAGGAGCCTCCCTTGGAATGAGAAATGTGAACCCCCCTTCCCTCTGAATTAGTAATATTTTGAAATTAAGGGTCTCTCAGGCAAAAGATAGGGAATAGGAATAACAGATCTTCACTAAGTATTTCTATGAGGCAAACAGGCAACAACTGTACCGGTGACACCAAACCAGACCCAGAGAACCCCCTGGCAGCTGCTCTCAGGTGTCAGGCACCTTCCCCTCGGTGCAGTTCCGGTCCCGGCCGGCAGGGGCGCTGTGGCTCCGCTGGGCAGGGCAGGTGCGATGGTTCCCCCGCGGCTGCAGGGGGCGCTGTGGGGCAGCTCGGGGAGCAGACGCCAATGGCGGCTCGACCGCAGCGATCCCGGGGTGGTGGCTGAGATGTGCTGGAAACCCCGCGGCTCTCTGGAAACCCGGGACACCTCAGCAGGCGGGGTGGGGGTGTGNCCTCCCAAAGCCGAGAGCAGCCTGAGGGCGAGGTCGGGGCTCCGGAAGGCCGAGCCGGCGAGCGGGACCGGGCTGTGTCCCAGCCCCCACCAGCTCCACCCCCCGCGGGGTCTCTGTCCCTCCCTGAGAAACCCCCAGACAGGGAGGGGCCGCACCCATATGCTCAGCGGGCTCAGCCATTTCTATTGTTTCTCCTTAAGTATTGAATTATTAGCATTTCTAAGGAGGAAAAAATTTCTTTAAAAAGAAACGTCAACACATTTCCAATCTCTTCTTTATTTCTCAACATTCATCTTATCAGAGGAGTTGATCTGACTTATGATAGATACATGTTCATTCTTCACCATTTAACCATTCCTGTTCAGGAAGTTTTCTTTTTTATTCTAAATTTTAGGTTTTTTTCATAGAGATTTTTTTAAGGTCTTAGTAAAAAGTCATATATAATCAGAAAATTAAGTGGAAATTATAAGATTCTTCAAAATTTTACTTACTAACAGCCAATTACCACCTGGATATTTACAGGCAAGAACACGGAGGAAAAAAAAAGAGATAATACATAAAAACGTAATTTCTTCAATAATAGAATTTGAAGTGATCATTGATATTTCAAATATGGGGTTAATGGATTGCTTTTCTTCTAATTCTTTCTTTTAGTAATATTAATAATATATCATTAGAAAATTTCTAACTGATATGATCAAGAATTTATTTTCCAGCAATCAATACTATGATGTGTTATTTTGACGTTATAAAGGATCTCAGAATTCTCTTGTAATTTAAGGTTTGAACAAATTGGAAATATTTATATTCAAACTTAAATATTTGGGACTTATAAATCAGATACAGAGATTTAAATCAAAATGTAAATATTAATTAGAAATTATTTCCTGCATTTAATTTTTCTTTTTCTGGAAAAAGAAGGGGACTTTTCTACATGTTCTATCATGTTGCAAAGAACTCTTACAAAATCATATCCAGGCCATAACTTAGAAATGACATTTGTGCTTTAATAAAGTCATAGTTCTCATTCATATCTTCATCTCCTAAAATCTGAACTACTTCCAAAGGCTGTGAAGAAAACTTCTTATGAAAATAGGTATCATACAGATAGAAAAAATGTCTATACACCTGTCTTAACAGCATTATGAAGGCCAAATATAAGTGCCTTGAGGTACTTTTTTTAAATATTGTGTCTTAAAATACATGCATTTTTAAAAGGTCCAAAGTGGAACTATTTCAGTATCTTGGTCTGCCTTAGGAGAAGTGCTGCCAACAAGTTGAGGGAGCTGATCCTTACCCTTTCCTCTGTAGGAGTGAAAAACATCTGGGCTGCTGGATCTAGTTCTGGGATCCTCAGTTCAAGCAAGAAATAGATAGACTCTAGTGAGTCCAGTGAGGGGCCCAGAATGTGATCAGGGGCATCTGGCATATGCGGAGAGAATATTTAGGCTCAAAGTGGAAAGAGTTAGGATGGTGGTAGAATCTTATGTGCCTAAATGCCTAATATAAGGAAGCCAAGAAGGCAAAACCTCATCTCAGTGTACTGGGCACAAAGTTAAAACCAGGCAATCCATTTAAACAGAAGAACAGACATTTTTACTTTGGGGGAAGTCAAGCACTGGTTGCCCAGACATGGAATTTCCATCCTTGGAGGTGTTAAAAACCCAGCTGAGCACAGTCCAGAGTTACCTGCTCTATCTGAACCTGCTCTGAACGGGGAGAGTGGATCAGATGATCTACAGAGGTGTCTTCCGGCCTCAGCTATTCTGTGACTCTGGGGAGAGTGGATTAACTTCAAATTGTATCCCAAACTTGTTCTCATGTTATTTTGGTATTGACATTTATTAAGTCATCTCTTGAGGTGGTTTAAATGTTTTTTTGTTTTTTTTTTATTAAGCTCATAATTTTTATGTATATACTGCAACCGAATGCAACACAGTGATTATGCAGAGGAAAGAATAAGGGAAAGAAGGAGAAAGACACAGTCAAGCTCATAAAACACAGATCATATTGGGGCTGGGGAAAGAGATGAAGGAGAATTCCATTCCCAAATTCAACAACTGAATTTTATTCAAGTAAATATACTCATGTAGAAAGAAATTAGGAATCAAAAAGCAGTGGGAAAAAAAAAAGGCCACAATGTGTATTATAAAAAAGCATACAGTTCACAATGCCATCATATTGCACCCAGCTGATGAGGTAGAAAGAACAGTAAATATTCAGTGGCATTCTGAGGTTTTGAAGTACAGGGTTAAGGTACAAAGCAAAATGATTGAAGTGATTTAATACAAGAACTAGACAGAGGTGACATGTACACTGCTGCTTATACTATGGCCTTGTTTGTGATACAAATTCATAAACCTTAAATTTTTTATATTCTTTGGCATGCAGCAGTCAGTTTAGTTGTTTCATATATTGGAATTTATTCTTCAAGACACATTCAAAATTACAGGCTTATATTCTCATAGAATCTAGTAAAATACAGGAAAAATATTTCTTAAGATTCTATTTATTCAATACCTATACACAGGACTGCAGATTCATAAAAGAGAAAAAACATTATCTGAAATATTTAAGTCTGCCTAATTGTGATTCTTGGACAGACAGTGAGAAGTGTGTCATGATTTCCTCTTGAGTTATACAAGGGAGCTTTCTTACAAGATCTGATATCCCAACTAATAAATTATATTGAATGGAAGTAATGTTTGATGAGCATTAATATTCAGAAACTCAAAATAGCACAGTTTGTCTTCTGGAAGTTTATTTGCTGAAATATATTCTCAGAGTGTCCACAGTCAACAAATTTTTACAGAGAAATGTAGAGTTCATTATGCATAAAATTTGTTCAAAAAAGTTTAGGGGAAGGAGAAGACTGACCATGGACTGTTTTTAGCCAGGGACATCAACTCGGTTTTAAATATATGTAGCGACTCAGGAATTCCTTTTCAACCTTATAACAGCATCTGTGTCTAAGCTGGAATTCAGGATCTTTTCCTGATGTCTATTCTTGGCTTGCAGGCCTGTACTGGGGAAATGGGATTGAGGAGAAAATAGTGAGAGATTCTTTTGTAGGAATAATTTAATTTCAGCACTTGACAGCAAAGTTCTTGGAACTTGTGGCATGTGATGAAATAGAGAGAGAGAGATTGCTCTCATTAGAATCAACTTAATTCAGTGCTCAGAGAAATGGTCTCTGTTCCTAAGCAGACAGTGAAAAACACTGAAAGAAGACCTGTAGCTAGCAAAGAGTGCTAAAGCAGAGGGGGAACTCTGATGTGCACTGCTGCTGTAGAAAGCACAGAGGTCCCCAGTGCCACTGAGATGACTAAGAGCAGCATTTAGCCCAGCCTGGCTGACTCCACCATCTGACAAGGAGGTACCAGTCAAGGACACTTCTTCCTTTCTTTGTCAGTCAGCAGCCCATTGAGCTGTCAAGTTCACATTGATCAGCTCATGAGGAAAATTATCTCATTTACTGCTGTGAAATACCTTTCTTGGATCTCACTACTAGCTGATTTAAATTGAATTTTAGGAACTGTTCTGACAGACAGGAACAAGTCCTTCTGCCAGTTATGTAGGAAGTCTGCAGTGTCACAGATGCTCAAACTCTAATGTCTCAATCAGAACTGGACACATTAGTGGAAACATTTATTTTTCTGTATCTCAAAAAGTAGCATAGGGTTGCTACTCAAGCAAATATTCCCTCAAGGACCTATTGAGCACGATGATGCTGTGCCCATTGCTGCACTACTCCAGATCAGCAGTGAGCAGAGATTCTTAGTTAGGCTTTTCAGGAGGAACAAAGGCACTTGCAACCAAGAGGCATTTGCATTTCATATCTGGGGCCAAATATTTTAGCCTTCAAACAGATAAAACCATCCTTCCCTCCACCAGAATTTAAATTTATCATAGTTATTTGTTTGTTTGCTTATTTATCACAACATAATGAAGGATGATCCTTTTTTCAAAAGGGCTGAAAGCAAACTAGTTTAGGGGTTGCAACATCCATTAGCTGAGAGAAGTGAGAGGGAACTAAAGAGGAATTAGGAAAGCTTTATTGTCTAAATCTTCATCTCACATCACAAAGAGACTTGGGACAAACATATGCTACCTAAATTCTTCCACTGGGGAAATAAGAGTTTTGTAGATGCCAAATGTAGCAGGATTAGACAGACAATTTATTTTTCACTCTTTTGAATTGTAAAAAGACTGAAAATCTGATGAAGTAGTTTTTAATTATCCACATTCCTACTCAACCTTAATCTCTGGTAATGTCTCCATGTCTGGTCAATGAACTGAAGAGCTAGCAGAGAGCCATCCCAAAAGGACTAAAAATATTTTAAAAACCAATGAGTAATTGAAAAATCTTGCTACCTGTTTTCAGTGAAAGAGAGATAGCTTTACCAACAACAACAACAACAACAAAAGACTCAAAGGGAAAAAAAAACTAACTAAAAAACCCAAACCCACTAAAATTAGCTGCATTTCTCAGCAGATGAAAATAAAAAGATGGGGTTTTAAAAAACTTTTTTAACAGATAGAAAGGTGAGAGGATAACTCTTATGTAATAAGGTCTTTGCTTTGATTTTTTATCTTGTCCTCAGAACCCAAATATACTCACAGTTAGGACAGATTTTGCTGTATGTAAGAGTCCATCAGGATTTCCATGTACTTTTCTAGCTAAAATTCTAGGGTTTTCAGTGAGGGGATATTCTGTATTAATTTAAGAGTTTATAAATTTCTTACTGCCTTGAGTATATCTTAATACTTGGATTTCCTTTTTCTTTTTTTTTCTCATTTGCCAGGAAGAATCAGACTTCTGGCACCATAAGCATCAACAGGACCAAGGTTTCTTTGCTGTCCAGACGTGAATGGAGTTTAAACATCGATATTTCACAAGTGCATGCACATACACAAACAGACCTGCACTAAAGCACTGAATAGTTTGAGATCATTTCAATTAAGGTTAGTTCAGAGCTCATTGTTACATGTGATTTCACTAAGTGATAATTTAACACACTAAATTACCACTCTGTTCCTCATAGAAAGTGACACTTATGACCACATAATAAAATCCTTTATAGCCTGTTGTTCAGATTCATAATTCCACTTTGCCGTAGGAGGAGGAAGCCACAAGTCATTGCAGTGTAGCTGCCATTAGGGGATGTATTGCCTCCCCAACCCATGCGCTGAGATTAAAAACGCTGACAGCCTCTCATCCGCAGATGGCAGAACCCTCTAAAGCTGTTGAACTGGCACTCAGTCAGTTGGCTTTTGATCTGGCTGTTCAGATATAAGAGCCTGTTTAAGCAGAAAAGAAAATAGGCTGTTCATGTTCAGTTAGTATAAAACTCTCTTCCGATGGGCCTTTGTGTCTTTATCTGTTCCTTCAGCTGCTTTTAATTAATGCTTTGAAGACACTGTGTATTTTGGGTTTAAGGGCAGGAATAACTCTTTCGAACTCAGCTCCATGTGAAATATCTCAATGCTGTGCAGCAGCCCTGTTCATCCCTAGTGGACTACCCACACAATAACTTATGACTAAATTTCTTGAAATAGGTACAAATTTTCTCATTTAACAAGGAGTACAATCCCAGTTCACTTATGGTTGTTTGGAGAGCCACAGTTTAGTGTAGACCGAATCTATAAATAAATAAAAGGCTGTTTCACGGCTTGGTACAGAGGAGCCATTAAATTCAAGGGGTTATGGGAAAGCCCAGCAGCCTGCAATTTGCAGGGAACTCTTGTGATCTTTCAGGATGAATCCCTAGGTCATATATATTGGCATTACTATTTTTTAATTGACTGCCTGGTAGATGCAGTGCAGAGCAGACATGAGCACAGAGGTCTTCTGCCACAGGGAAAACAAATTCTCCTGCTCTGCTCAGAGTTGTCATATTATCTGTAAAAATAAGGTAAAGAAAACAAACAAAAAAAAAAGGAGTTTAATTGCATTCAAAACATAGAAGGGGAGAACCCACCAGTGAAAGCAGCAGCTCTCAGGGCACAGTGGGGCCAGGGTCTCCCCTGGGCCAGGAGCAGTGAGACCCTCCAGAGCAGAGTTCCCCAGATGTGGATGGTCCCACTGTCCCAGCTAGCAGCAGGGCAGCCAGGAGGCACCAGACAGCCCCAGCCCCAGGTGTCCCACACCTTCCTGGGCACTGCCCCTGCAGTGCAGGGGCACTGGGGCAGGGGCTCATGGCCCCTGGGGCTGGCATGAGGAAGAGAGACATGAGGAGAACAATCCTTCAGAGGTCACCAGAGAATCTTCAAGACAGTAAATGGAACAGGCATACAGGCCAGATGTTTGAACTTTTATACCTTGAAAAATCCCATCCTAAGGAATTTAACATGAACAAAAAAATTTGCACTGAAAATATTGAAAAGAATAACAAAAAACTAAGATAAAATAACTTAGGGGAAACTGTTAAAGGCTGAAAGCTATAGTCCTTCACATTTCATTTTCCCAGTCAGCATTTAGTGAACAAATAATGGAATAAGTATTGTTGAGTAGTGCACCATCGTGCCCTTGAATGAAGCACTTGTCTATGAGTGAAGTGTGTAGCTAAGGGAGAGTGAACTGAGGGAATAAAAGCGTAAAGACTGATAAAATAATTTACTTTTCTTTTTTTTTTTTTTAAAGGAAGATTGTTATGGGGCTATCCCATTGTAGGAAAATGCAGTAATCCATGGTTTAATAAAAAACCAAACAATATAAGAAAGCATTTCCCTTGCTGTTAAAACTACTGTTATCCAAACACTTAAAGCCCTCTTTGTGCTATTTAAAAATTTGTTAAAGGATTTATGGAGATCAATTAGAAGAACTTAAAATATTAACAGATACCAAAACGGACAATAGTATAAAAGTTTTTACCTATTTTAAGTATAAATTTTCTGGAAGATATTTACCTTTCATGTGTCAAACATAAAGGCAGCAGACTTTTGATAGCATTCCCATTACAAAGGAGTGTTGCTGTCGTACAGCAGCTGACAACTCTGTGCTGCACTCCATTGTGCTGCAGTGGAGTTGAACTGGCTCACAAAGGGCTGAACAGATTGATGTATGCAGAGGTTGGCAGCTGGCTGACTCGTGCTGGGGTATGGACAAGAGGAGGTTAGAAGCAGAAAATAATCATGCTATCTGGTGGACTCAGTAAGAATTAGGTGTATTTCCCCCTCACTTTTGCCTCCTTTAAGCTCATTTATGATTTTCAGTAAGGATAACTGGAGCATGTGAAACCAAGGATTAACTCATCAAGATTGCTGGTACAGAACGTAAGGATTCCTATATATTTGGGGAAATTGTTCACAAATTTGTTTCCTAATATTTGTATCATGGCTGCTTCTGGTCAGGACAGCCTCAGAGAATGTTCACCTTACCATGGCAACTCTTAGAACAAGCAGTGTGTGTGTTCATCCACGCCTGTGTATCTCGTTGTGCATTCCAAGACCTTAGTTTTCCATTTGTGAAAATGAGAGACGTGGACAGAGCACACTGAGCCTTCCTTGCACTGGAAATGTCTAAACTTCCTTCCCTCACAACAAAAACATGAAAAGGGTGAATGCAACTGGTTGATGGATCAGCATGAGCCCAATTTAGGATCAGGGTGCTGAGATATGCAGAGATTTATGAACACGACTTACCAATTTGCACATAGTCCTTTGAAATAGAAGTAACAAGGAGAAGACCGAGTTATTAATTAAATTTAAATACAGAAACAGATCAGAGCAGTCTGTCTAACATTGTTTATATACATTTAGAAGTCCATTGGTAGCCCTTCATGCAATTTACTGTTTCTTTGTGGCTTTTCATCTTTTTCTATGGGCCTGACTTTTATGAAGATATACTTGGAAACATTTTATAGCTACTCCATTGCGTGCAGTAGAGCAGTATAGTTTTGATATTATGTTAATCTTGTATCCAAATTCTGCTGTTTGTCAGGGTTCAGTTTTAACTACTGAAAGGAATGAAGTGTGCAAAACACAGCTTGTGATTTCTTTAACTTCTTCTCCTACCTGGATAGAACTATTCAAGAGCCTCCTTTCTTCCTCCAGAGAAAGCTGAACATCATCCTTTCAGCTGCACTATGCTATTGTGAGGTGAAGATTCTGAATTTGTTTATCATCTTCCTCTACAGAAGAAATTATTTCTCCATGTTCTGCTTCAAACATGGAACAGATTTTGAGTATGCTTGAGTGTATTTGAGAAAACACCATTTCTCTTTAATCTTCGGCCTTATTTTTATAGACATGAATAACTTAGAAGTTGTACTGTCACTCTCCTTCATGCTAAGTAAGTATATTAGTATTTACTTTCCATTTAAAATTCTATTACCTTTGAGTACACTGACTGCTGTTGCTGAGCTCACAGAAACGTTTTGAAAGCTCTGCTTCAACTTTTTTTCTTGTTGCACATATTAGGACTGTATTAACCAATTACATTGCTGTGAAACCTAGATAGATGATCAGTTATTGGCTTCTCCAGGCCTACTTCTGCAAATTTATATTTTAAAACATTGATAAGATCCTAAATTCTTATCCTCTCTGTCCACAGACTCTTTTCCTTTTTTTTCCCCTTTACAAATTCAATGCATCCAGACTTATTAAAAAAAAAAAAAAAAGTCCTTCTCTGGAATGATTCCTGTGGACTGGAATATGGAATTTTGCTATTGGTCTCAAATTCTCCATTGCATATGTCACATTGTGGTCTCCTGTCAGACTTTTCCCATTCTCCCTTCTGAAATAACATCTATGGTAAAGCTGTCAATTAAAAATGTTCCAAAAAGGAACATCGTGATAATTGCTTACAGCAAATTTAATTATGTTTACTGCAAGTTGACCAGATTCATGCATTATACACATAGTCCTAAATTTCCATTGTCATTCTAAACACCAGATCATCTCCAGAATATTGTTTCATAGGGAGACAAGAAGTGGAAAAAAACCCAAACAAACTGATAAAGAAGTACATCAAAGAAATATTTTTTTCTTCAAAGAACAATTGTGTTTCCAGATTTCCTGTAGGCTGTTATGCAAGCTGAGTATATTTGCTCCAGAAGCAGTGGCCTAGTAAAGTTCAGTATTGTAGTTCCTCCACATGAAATTGAAAGAACATCAAAGCCTATTTTTTATAGGAAATAACATTTTTTCTTATAGTTTAACTATCCATAAATACCACCTTAAAAAGTTGTGACAATTTTTTTCTTTTTTTGAGAGAAGGGACAGCAATAGAAAAATAATGTCGGTAATTTTCAGATTTTTTTTCTTTCTAATATATTATATTTCTCCTACTATTCCATAAGTGTTTCTTAGGGAAATGAAAATAACCAGGGGCATATAAAAAGCAGTTATAGTGAAATCCCAAACCATTTCTAAAATACACTTCTCTTCAGTATGTTGCTTAAGCAGAATACACATTGGTGTAGTATAAAAGGTTTATTAGCTTTTTTTATGAGTTACATAATTCACTCATTGCTTCACCAGTTCAAAGGGAAAAAACCAAACAAAAACAGCTGCCTGAAGTTCATAAGGTCAAATGTTTTACCCTGTTCTACCAAATTTTGTATTTTCTGGTCTATACTTAGATGCACACTTAGAAAAAAGAAAAAATAACATTGATAAATAACTGCAATTGGTTCAGCTATTCGGGAAGTACAGCTGTTCAGGAATAAGTGCTTTTTCAATAATACAAAAGTTTTTTCTCAAGTGTGGACATGCTTGTTAATGACAAACACAGCTCAAACACAAAAATTTACCAAAATAATTGCAAATTCTTCCACAACAGTTTTGCATCATTCAGTTCTCATTAAGATAATTTTCAAGTTTATTTCTTCTTGGAAAATAAGTAAATTTTTCATCACTGTTTTAAAACACATAGGATGCCTTACACATTACACTGTGAGTTTTCAGAATATCATGTTCTGCCAAGAGTTGAATGTTAATTTTCAATAAAGTCTAAAACAATTTAACAATACTTCATTAACTTTTCTAATGCAGATTTCTGAGTGAAATAGGATACTGACATCCAACAGCAACCCACTGGCAGCACAGAGAAGAAAATACAGCTTTGCTATACCTCCATTACCTGCTTTAAGAGTGCAATGTTCTTAGGTGACAGTTGAAGATGGAAAATAGAGTACTTATATTCTGTGTTATAATATCTTCAGTGTCAGCTGATTTTTCACCTTTAGTAATAATTACCTGAAAAACAGAAAACTTGCTGCCTATAGATTCGATAAATATAATTAATTTTCAGTGGCAATCAATACAGCAATAAATACTTGTTTGCCTCCATGAATGTATGCCTGGAAAATATATCAGCCTATGTAAGTAACGAATTTTAAACTCCACAGTGTGGTCTGCACCTCTCCAGAGTTCTGCCAGGACCACTTCCAGCTAGGGGTTGGGAACCAATTATATTTGTTTAGAGTGGGGGCAGAAAGAATATGGATTGCCTGCAAGTTGTGCAAAATTAGCTTTGTTCATTTCAAGAAGCCCTTTATTTCTGTGTCACAGGGGATCTTTGCACATGAATGCAACTCATCCTAAAAGTCTATATATAGGCCATCAAGTGCTTCATAAAGCCTTAGTCAAATATGTGAAAGTAATCAAGTAAAAGTCTAATCAAACAAGTTGATCTTAAGCAAATATTTCAAGTGGCCTTGGGTCTGAGTTCCCAAGAAGCCTGTGTGTTTGAGAGGTGGAGATGGCAAGGGGAATTAATAAGCATGGTGTTTGAACACTTTCCTTTCTAAAATATAGCTAGAATTTGGAGCAGAAGAATCAGGAATTGAATGCAGAAGCACCCCAGAGATCACTCAATTTGACTTGAACAAACAAAAAGGAAAAAAAAAGAAAAAAAAAGACAGAAAGTAGCACTCTATCTTTTGGAGACGTACAGAGCACACAGAACAACTCAGTAAGAGCCTTGCCTGCCCAAGGTAGCTGGTAAATGTAACAACAAACATAACAAAGGATATTAAAAAAACCTTCTTTGTAGAGAAACTGAGCATATGTTCCACTCTTTCATGGTATGAATAGCAAATGTAATCCCTTTTTGGGAGGTTTATTAGCTTTGGTGTATTGCACATGGCGTTGCAGTTTGTCTTGTGTTCTTTTGAAATTAATTTTGAACACAGCAGAAGCAAAACTAATCAAACACTTGTTTCCTCACAGCTTTATTTCTTAGCTTCTGCATGTAGCCACTTCTAAGTGGATGTCAGTGTAATATTAATGTGGGGCACAGAATGTGAAATTTTGATTTAGTAATGTTCTCTTCATTAGTTCAAATATTAAAAAGAAAATAAAATCCCTAGACCTGTCCTCTTAAGGGATAGAGGACTGCATGTCTTATTTTTATTCAGGGAAGTTTTGGGGGAACTGGGGAACTCTGAAATCTACTGAGAAAGAGTGGCACCTTTTTACATAATGGAAGATACACTAAATAGAACTTCAGTCATTATTGTATTAATTGATGCCAGTGACAATTTTTACTACCAGCATGCCAGACTGTCCATCTGAAATACAGATAACATCACAAGCTATCCAATACAAGGAAAATTGCTGAGTCTGGTAGCCATTTCTAAACTGTGCCCTGAGAAAATGAGAGACACAAAAGAAGATAGGCTTGTTCTGAGCAGGTGACAAAACCATGCTTGTATTTGCTTTGCCTAGTAGCTCTGGGAATTCTGTGTGTCACAGAAAAATCTGTGCCCTTTCCAGAATGTTGTGTACATGAATGAGATCCCAAATTCTCATTCTTTCTTTGTGTCTCTGACACTGTTGAGAAACCTAATGACGCTGAAAATTCAAAAAACTGAGAAAGAGAGAGAGGGAGGGAGGGAGGATATTCATATTTGAAAGGAAGGCTATAATAGTTGAAATAATTCAAGGGACACTTTTTATTCTTGTCTTTTTGACCTTTAAATAGTCATGTCTCTCATCTGTATTGCTGTTCTTCATCTGGAAAATAGCAATATAAACACAAGAAAAAAGTTTAGGTGGTTTAGGTGATAAATTTCTTGAAACAGCACTCAGGC
The DNA here is from genome assembly GCA_013398075.1 of Notiomystis cincta. Lineage (NCBI taxonomy): Eukaryota > Metazoa > Chordata > Aves > Passeriformes > Notiomystidae > Notiomystis > Notiomystis cincta. Next base: position 14,084 of record VZRX01002990.1, read on the forward strand.
ATTGAAAATTTCTTCATTCTATCACCCACCCTGGATATTCTAGTGCAAAACAAATTAAAAAATTGAAGGAAATCTCACATCTTCAGACATAAACAGGGGTGCTCTTTTGCCTCAACATGACTTGTTTCGTTTATCATTCTTGAAAAATTAATCATAGTCTACTCCTACTATCAATGTATTTGAATTCAACATTATTATCCTAGAAAAGCAGGTGTCTAATTCAGATAGAGGATCAATACTTGTCAAGAACATAATTTAAACTTAATAGACTGATTTGCTTTGTGTTCATTTTCAAGGTGAGGACCAAATTTGTAGCAACAGAAATCTTGTGAAAATATCCAAAGAAAGTCAGTGATGAAGCTCTATTGGCCATAAAAACCTGCTTTGGTAATTGTATTCATCCAATTAATATATTACCTGTATCTGTTCAAAATAAATAAAATCTTGAATATTTACTAAGAATAGCCTATGTTCAGCCAAAGTATTACAGGTAAATTCATATAGCAACATAACTATTCAAGTTCAAGAAGGCTCTAATCTGTTTACTGAGAGAACTGCAAGAAAAAAAGCCAACAAAAGAAATCAAATATTTTCAATTTGATTATCTAGTTTGCCAATATTGGTGTTTCCTTGGCGTTCTCTTTAGTTTAGAGTTCTTAGCGATAAATCGAGTCTTTCTAGACGCTGTATTAACTATTACAACTTGAAGTGCAGCCTATAAACATCTCACAAACATGAAGTTAAACTCTCATGTACAGCATGAAGGCTTGAGGACTCCTCAGGAACAGAAATCCCTGGCTCAGCAGAATGGGGCTTCACCAGAAGCTGACATTTCTAGGTCAGGACAGCATCCACCTGCCACAACAGTGGCACCTGGGGTTGGACCTGCCCCTCCCTCAGTTACAGATTTCTTAGAATTTTCCTTTAATGTGACTTGTAAGAACACCAATCCGTCCATTTTCCTATTTTACAACTATTCAAACTGTTTCTAATGCGAAAAGATACTAATTTCTTTTAACATAAATTCTAATGACAGCCCCTCTACTAATTGCATATTGCAGTGTATTTCAGATACAGTATAAAAACATGATATCCAAACCCAAAGTTCATTATCATCATTAATGTTTTAGTAAACTGAAACACATTTAGAAATAATGATCTTGAATCTACTACAGTAATATTCTTGATATTCTGAAAATGCATCATTACTTACTAATCTGTCAGAAAAGTTATAAGGATTTAAAAAATAAAAGAGGAATTAATGAAGTCACAAAATTGTGTAAAGGGATGTTATAACTCCTTTGTAGACTGAATTTTTATGGATGTAACAAATTGTTCTTTGGGGATTTTTGTATTGCTCAGCAACTTTGAAAATTTCCTGGAAAAATGTTCATATATATATATATAAATAACTATGACATTAATGTATTAGTAACATACAAAAACATTTGTATAATATAAAACTCCAATTATTTTAGTCCCATATTACATAGTCTGCACGCAAAGATTTTTTGAGTTAACACAGTGGAATAATGAAGTCCATATCATTTAGCAATAGATTACTGCTGTTGGGGGAAAAGTGAAAAAAAAAAAAAAACCAAACATCTGCCATAGGGAAGCATAAACACATTCTGTTTCACTGGTTAACAAAGAAATGAGGATTGCAGAAATGGTGGAGGGGAGGTAGATTGAAGAGAGGGTGTGAGGTGATGAACCATGGAAAAGATTGATTATATAACAGCATTACAGAAAATAAATGCTAAAATTGCCCTGGAATTTTTTTCTTTGTTGTTATTCAGTACAAGTTGATAAAAGGAAAAACACTTCTCCATTGTATTTTTTGTATGTAGTCCTCCAGCAACTGCCAATGAAGTCATATTGAAAACCAGAATACCTTAGAGGACTCTTGGTGACCTATAGAGGAAAGTCATGTTTCACAATGAATGATAACCGAAGCAATTTCAATAACACTTTCAGAAATGTCTATGGGTGACTATGGTTACTCCAAGGAGACTATGGTATTTCAGTATGCATTAAAATTGTTAGGGAATTATATGTCAGTCTTACTTACTTTAGATAGAAAAAGGTTTTACCTTTTACACACACAGAACTTTAGTTCAGGTCTTGCATTAGAGTCCATCTCACAAAAAATAGGTGATATTTTCAGAATTTATTTCAGACATGGTACTGGTAACATATCACAAAGCCTTTACCCTTATTTTTACAGGTTCTTTCTATTAATTTAACATTTAATTATATTGATTTAATGTTGGAGGTTTGTATTTACCTAATATATTTATTCACTGTGTTTTTTGTATATGTGACTTTATATATTTGTTAACGTCTTAATATTTAAATATTTTCATATTTTTTCAGGACCAGATCTCAGGCTGTACTTTGCAGAATATTGTCAATAAGTGCATTCCCTCTTTCTCCTTCTAAGGAAATGGGATACAGATGCAATGGGATACAAGAGGAGCTATAAGCTTAGTGCTGTTTACCAGGTAACTGTCACTGAGAACAGCTAAAACAAAGAGGTCTAATAAGACATAACAGCAAAAGTAATTTTAGGGGCAAACATCCTAAAGTGATTTCCAAAGGCTGGCATGACACAAATACCTCAGCCTTTGAGGACAAAACCTGAAATTGTGCTTTGCATACCCACTCAGGTGAGGCTCCAGATTACCAAATGAAGATGCTCTTCAGCTGCACGGGTGATGTTAAATCCTGAAAAGCTATGGACACATTGTGGCACTTGTTTTGATTCAGTTTGGAGTGAAAATACTGACAAGATGCAGAAACAAAAACCAGAACAGCTGTTTCATTTCACAGGTTTCAGTAATGCCATAAAACTAAATATGTGCATTATCTCATCATTCCTAAGAGGCTTTATGATATTTTGAGGCAATACAATGAATAATGACAATAGAACCCTGACACTGTTGTGAAGAGCACTGTTTTGCAGGGACTTAGGAAAAGGGGAAGGAAAAGGGAGAGGAAGAGAGAAATCAGGTAGGCAATTAGTATTCCAAGTGCCCAGCAGAAGGAAGAGTTGGGAACACAGCTCTTTCTTAGGATTCATTCACTAAGATGTTGAAATAAGGATATCGTCTTCTTTAAATTCACTTCCTTGGACATTAAGGGGTCTGTAAATTACAATGGATTTATCTGGTGTTTGGGGTTTTGTTCCTTTTTTCACCAACCAGAGACTGAGGCTGAAGCAGTTGCTGTGGAGAAATAGAAATAGTAAGTTGAACTCTAATTAAAGCATCCAAATTGGAGGGTTGGGATTCAAGCAACAAATCAGTTTTGAGACAATTACTCTGTCACGTAGCAGCTACTGAAAAATTACTTTACACTTCTGTTGCCATGCCTCATGCCTAAGCCACTTATTCCTAGAAGCCAACTGTGGTACGTATTATGTCGTTATTGTGAAAGAATAATAATAACTATGCAAGTTAGCTTGAACCCATTGAGGGTGCAGTGGTTGTGTAAAAGTGGCAGGGGAGGTAGGATAATTCTGGTTTTTTCAGCAGCTGCACTGCAGCACTGCAGTGTAAAGGTGAGAAGCAGCCTCCTGTACTACATACACACTTGGTAGAATAACAGCTGTCAGAGAATTAATTTATTTTTATGATGCAACGTAAAAAAATCTGTCATTAACATGGCAGTGGTGAGATTATTACAATCAAACATGGCAACCTTCCTTTTACTTAAAAATTGTTGTATTTAACAATTGTTAACTCTCTCTTTTTTTTTTTTAATCAGTAATCAGGTCTGTTGAAGAGGTGTGAAATTTCATTTTACTTCATTCTTTTCTTTAGTCTGTGCTGCAGTAAACTATCCTTGTTAATCTCACTGTAAGGAAAAAGAAAAGAATTTTCTTTATCCCAGTGCTGCACATTATAAATGAAAAACCCTATTAGAATCCTTACTTACTCGTTGACATAGGTAAAATGAGCTGAAAACTCACACAAATCTACCTTAAGATAGTACTAAGACAGTAATGAGTTCGACTCCCAGTCTTTAGTGTTCTTATAGAGATTGAAAGGAAGATATTATATATATGAGTGCTGTAAAATCATATGTGAAATGAAGATTAATATTTAGACAAGTCAAGTAACCAAAAGGAATGAGCTGATTTAAGACTGTGATGTGCATAATGTGGACCAAACCCATAAAAAAATGCTACCTGGTTACAGGTAAGAAAAAAATGTTTTCTATTTGACCTTGGCATTAAAAAAATACTGTGATTCTTCATTGAATTTTAGCTTCATGCAGTGGAAAGTTATCATGTCATTTCCCCTCTGCTGCCCCACAGTAATAAAATCATTTCTCTTTAGGGTAAGCAGCTGATTTAGGGAAACTCATGTGAAAAGAGCTGTGTTGCAAATCAGGTTTGTCAGCTAGTAGCAGACAAGTAACTATTATTAGCTGTTACAGCAGGCAAGATATAAATGTCACTTTTTTTCTGAAAGGTGAAGTTAAACTTTTCAGTTTCACTAGAGAAGATTTCTGTCACAGTTTTAAACAGTGCTATATGTGGAAGCTACCCCTCTACCATCTGTCATAGCAAGTGATATTTTGGGGGCACACTGTAACCCAGATGATGACTAGCTCACAACCTTGACCAAAATACTTTCTGTGAATGAATTACGTATGCACTTAGGGTCTAAATTCAGCTCACTGACTTGTAGGTCGGCACCTCTGGAAGAGCTCTAAGGGGTTTAGGAAAGACAGGAACATACTTAATAATGTAGAACATTTTGCATGGGGATTAATGAAACCTAAACCTGAATGTGCTGATAGTTACCTACCATTCCTGCTGCCTAACAAAATCAAATGGGGACAATATTCTCTCCAGTATTTTTAGCCCACCTTACACAAAGAGTTAGTGTAATTTTTCTGAACTGGTGTAAATTGTTAAACCTATTCATCATTTCAGTGCTGAAAATTTGACACTAATTTAATCTTTAAAAGCCATTTTTGATGGTTTTGACAGATGAGGCTTTACAAATATGAGCATTGAAGATTATTGGTCTGAATCTTCCATTATATGTATCATTTTGCCAAAATGTATCACTGCTACAAATGCAATATAAAGCTTTGATGTCCTGGGTTACTGCAGAAAGGTGGAGGAGACAAAGCAGTTTTTCCTGCAGACTGGGGAAACGGTTTGCTGCAATTTGAAAAGCATCACACGGAATTGGAGAAAGGACTAAAAGCAGGTCAGGCCATATCTGAGGCAAAGTGGGGAATGCTGGCAACACAGACTGGAGAGACAGATGATTCTTTTTGCCTGTGCTATGTGCTGCTGGTGTGCAATAACTGCAGAGAGATTGCTTTGTGATACACATTTCTACGGCGTCTTTTTTCACCCTGAAATAAACAGCACTATATTTTCTGAAAGCTGGTTGATCACAGATAAACTCCTCAGCACGCATATGAGAGGGCAACTACCAACCCTGTATTTGGTATCCTAAGATCTGGTGGGCGGATAAGGGAACCATGACTGTAAATTCAAGTGTGGAGGCTGAGGACTGCTCTTCCTCAGCTGAACAAAACTCAGATTTGCATTTCTGAGACCTTAGCAGAATACCTTAAGGGTTCTTGTGAGGGTCAAAGCCCTAGTAAATGAGCATCACTGGAAGTATGAAGGTGTATAAAATGATTAAAAGTCTATTCCATTTTAAAAAGACTCTACTGACCATTAAGTCTAGGAACAAGAATTCCAGATTTCAAAACAGGTGCACCATAGTCCTTTTGCCTCTTACCAATGCTACTGATTTAGGAACACAGAGTAAAAAAAAAAAAAAAAAAAATTTTAAATGTGAAGTTATATTCTTCAGTGCTTACACATCAAAGTATATTTTCACCTTCCTTAAGCTTATTTCACGGTTATTTCAACAGCACGGCTGAAAATAACTGAATCTTGAAGCTATAATCTCACTCTAAAAAAATATAGTATTTCACCTGTGCAAAAGTAAGGGAGGAAAATTTGAAAAAAATGCTATCCACAATTTTAAGACCTGTTGTTGCCAAGCAACTCTGCTGAGGATGCTGGGATTTCTCTGACACCCAGGCCAAAGAGAGCTGGTTGGTTGTGGGCACAAGGGATGTCTCCCCATGCCCCCACAGGACCATTAGATAACATTCTGGGCTCCAAAAGCACTTTTTGGAGGTCCAGTGGAGGCTTTTCATTTTATTTTTTGTAAGTTGTTCTTTCCTGTGGTCCATTCTTTGTGGGACTTAATTTTCCATGCCATTCTGGTGGCTACACAACATGCCTACAGACTCATTTAAATGATGTTCATTCCATATGAGTTTTCTGGCTTCAACTATGTTTCTATACTATAGTTGTTTTGGAGCATATAACCAATCTCTTCCCAAAAATGCAGCTGAGCCAAGATGATTAAAGATTTTAGACTATAGCCAAACAAGTCCAAATTCAGGCAGTTCTATTCCTAAAATAGGCCCAAGTCCATGCCCCCAAAATCATCACATTACAGCAGCTGTCCTCCTACTATTTTACATCTCAGCATCTTCAGAACCCTGAATGGTGTTCTTCTGTAAGTGCAGCTTATGAAATCCCACCGCTGGTTAGAAATCACAGAAACCTCTGTGTGATGTCCTTGCTTTGCAGCATCTTATGAGTAGGTTCTCTGCCCAGGAATTGTCCTTCTCCATGGAAGTTTGTCAATGCACTTTGGAGATTCTCTGGGAAAGACATGGGCAAAACTGACTATTTTACAGCTTATTTATCATTTTAACAATATGCTTAAATTTAACTAGCATTTTTTTACATAAGTGGGAGTGAGGGGGAGGATTTTGACAAGTCTTGAGATTATTCAACCTCTTCCTTTTTTCCAAGCTAGTGTAGAAATGGATGAGTAAAATTTAAATTAAGCTTTTGTCTAAGGAAAAAAAGCAACCCACAAATAGAAAAAAACCCAAACACCAAAACATATGATGAATCTTTCTTCCTCTCAGCCAATTTAAAATAAAATTTTGGTCCAAGACCACAACACATATATGAATTTTTACTTTATATACACTGAAGCCCAAGTTTTAGCTTGAATCTTTCCAAAGTTTGCCCACACTTTCAAACCATTCTGTTTGAAAATCCTGGCAAATCTGGGCCAGGCTTCTGCTCCCTTTAGGAAAGTGTTTAACACTGACTCTCTGTAGAAAACATAATGCCTAAATAGTATTTTGTGTGACAGAGTTATGGTGAACATAAGTGTCACAGCTAACAGAGGTGCTTCATTGCTATTTTTTCCCAGATATAAGGCATTATAGCCATTATTAGTGCTACCTTCAGGTTTGGTTTTTTCCCCTCCCCTTTTCCAATCTTTTCTACTCTATGATTAATTGAGAAGCAGTTAAACGAAGTAAGCCAGGAGGACTGGTAGTGAACTGACAGCTAAGGCTGTCTATGTAGACATAAATATATAAATACATGTCCATATAGAAATCTTCAATTATGTATAAAAATGTTATTTATTGATGGCAAATATCAATGTAAAACAAGGAGGGAAAAATGTCATTTTTTCTTTTAAAATGTCTTAAGTTAAATGCATAACTTTATGAGGAGTATGCAGTAAAGAAATTATATCTCTTTTAATAGCAAGTAGTAAAATATTCTACATACAGCCCAAATGCTCATACGTATAGTAGAACAAGGAGACAGAATTTTGTTTGCCCTCATGTATTTTACAAATCCTAGCTGTATTAATTAAAAATAAAGACAGGGAGCAGGTCTTCAGCAAATTTAGCATGAGAAAAAATGTAACAGGAAAATAAAAAAAACCCAACGTTTTCTTGTAATGTCCCTTCCTTCAGACTTCAGATTCAGGATGAGGTCTTGCCTAGAAGTTGCTTCTACTGCAGTGTAGAGCCCAGGTCTTAAACAATGTTTTTTTCATAATCCAACAGGGCTGATCACAGAATTGTTGAGGTGATAGGGATCGCTAGAGGTCACCTGGTCCAACCCTCCTGCTCAGTTAGGGCCACCAAGACCCTGGCTGCCCAGGACTGTTCCAGAAGGCTTTTTAATATCTCCAAGGGTTGAGACTCTACATCCTCTCTGAAAAACCTGTGCCAGTTCTGAAAAACCTGTGCTAGTGGCTGGTCAGTGCCGGCCCTGGGAACCACTGAGAGGAGCCTGGCTCTGCCACCTTTGCACTCTCCCCTTCTGGTGCTAAACCCAGTGATGGTGTCCCCCTGAGCCTCCTCTCCTCCAGCTCCCAGCCTCTCCTCAGGTGTGAGATTCTCCAGTCCTTGCATCATCTCCAAAGTCCTTTGCTGGGCTTTCTACAGTACACCTGTGTCTTTCCTGTACTGGGGAGCCCAGAACTGGACTCCAGTGTAGCCCACATAATTACTGGAGATAACATTACAACTATAATAGCTAGTTTTACTTTTTTCAGGTTTGTGAATCAGCTTCAATTGAAATATTTCTGAGGCTTTTGGCTCGATGCAGATATTTAACAATATTTAACAAACAGGTGTCAGAATTCCATTGAAACCAATTTGGGAACGTTTTTATTGCAACAATGTAATCAAAACTACGCTGCCAGTTTATGACAGCCAAATTATCTGCAGTTTGAAGAAAAGCCAGATTTCACAATATAGCTGATAAGAACAAGATCAAAGAATAATCAGCTTTTCAAGAGTCTTTTCCTCACTAAGCTGAAATATTAGGCAGTCTCATATGCCTGTTCCAGCAGCAATACAATTGCTCCTCAGAAAAGTTGATGCTTGTATTAGCTGTGTGTGCCACACTTCTGACTGCACACTGACTATATTTGTAATAAAATATTTTCCCTCTACCTAGCTGCAGCTTTCACTCACAAGGTACTAAACAGAAACACTGCTCACAATGGGAATTGAAGATATTAAAACCTTTTAATTTTTTACCTTTTAATTTTTTTTGTCCCTCATCTCACCAGATTTAGTCCCTTTCCTGTGGATATCCTTTTCTTCTCTCACTTTGAATTTGGGCTGTATTTACTCCTTTCCCTTTCTAGATCATTTGACTGGATTCCCTGGTTTATTTCTAGTTCAGTCACTTTTCCAGGTATTTGTATGTCCCTTTCATACTTATGTGCTCAGTTTTACCCAGTTTTAGTCCATCTCTCGCCTCATTTAATTTCCTTCCATTTTGCTACTTTTCTAGTTCCAAGTTTTGCTCAATTATTTGTATTCTGATTCCAGTGAAATGCAATTAACTTCTTTTCTTGCTCAGCCGCAACTACTTGAGAGTAAACTAAAATGGGTGAGTTTTGAAATTGCAAAGGAATGCCTTATCCATTATTAATGAACTAAAATGGGAAAAGGAAATGAATACTATAGGCTGAACTATTAGAAGGGAATAGTCCTGGTGGACTGAATGGATAGTAAAGGGGAAGAAATGCATAGACTGGGAATGGGAGATAGAATAAATTAAATTACAAAAATGAAATAAAACGACCAAGTAAGAGAAAGGAAATGATTTAGGAGAACAAGGAGAAATAAGGTAGTAAGCAAAAAACTGCAGGATAAAGTAGAATATGAAAAGAAAGAAAAAGCTAGGCTTCATGGGAAGCACTTGCAAAGCACCAAAGAGAAAATTAACTAGATTCAGGTGAAAAAAAAGTCCAAATATAAACTAAGATGTGGTTAATGGAAAGATACTAACATGAAAACAATTACAGGATTAAATTCTACTTACATTCTCATAATGCAAGTAGACAAAAAGAAACAGAACTGATTTATTTTTACAGTTTTGTTGATTTGAGTGCTGATATGATGCCTGGTCCTTTTTCAATCACTGTTGTGAGGTACTCAGGGGGCAGCACTCCATTGCCTGGTCATACTGGGTTCTGCAACAGTGGCTGTCAAGTGGGCTTACTTGAATGTTTGGCAAGAAGACAATCCTCATTTTCCCTCCACCTTTGTTACCTCAAATGGAGATTACTGCAATGCTTTCTACATGGAGCACTCCTTCAAAACACTTACAATTTGCAGATGGAGTAGAACATTCCAGCCCACTTCTTTAGCAGCATTTCATGCAGAGAGTAGTTTGTTTTGACCTTTTAAATGACTTTTTAAGTGGTTTGGTACTCATCTAGGCAAGAAACAGCTTGTCTCTTTTCGTGTCTCCTGCACAGCTGAAGTCACCTGAGGTACTTCAGCTAAAAGCCCCTTCTTGGTAATAAATGAACAGGAGGAGGCTGATGGCAAAGTGCTGTCAGTGTGAAGTCCTTGACTTTGAACCAAGTTTTATTATTATTTTGCTGGGATCTCTCAAAAATAGATCTGACCATATCCAGAAATATTAAATGTCCAGGGAAATAAAGGGAGACAGGTGAGATCATTTAGGACCTAAGGATGAACTGTTGGGATACTGCTAGTCAGAAGAGGAAAGAAAAGGGCAGAAATGCAAGATGAGGGAGAATTAGCCGATCCTAGAATCTTAAAGGTATGTTCAATGGTGGGTCCTGTTCCATATTGAAAAAATAAACCCTAAATGTAAACTGAAGGGAGAGAAACATTTTCCACCTGATGAATTTGACCTTGTCAGATTATTTTTCCATTTTGCAGGAGTTTTATGCAATGTGTTTTAGGATCTGTATGTAAACTAAAGCAACATTAGCCTGGAAATAGTAAATATTCACCATATATTGCTGTTTCTTCTAGGTTAGCTTTCTAAACTTCATATTTACTTCTCAGGGACTAGAAACCATTTCCAAAATTGATTCTGAGATAATGGCTATTACTCAGTTATTTATTTTTTCCCAGTACCTGGGAGGTGGAAGGACTGACTGGAGGTTTTTATTGTTCAGTTAGACCTTTGCACATGAGAAGAGCAGGATTCTGCATGCGTGATGATAACATGTCAAGCAGTGGCTGTCAGTGGAAGGAAGAAGTAAAGGCAGCCCAGGCTTAGGTGATCACCCCTCTGACAGAGGAGCACACAGAGGGGGAACAGACATCTTGTTGATGTCCCTGTGGAATGAAGGCAGAGAAATGTTCTTGACAGTGGCAACCATGGGATTTCTCTCTCTGTCAATGAAAGTAAAGCACAACTGACAGTCTCAGCCTGGAGTATGGCATCAAGAATGGGAATAGCACTGCAGGGTAATTGAGCCATGGGAAGAAGTGCAGTCCAGGGATTGAAAAGGTAATTTTTAGAGCTTTAATTTGAAACAAAATATTATTAGTAAATGGTCTTAAAAAAATAAATAAAGAAAATAAAAATATAAAAAAAAAAAGAATAAAAAAAGGAAAAAAGGAAAAAGGAGAAAAAAGAA
>VZRX01002990.1:25386-46526 GCA_013398075.1 Notiomystis cincta
AAAAAAAAAAAGGAAAAACAAATAGAAAAAAGAAAAACCCTGCCCAAATGATGTTTTTCTTTATGGTAGATCAGAGGAAGAGTGCATGAGATGCCATATGCCAATTTCATTTTGGGGATGTTAGAATGAAATATGAATATTTTCATTTATATGTTCATTATACAACTGTGATTATTTAAATGCCTTTTTCCATGTTTTACAAACTTGCTGGAGAAGTCAATGTGAAATATCCTTTACTGCTTATTTATCCATTTCTTTACAATTGCATAGTACCAGCATCAGCTGCAACATCAATACTTCTTGTATCATACAATTAGTTGCTGTGACCATCATGTCACCAGCAGGGCTCAAACTCTTTGCTTACTTGTACAAATGAAACACATTTGTTCACACACAGGGGGATTATGGTAAAAGACATTAAGCATTTTATATTTATCGACTAAGTATCACAAGGTTTTCAGGTAAAGTATTACTTTGAAAATACTAACATCATAACACAAACTCCACCTCCTCTGCTGAGCCACAGTTTTGGGCAGAAACAGAAGTGATTAAAAAAAAAATCTTAGAAATTCTTTGCTAGTTTGGAATATCCCTGATCCTCAAGGATGAAGAGATTAGCATGCACATTTGGCTAAAGCAGAGTTGACTTTTCATTCCTAGTTCATTGTCCAATACATCTCATTTCCTAGTTTATGTATAATTTTAGCAATTTTGATAATATTCTTTTATCAGAAGAGCAAAAAATAGAGTTGATTTGTCCTGCGTGGACAGCACCACCATAGCTTAATATTTTGTTATCAGAATTACATAAACCCATCATTTTGCTCCTTCTATGAAAGTGCATTCCTTAGAAAAAGGAAGTTTAAAATATATTAATATAATGTAATGGTAAAAGTGATTTTTTAAAGGAAATAATTTAAAGTAAATTTTGGTCTGAGTTCAGGTAGTATTCAAATCTCTAGATTATGTGCTCTCTTTTGTTATATTGTTCTTGATAATTTTTTTGTCAATTACATGGCTCTGTTTTGTTCAGTGTATGGATATGTGCACCTAATGACCATAAGGCACTGTTCTGTAATGTTCCATTTTTATTAGCTCTTCATAGCTGTTAATTCCTTTTCACAACACCTCTGTGACATGAAGACAATCTGTTAGCTGTTTTTATCAGGACAAATGTTAAAAATGTCTATAAAAATAGAGAGATTTTTAGATGCTCTAATTGCTGTTACAAAAAATAAAAAGCATGAGTAAGAAACTTAAGGGCAAATATAGAACAAGATGAAAAAGGTTGTAATCATTCATAACAGAGAAATGTAATTTTTTCCCCAGTGCTTGTATGTTTTCTGTAGGGTTAGGGTGTCAGAAACAAGTATATTAGAGTCATTGATGCAAGCTCCCTTTCTCCTGCAGGAAGATATATCAAGAAGACTGAATGCTGAAGTCCAAAGAATATTGTTCTGTACTCAGGCTCTGGAAGAGGTTCAGCTCATGTTTAGTCCAGCAGGCTATAAAATTCCTCTACACCTAGTTGCTGTAGGTGTATTTCTACAGCAAGCAAATACTGGCTCGGGTGCTGAAACCATGAACACAGATGTTACCATGATGAGATGGTGGAAATAAGAAACTCTGTGCTTTTATCCAAGATTTTTCATCTCCTTTGTGTCCCCAGTCTCCAAAATTAATTATTAGTTTGTGCAAATAAACTTAAATCACAAACTGCATTTCTCTTAGCCCTCTATTTTATAATGACTTTAAGCACATCAAAACCCAAAAGCTTCGAAACCTGAAGATATGATTAGCACTTAGGAACACTATCTGTCCTTGATAGGCACCAATTTGAAAGGTTTTAAAGTTCAAAACACATGTCTAATTGGGGTCAATTTACATCAACAGTACCCTAGCTCCTAATGAAGTCCAGTTATTCTGAGAAAAATACCCTAAACGTTTCAAAATCTTGCATATTTAAAAACAAAACAAAACCCAAAAAAAAAGAAAGAAAGAAAACCCACTAAAGCAACTAAAGCAAAACTCTTGGTTTGTGGCCATCATTTTAGTGAGATTCTGTGAATTAGTGTAATATGGATTACTGAGGAATGAGATTGCCAAAGCAAGCTGATTTTTGTTGTTTTACTTCATTTGACATGGAAAACTGCTACCTACAGATGGGTCTTCTTTTCCAGTATTCTGTTCTGTCATATGAACTGAATTACTTGAACAAAGGTCGAACTCCAGCCTGAGATTTGCTGGTATGTTATATTAGACCCCAAGAAACCATATGAGATTCAAAGGCAAAAGGCTAAAATATTTGTTATTACTGCAGAACATTAAACAGTCCACAGAGAAAGCATGAACACAAGGTGTAAGAAGTAGCAATACAGGGGAACAAAAATCCCACTTGCAAGCATCCTCATTCATTTGATCAAGTGCACATTCGTGTTCACCTTGCACGGGTGAAATACCATTCCCTTATGTGTCAGTGGTGTGGAGGGAAGTCTTTGACAGCAGAGACAAAATACCAAAGCAGTGACAAAGTGTTTCAGGCAAGCACGAAAAACAAAACCTGTTCCAGCAAATATGTTAGCAGATCAATACATTTCCCAACAATGCCCTGCACAGCCACCCAGCCCTAAAGTTAAAGAATGCCAATTGAAATTCTGAATAGCCTCTCTGCCTTCAAAAATTCAATGGCTGCTCAAAATCCTGAATGCTTTCAGTAAGAGGTTCATTTAGCTTTTCAGTTACAAAAGAAGGAAAACATGGGAAATCATACTGTGTTTTATAAGAAGGTACAGAAAATCTATCTAAAGCCCAAAATATATATTAAGCTGGTGTTTTGTGAAAAAAGAATATTTAAATAGTATTTATTTGCTTATTTTTTCTGGTAACTTTATTCTTTTATTTCTGGACTGCTGCATACAGTGAAGCTCAGGAGCCAAGGTTTCTGCAGTGCTTCTGTACTCAGTGAGGTTCCCTGACTCTGTGCACAGCAAAGAGTGAAGATGTGCTCCATTCTTTTCATCATTCCCTGTATAAACTAGTAAAAAGCACTGCATTTTAGATTGATTAATAGAGTTCAAAAATCTGATTTTTAGAGACAAACAGCTGGGAAAATTATTCCTCTACAAGAAGGTTTTGTTTGTTTTTTTCTCTGAAGATTAGATTTAAATGCCTAGGGGTTAGGAACACATAGTGTTTTTGTAGTCCTTTCTAGAGCATAGCATATGTGTTTTGCTGACTGACTCCAAATTCTGTTTAATGCATCAATTGCCCATGACTACTTATTCTGAATTCCAAGGACTTTTTCTCCAAAGCAGAGGAAATGGTTTTATTTATCTTTTCTTTCCATTTTTTTAACAGTAGCTTTTCTGCATTAAACTATGCCAAAGGATGTAGACAGTGGAGAGAAAAAAAGAAAAGGTTACTGTAGCTGCTGTGACAAAAAGGACAGGTTTCAGTCAAAGAAGGTAAGTGGATTTAATAATTTTGAAAGTGCTTGTTGAGTGCTCTTATCTCTAGTATTTTAGGAAAGCGGACAAATCCCTAAACTCTGCACATTGTTGTCCCAAAATTAGGCACTGAAAACTCAGCTAGCATCTAAGACAAGTGGTTACATGAACACAGCCAGCATGTGTCTATTGTGTACAGCAATAGAGGTGGCTTACAGGAATGAAAAGAGTGTAGACAAGCAGGAAAAGATAGTCAGTAAAAAAGAAAAAAGGGCGGGGGAGGGGGCATCTCCCCTTTCCTGGGGGATGAAAACTCAAGGATTTTTCAATTGCAATTGATATTCTAAGCTATTCCTATGTATTTAATATCAACTACTAACAAAACAACACTTCTTTCCTTGTTAGGCCAATAATTTCTGTGAATTCTGAAAGCTGTTTAACTCTGTAAGTATTACATCTTTGCAGCCTGGATTATCACAAGATATTTTAGCACAGCTTTCTAAAGACTTTGAAAGCACCATTATTTTCCATTGTCTTGACTGAAAGCTTTGCTCCTCTCCCACTACCTCTTTATGGCACCTATCTCATCTCCTAGCTCTTGGTTAATTTGAGTCTAGTCTTTTCCTTAGCTGAGTTAAACACCAGATTCCAATGAAATACTAGGGAACTGAAGAGGACTTGTGATCAAGACACAACAGGGGGAACATTCCATGGTAAGCTGAGAGCTCCTGAAAAGAGTATCACACTCACATCCCATAGAGTCCAGGGAGATTTTTGAATGCTTTGCACTAGAAAAGAGTTAAAATTGTTTCTCCCTGGTATATGCAGCAGCAATTAAAAACCATTAGGGTTCATAAAATGCTGCTTTACTTATGGCCATCAACTTCATGCTGCTGTCATCATCAAACAAGTGTAATCTGATCATTAACCTTGGCACAAATATTTTCCTTCTCTTTAGACAGAC
This sequence comes from Notiomystis cincta, assembly GCA_013398075.1. Taxonomy (NCBI): domain Eukaryota; kingdom Metazoa; phylum Chordata; class Aves; order Passeriformes; family Notiomystidae; genus Notiomystis; species Notiomystis cincta. The sequence goes on from VZRX01002990.1 coordinate 29,797, forward strand.
ATGGGTAAAGTCCTGTTAATAATGGCACCCAGAAGATTTTGCCCCAGTGATAGAATCTCATTTTGCAAATGTTTTGATTTCAAATATAAATTAGATATATTAAAGATGTGCTTTCCCAGGTAGATAGGCTGTTATTAGTGACAGTCTAAGCAGTGTTCAAACAGAAAAGTGTGGATGGGATGTATAAGGGAAAAAACCAAAAATCTCTAAAAGTTACTTTGACAAACTGCCACATATGATGAAACATAAGAAAATACAGGTGGACAAGGTAAAGGGAGAGTGATATATTTTGCCAGGGAACTTAGAAATGTACCTTGTGGAGATATGTCCTTAAATCTCACTGGGTAGCAAATATCCAAGGAGTTTCTGCAAAGCTTGAGCTTTGCTTGCATCTCAGTTATCAACAAACCTTTAAGAAAGCTTATGCCCTACAGATAATGCTCTGGATCCGATGTTACAGTGTGAAAAGAAATCTTTGGAAAGTGACATGCAGAAAGGTGGCATTTCAGGACTTGCACAAGTATTCAGTAGTGTGTGATTTAGCATATATTTTCAGTCCCATTTGTGTTTGCATGAATAAACATATAAAACTCTTTAAAAATATAAACTACAGAGTGTCAGAACACTGGCTACATTTTATTCACATTTTAGAGATGACTTTTTTGCCAATATCTTCATACTGGATTTTTGCTTTGTCTTACAAAGAAAATTGTATTCTATCCACAACACAAAAAATGGCACAGGGAACACTGCACAGTGCTATCTTTACAGTATGGTTAGCCAGTAATCCAAATTATCCCTGAATGTCTCATCCTGAAAAGGAAATTAGAGAATGAAAGAATCATATAGGTTGGAAAAGATTTTTAAGATCATTGAGACCAAACATTAACCCACCACTGCAAAGTCCACCATTAAACCACATCCCCAAGTGCCACATCCACAAGTCTTTTAAAGACCTCCAGGGATAGTGACTCCACCACTTCTCTTGGCAGCCTGTTTCAGTGCTTAACAACTCTTGCCATGAAGAAATTTTTCCAGGTGTATAACCTTGACCTCTCCTGGCACAACTTGAGGCTATGTATTCTTGTCCTGTCACTTGTTACCTGGGAGAAGAGACCCACACCCACCCGTCTNTCTGCACATTGTTGTCCCAAAATTAGGCACTGAAAACTCAGCTAGCATCTAAGACAAGTGGTTACATGAACACAGCCAGCATGTGTCTATTGTGTACAGCAATAGAGGTGGCTTACAGGAATGAAAAGAGTGTAGACAAGCAGGAAAAGATAGTCAGTAAAAAAGAAAAAAGGGCGGGGGAGGGGGCATCTCCCCTTTCCTGGGGGATGAAAACTCAAGGATTTTTCAATTGCAATTGATATTCTAAGCTATTCCTATGTATTTAATATCAACTACTAACAAAACAACACTTCTTTCCTTGTTAGGCCAATAATTTCTGTGAATTCTGAAAGCTGTTTAACTCTGTAAGTATTACATCTTTGCAGCCTGGATTATCACAAGATATTTTAGCACAGCTTTCTAAAGACTTTGAAAGCACCATTATTTTCCATTGTCTTGACTGAAAGCTTTGCTCCTCTCCCACTACCTCTTTATGGCACCTATCTCATCTCCTAGCTCTTGGTTAATTTGAGTCTAGTCTTTTCCTTAGCTGAGTTAAACACCAGATTCCAATGAAATACTAGGGAACTGAAGAGGACTTGTGATCAAGACACAACAGGGGGAACATTCCATGGTAAGCTGAGAGCTCCTGAAAAGAGTATCACACTCACATCCCATAGAGTCCAGGGAGATTTTTGAATGCTTTGCACTAGAAAAGAGTTAAAATTGTTTCTCCCTGGTATATGCAGCAGCAATTAAAAACCATTAGGGTTCATAAAATGCTGCTTTACTTATGGCCATCAACTTCATGCTGCTGTCATCATCAAACAAGTGTAATCTGATCATTAACCTTGGCACAAATATTTTCCTTCTCTTTAGACAGACATGGGTAAAGTCCTGTTAATAATGGCACCCAGAAGATTTTGCCCCAGTGATAGAATCTCATTTTGCAAATGTTTTGATTTCAAATATAAATTAGATATATTAAAGATGTGCTTTCCCAGGTAGATAGGCTGTTATTAGTGACAGTCTAAGCAGTGTTCAAACAGAAAAGTGTGGATGGGATGTATAAGGGAAAAAACCAAAAATCTCTAAAAGTTACTTTGACAAACTGCCACATATGATGAAACATAAGAAAATACAGGTGGACAAGGTAAAGGGAGAGTGATATATTTTGCCAGGGAACTTAGAAATGTACCTTGTGGAGATATGTCCTTAAATCTCACTGGGTAGCAAATATCCAAGGAGTTTCTGCAAAGCTTGAGCTTTGCTTGCATCTCAGTTATCAACAAACCTTTAAGAAAGCTTATGCCCTACAGATAATGCTCTGGATCCGATGTTACAGTGTGAAAAGAAATCTTTGGAAAGTGACATGCAGAAAGGTGGCATTTCAGGACTTGCACAAGTATTCAGTAGTGTGTGATTTAGCATATATTTTCAGTCCCATTTGTGTTTGCATGAATAAACATATAAAACTCTTTAAAAATATAAACTACAGAGTGTCAGAACACTGGCTACATTTTATTCACATTTTAGAGATGACTTTTTTGCCAATATCTTCATACTGGATTTTTGCTTTGTCTTACAAAGAAAATTGTATTCTATCCACAACACAAAAAATGGCACAGGGAACACTGCACAGTGCTATCTTTACAGTATGGTTAGCCAGTAATCCAAATTATCCCTGAATGTCTCATCCTGAAAAGGAAATTAGAGAATGAAAGAATCATATAGGTTGGAAAAGATTTTTAAGATCATTGAGACCAAACATTAACCCACCACTGCAAAGTCCACCATTAAACCACATCCCCAAGTGCCACATCCACAAGTCTTTTAAAGACCTCCAGGGATAGTGACTCCACCACTTCTCTTGGCAGCCTGTTTCAGTGCTTAACAACTCTTGCCATGAAGAAATTTTTCCAGGTGTATAACCTTGACCTCTCCTGGCACAACTTGAGGCTATGTATTCTTGTCCTGTCACTTGTTACCTGGGAGAAGAGACCCACACCCACCCGTCTACAACTCCTTTTCAGGCAGTTGTGGAGAGTGACAAGGTCACCCCTGAGCCTCCTTTGCTCCAGGCTAAACAGCCCCAGCACAACGTGTGCTCCAGACCCTTCACCAGCTCCATTGCCCTTCCCTGGACTCGTTCCAGTATCTCGATCTCATTCCTGTAGTGAGTGGCCCAAAACTGAACACAGGATTTGAGGTGTGGCCTCATCAGTTCCAAGTAATAATAATTACTGGATTCGGTGAGTGACTTATGTGATGAAAGTACTGCAAAACAAAATTCCTATGTAAAGTTATAAAATACAATCCATAAAGGTAAAATATATTTTTTTTGTTATTTTCAAAAGAAGCACAAGGAAGTTACAGGAAAAAATGTGCTTGATTATCTTAACAAGTAAGTCATCAAGAAATCAGATAAGTGTCAAATATCAAATGAAACTCATATACTTTCATTGTTTCATTTGAAGTATTTTTAAACAGACCTAAAGCAAAAATCTTTATTTCAAATTTTGTCAAAAGTTTTTAAAACATCTATTACATTACAGGAGCAAATTTTGACTCTAACTCTAGGGAATAAATAGAGATGCTAGGTTTTTCATCAGTTCAGAAATGATAATCTCCAAATATAGACATGAGAATTTGAGTCTAATTTTGTTGATTCATGGGATAAACTCCACCTGTAAAAATTGGTGAATTCCTTCTTCAGGGCCTATCTTGTGGCTCTTAAAGAAGCAAACCTCCAGCTTCCCATCTGTAGAAAGAGCGGTATTATACTAAGCAGTCTGGTCATCTGCCCTCAAGAGAAAAGACAATTATTTATCTAGAAACAACCAGTAACATAAGGCTCTATTTTCCTTTTATAAAATGTAGGAGGGAATTGAGCAAAGCTTAATACAAATCCATTTATGGCTCTCTTTAGGTTCACACAAGAAGTCTACTCTACCTCTCCTGACAACACACACCCTCAGTTGCCTCCACAAACTACTGAATTTCTGTCTTGTGTACTTTCTGCAGAAGAACCACACTGCATGGGAAATGCATAATCTCCTTTTGTCTCTTACTTTTCCACTTTCCACTGCCTGTCATTAATGACTTCAGAAAACAGGCCTGATAAAGAATCTAATTTTTTTTCCTGCTCTTAAACTGCACAAATGAGAGGTTGTATGTCCCAGACCATCACTGGAAGGCAGAGGCACAGAGTTTACAGATACAGTGATGTACTGCTTTAATTCTACCCATCAGAGTATAAGCTGATGCTAAAACAATTGGTTACTAAAAAGAAGAGAAAAAAAGTCCCCAACAAGATAATAAACATTCCTGTAAATAGCATGAGAAACAACATAAATCCATGTTTTATGTCGAGAATAATACATCTCTATTGATCCTTTAACTTAATTTTCTCTGACTAAGATCCAATTTCCAAACTCATCAAAGCACAACTTTCTCTGATGTTATTAGATCTTGTTCAGTCCCTCACAGGCTTAAGGTGTTTCATTCCTAATATGTGCATATTTTAACTTCCTAGACTTTTCAACTCAGGCTTAAATATAGACAGCAGATTAACTGAGACCTGATTTGCTGGGTATTATAATATATATAGATCAGACTTGGAGATGGTGATAAAATTAAACAAAAGATGTTCCCATTAATATAAAACCCAAAAGTTTGGATACTCAACTGCTGTATTTATGAGTTTATTCCAGGATTGAACAGCTGCTTACAAGTACAAGCTTTTCTTCAGAATTTGTTCTCACTTTCTAATGCTACGAGTAACTCACCTATTTATACTGCAAAGGTCTTTTATGAACAAGGGCCACATTAAAGCAGTGGATTCAGCAGGAGTTCACACAGCCCTGAAGATAACAGGTTGGTCTGTGCTAGCCCCCTGGAACTGCAGGTCATGCACCTGTGCTGGGACACAGAGCACGGGCTGTGGTGTGCTCAAAGGAGGCAGAGGAAATGGAGCAGCTGCAGAGCTGCACAGCAGCCAGGAGTGTCCATTAATCTTGCTGGAAAAAGAAAAGGGAGGAGGAAAATAACAGGTATATAGAGAGCTCAGGACACGACTAGGCAGAAAAAACCCAAACAACAAACCAAAAATAAAGCCAACCAACAAACCAATTATTAGAATAAGGCTTAATATTTGGGAGTTTGGAAGGGAGTTAAACAGATCCTGGAGGTAAGTTGGAGTAATATCAGTGGCGATATTGCTCTGAAACTGACTTTCAGACCACTTTATACAGTGCTTTCATAAATGAGGTTGGCACAGAGAAATTGCTGTTGACACACTGCTAAGAGGTAATGTCAGAACTCAGTAGACTCAGAACAACAGACAGGAAGAGCAAGAAAACAGTGAGCACTAGAAAGATGAAAAGTGGTGTAGTTAAGTAGGAAATCTATCAGCTGGAAATGATGAAAGAAAATTATCTGCTAGTTATTTTTCAGAAAACCACAAGCCACCAAGGACACAGTGATGACAAATGACAACAGGAAACCCAGATACTTTGGGTAGAATACTGTGCAAATTTTTGGTTATGTGTTCTTGAAAGAAACATCTTTCATCTGCAACGGGGTGCAATAAAAGAGCAAGTTGAGTGAAATAAAAGGAACTATAGTAAGGAGCCTGCAAGAGTTGCTCGTCTTAGCACAGAAAAATACAAACTGGCAGTAAGGTTATTCACCTTAAAGGCAATAAAAGGAAAATACCCAAGAAAAGAACTGCTAAAAAGCAATGTTAACAGGAACAAGCTGTCTTTAGATACATTGAAGTAAATTCACATAAAAAGATTTCTAATCATCAGAAGAATGAAGCCCTATAGCCATGCTTCAGGTAGCATTGGAGAGGTAGGAAATTCTTAAATGATTTGATAAACTTATGAGGGTTGCATTTGACTGTATTGGATTCAGTGACCATGGATATAGCTTTCTACTGTGTCATGACAGTAAATTCTGTCAGGTCATTTTAAATGTTCAAGAATTTCAGATCTATATTATCTGTAGAAACACAACAACCTATGTGGAAGAAGTGTGAAGATAAAAAAAAGTTTTCTTTTTGTTGTAAAATATAAATTATGACATACAATATTTTTCTACTGATTTGTAAACTTTAAAAATCAGAATAATTGTGGATCAATCCAAACAAGAAAAAATGAAACCAAAAAATTCAGAATGAGTGACCTAAATGTGAGAGGACTGAGGGCCCTTGAAATACAATCTCTTTTCTCTCAGACTAGAGGAAGCAAAAATTTTCACCAGTTTACAAGCATTAAAACCTACCAACAATCACCGAGGATGATATGTTGTTGATTACTCTCTTCGTTAATAAATTTGAAAGAGAACACAAAGAACAAAAAGAAAAAAATAAGCAAGAAACATCGATCTGTAAGTGTATATTTTCTGGAGAAAAAAAATAAGTCTGTAAGTACTGTTGACAGGGTCATGGGAAGAAGAACACCTATTCTATCTGCTTTGCAAATAAAGCAGAAAATCTGTATTCCAAGCACCTCAGACCAGCACTTTTATTAGTTTTCAATTCAAGAGAGCAATAGATTAAAAATAAATGGGGTGTGTGGTCAGACATAAAGAATTAAAAATAAAAAAGAACAATTATTTTTTAAACTTTGTTAGTTAAAGGAAGGATATTGTCCAAAATGAGAGTAAACAAACTCAGTCTTGGCATAATTTCAGTAAAATAGAAAACATTCAGCAACTTTAGAAGCCCAAGACCACCAGGTAGTTATCACAGTTTTGTTTTTCTTTCCCTGTACAATCATTTACATACATCCATAACAAGCCTCAGGTGAGTTATATAATTAAACCTGAATTGAATTTTGTGCACAGAAAAAGGCATTTGAATCACATGAAATAGCCTTAAATCTGAATTTGCCTGAAAAAGTGAGTGAAAAGTGAGTGAATGTGACAATTTTTCACTGCAACGAGCTTTAGACAAAATGTTTGATATATTTGACTTCTGAAATTTCACTAAACCCTGATGATGCTCTTTCATATATCTGGACTCCAGGGTCTCAAGTGGCCGTTCCAATGTAAGGTTTTTTCAATTTTCTGAATTTGTATGATCCAAACTCTCACCAAAAAAAAAAAAAAAAAAAAAAAAAAAAGACAAATCTAAGCACGTTTTTAATGCCAGCTACACAAAACTATAAAGCAAGTGATTGAATGGCTGTTTCAACTTCCCAGTAGTCACTAAGAGTCTGCAAATGGAAGGGAGCGAAGTTCTAAAGAGGTGCTAAGTGTTGTCGATTAGTGACAGCCAGCTCCTTATCTGACTAGGCTACTAACCTTATTTCAGTGTTAATCATAGAGTTTTGCTTGCTGAAGTCCCTTCCTTATCACATAAAAGGCTATGGCACTGCTACACTGATTATGCTACACCCTCTGGGTATTTCTAAATTTACCTTAGAAAAAAGAAGTGCTTGGAAGTAGTCCTTAATTGCAATTAATTGCTCTGCCACTTACGCCCATACTCTCTGTAAGGTAATAAGTAACCTACACAACTTTTATTAACTCAATTGTTTTCATGTTTATAACTAGGTTTTAAATTATTTCCCTAGATCTACTTAAAATCACACTTCGCATTTCAATGTTCCTTGACAGCACAAGTATCCTATGATATAACATATGAAAGTCATCATTGTTTCAGTAAAACAATCTAATAAAAGAGTAATTGACTAAATCAAGAATCATGATGAAAACCAGAACAGAACATTATCCAATTAGGCCTTATCATGACCTCCTTGTTTTAAACGCTCTTAATTTCACCAGCAAATCTTCACCTTTGTACCTGACAGGCACACAATGAATTTTCATGTTTGGACCTTGCAATCTGCCCTCTGGGAAAAAATCCATGCCTTTGCTCTGCTAAATTGCAGAACTTAAGTGGGCAAAAAAGGACATCCCACTGCCTATGGTGTTGGTGACTCTCCCCAGCACTGAGTGCCTTCCTGGCTCTCAGGCATTAAGATCCAAGAGATGGTGAGGAAAAGATCTGTCTAAGCCCGAGCTCCGAGGGCTGTTAGTGCTGCTGTGGTGGTTGTGAACTTTGAGTGGGCACTCCATGTGTTGGGGAAGCTGTGAGAAGAGAACGAGACAACTTTTACGAAAGACAAGGTCAGATCCCTGAAGTCTTGGGGAAATATATTTTAATTAAAGCACAGAATGTGTGAAATCTTTGGTTGCCCAAACTGCAGAAGCCTGAAGAGTTGTTAAATGAGGCCGTTGTAAGTCTGGGGGACAATTATTGCAAAAATGGTCTATTAAAAATAACTGATGACAAAACCAATTTGAATCATGGTAAAAACTTTACCAGTTACAGACTTACTTTTACAAGTGTAAAAGCACAAGTATGCCCTTCTTTCAAAACCATGTCTCTTGAAACATTCAGCTTTGAAAAGCCTGCAGACACCTTTTATATTAAAAAAATATTGTCAGCAAAGCAGTTTGAATAAAAATATTGCCACAAATTTCATAATGTGAAAATAATTCCTTAACTTTTAGTTTTTGTACAACTTATTAAGGATAAATTTTGCAATATCATCCTTGTAATGAGATTATTTGACTAGATCATCTTTGTGTAATAATGTATTCAATGCATCGCTTTGAAATATAAATCAATTATTTTCAACCTAGTACTAGCCAGGAGCTGTGCTTCTAACTAACAAATGAACTAGAGGATTCCTCTGTTACTGCTAATTAAAAAGTTCATTGCAAATGTTAAAAACTGAGAGCAGCCATGACTATGGCATTGCTACAAGGATAAGGCAGCAGAATTCCATATGGCCATGATTATTCAAATTTTTGTGTGCTGGAGGTTTTTACTGGCTCCAGCCCTCCTTGTCTCATAAAAGTCTATTAATATTTCAGAAGACTGATACCATGTTGCAGCTGTAATGGAATCATGGACTAATTCATTTATTCTGTTCTCACAATATTTTCTGTAACAGTATAAACAATTAGTGCAATTGGAACAATGGTGGACAGAATTATAGGCAACCAGTTACAGAAGGCATGGTAAACAAGATAAATCAATGGATCTAATTCAATTGTGACAGTGGAGAATGCATCATGAATGGAAAAGAAAGAAGTTGTGTCAGTGGGAATGATGATAATCTGTTTTCCCTCACAACAAAAATCATGGAAAATAAGACCTCCAATTTCCCTATCATAAAGCAACCAAAGAGCTGAAAAAAATAGAAGGAACAAGAATGGAAAATAATCAGCTAGTCCAAATGTTTCAGGAGGCACAAATGACTGAGCAACAGAGATTTTGTTGGAGAATTAGAGGGGAAAATCTTTGTGTCGCATCGAAAGCTGCAACAAAGGTGTACTAAAATGCCTTAGTCAGAACCCAAGTATGCTTTATCTGGTTTTCATGAAATTATGATGTGGGCCACTATTAAGGGATTCAAGTAATACAATGCCTGAGAAGGATTTGTCTTAAAACAAAAGTCTGTGTTAGCAGTGCAAAACCATATATAACTCAACAAAGGATTGAATGAGAAGAAGTTGAATGTGCGCATACTTGCATAAATATAAGAATGCTTCCTAGTTTCAGACTTTCTCTTCCTCCAAAGGAGGCTCCAAGGAGAGCTGTGATGAAATGGACTGTGGGTTTCAGAACGTGCCCTGGGGAAATGATTGCACAGAATACAGGAAAAAGCAGTGTGGAAGACAAACAGGTAGGCTGTGACAGCCACAAAGTCATTAATGCCTACTTTGCTAACACTGATTTTCCATGATATTGCAGAATCCAGCCCAAAAGCACACTCCTTTTGCTTCCACGAATCCCTTAGCACTCTTTTTGCCCCACATGATTCCACACAACCAGTGTAATTATTTTATATCCTCATAATCAATGATCTCTACCTAAAAGCAGCACATAACATGGTAGTGTCATTTTTATCCAATCTCTTAATGATTTGTGACATTATATTTGTGTTTGCTGAATACAATAAAGCTGGTAATCAAACCATCACAGCAGTGATGAACACCTTCAATATTCACAACCATATTAAATAATGGTGCCTATTATTTCACAGGACATACCTCATATCACCTCTCTGTACTCTGGAACCATTGGGTTCATTACAAAAGTCATCTTAATAGATTTTCTAACACATTTACAACCAATTTGAAATGTCATTGATCATATGAAAGAAATCATAAAAATAAACTAGGAGCACACATTCAGTGAAATACAGATTAATACTCCCTTTACAGTCCAGAAATTTTCAAAATCCAAATAAAGCTGACTTACTCCCTTTTGAATAATTAAAGCTTGCAGCTCTCCTGTTTTAATCAGTGCATTGTAATTACTCTATTGCACTTGATTTCTCCTAAAGTATCTACCCCCAACCTCCCAAAAATACTCCAAAGTTCATACTTCCAACCAAAAATATCCAAGACCATGCTATTTTGTTCCCAAGTGATCATTACATGCATTTTTTTTACTGCAGTAATACCAGTACTTACACAATTTTCTACTTATTCTATAACTGCAATGCATTAGCAAGTTGTAAATAAGTTTCCACTAAGGCATGAAAGCATATCACATATAGGAAATCTGGAGCTTGTGTCTTCAGCGTGGACAAAAGTGTGACTGTCTGCTCCCTCCCCTGTGTCCTTGACCCAATTTTCCCTTTGTATTCTCAGAAGGCAGCTGCTTCTTTCTTCAGTTTATCAGTGGGAAGCATATGGATGGTAATTTTTTCCTTTAACTAGGTTGGGGTACTTAACAAAGGGTAGCTCATGGGATAGGAAGATTAATGTTAGCATGAGATGTGTACTTCTCTGAAATGGAAGTAGTTTAATTAATAAAGGTAGCTCACTTGCCTAATACTAACTTTAACACTCAAGCTAAATATTTGAAAGAGTTGAAAAAAACAGTTGTTTCAATGAAATTCCCCTTCTGAGTGTTAAGTTTCTGCACAACACATGTATGTGCTGAAAGAACGCAAATAAAATGTCTACAAAATGTGGTAAAACACTGTGGTTTTCCATAAAATTCTAGAGAAAATTTATAAGATTTGGATAGAAAATACTAAATGGTGTTAATGCTGAAGGCAGACATTATTATGGCTTCAGTTGCCTTCTCAGTTTATTATAGAACACACAGAATTATGCTGTGTTTGGGGGGAGAGGAAAAACTATTTAATTCAGTAAGCATATTTGTTCTTTCCATATACATTTGAACTTCAAAATAGTTTTGAAATTATTGTTGGTGCAAGGTTCACATGGCTTAAAATCACACATGCCTTGAAATCACACAATTTAAACTAAGACTACGTTGTGGCTTTGTGTTGTATTTACAGGATGGCCAGGCTACAGGATTACTAATTTCTGTGATCCAAACTAGTTTCTGTGATCCAACCTCCAACATTCACAGTTTCCACATGGTTGCCTTGGGCTAACCTGCTCTGCTTATCATCCGTTTCTCCCTGTTGACTCACATGTCAGGTCCAGGTTCTTTATTGTTAAGAATGTGGTTGTGCTTTCCTGACTTATGAAAAGATCAATTCCCATCCAAACCTCAAATGATTTAGCTTGTATCCCACTCAGATCCATTTTAACTCCCAGCCCTGTTTGGAATTGCATGCATTGGCCCATTCTTTTTGTTGTTTTTCCTTCTTCATCCTCAGAGCTCAAGCCCCTCACTGCACCACCTTGGAGTCAGGTCTTGTATCAGCACTATTCAGGTACAGGCAGGGCTTGATTACAGCGAGCAGGGATACCTCTGTAACTTAAAACCTTGTGTGATGAGGGTACTCAGGGGTGACAATGCATTCACACCTGAACTTTGCAGGCTCTGCAGGCTCTCTGTCTGGCACTGGGCTAGGAAAGGCAGACCCAGCCAAAAGCAAGCAGGAGTCCATCCAGGCATTTGGACATCCTTGCTGTGTTCTACTTCTCCTGGTTTTGCTGAGATGTAGGGCAATACCTCAGCTTGTTCAGTGAGTTGATGCCAATCCATGAGTGTCTGAAAATTGCCAAAGAGTTAAGACATACTGCTTTGAAATTTAGTGATGTTACTAACAATCCTACTCTTCCTCCCAGGCACCTGTTCAAATGTTTGCATTTCAATTTTTCTCTTGGTATAATTCCTCTGCTAGATTTCTACTAGTAGTATTTTTGGATATTTGTTGCAGAAAAGAGCAGATCTGTTACTAATAAGAGATATAGATACCAAATTTATGTGTATCTGCATAGGAAATTAAAAAAAAAAATGTTGCACTACAGAACATGAAGAGTTACCTGAGAGAGTCATATTAACTAGCATAAATATTGTTAAAAATATAATCCACATTGAAGAGAAGTTTAAAATCCTTATGAGAAATAGAAAGCATGTAAACCAGGGCTGATGCTAGAGCCAACATGAAATGTACTGTATTTGAAGTCTGACAGTAGCATCACATATTAAAGATAACCCTGCTCTTTATGATGATACTTACATATACAGGAGAACTGTGAATGAGCTATCTTTTTCTCACTTCTTATGTGAAGCAAAAACATTTTGACAGCTAAATAACAATATTAAATACATGATGACCAAGCTGCTAAATAGAAAAGCTTATGAAAATACAATGTACAGCTTTCTACAATAAATAAGATTATTCCAAAGCATATTTAAACACATTAATGACTGTATAAAATTTCAACCACTGCTTGTAGCATCCTTTGAACAAAATATTATTGCATTTTTAGGCCACTGAATATCTGATAATTTGGCAGGGACATTGAAGGCTTTGAGAGTCAAGAAATTAGCAGGCTTCAAGCTGTTACGAAAAAGAAATAAATTTACAAGATTACTTTAGTCAATAAATTGACTAAATTTTAATTTATATTATATACAAGGCTAAATTTCAAGTTCTTGCTTTTTTGCTTGTTCTAAAAATAGAATTATTTCCCCATCATTTCCAGCTTCTATAAAAATAAGTAACTCTCTTGTCTTAAAATTACCATGGCAAATTCTACACATTTCCTTCTTTGGATAAGACTGCCTTTTCCCAATGTACAACCAGGACAAGTAGTTTCAGGCTGAGCTCTCCTTAGTTCTTCACCAGGAATCTGGGGTCACTTTTTTTTTAGCAGGTCCATAATAGAAAAAAGTAAAGCTTCATGGTTAAATATTATGTCTTGGGAAACCATGTAGCTGGATAAACATCAGACTGTGTCCAAACTATTGCTTCCTGCCTCTCAATACCACTCACATTCAGGTACAACCTCCTCCCATCTCAGATGTATAAGAACAATACAGGTGGGAACTTCAGAGCTGCATGCATCCAAATGCAAATTGTTATACAGGCCAGCAGTCTGTAGCACTACTAATAAATATCTGGATTTGAAAGCACTTCCTTGCTTCTGGATCTGGTTAAAAACCTGGCCTACAGTACAGATTGATGTGGACTGCTGTCCATCTATCGCTGCCTTTCTGAAGCGCCCTGCTTTCCATTAAATGAAAAGCTGGGCATACAGAAGTGCTGTACAAATTCTTGTCTCATCCCTATACTCCTATTCAGACAATGGAGAGAAAGTGTAATGCAGGATACTCACAGGATTTCCCTAGAAGTTAAGCACAGACTATTTGCTTTGTCAAATCTAGGAAGTTATTTTTGCAAATAAGGCTTTTTCCTGCAATCAAGTTTGGTTAAAAGTATGCTTTTTCTGCTATCATGAAGCAGAACATGGCATACAGAAATGAATCTCCTCACACCATATTGTGAGGGTGATCAAACAAGTGTGAGAACTGATGTAAAAAGCTCAGCTTCTGTAGAAGAACAGAAATTACTGAGTAATCTTTCACTGGCTTCTGAAAGAACCTGTTACCTCTTCACTCGCTTATCAGATGAAAAGTACTGCATTGCCTTGATTGTAACTGACTGAGCTCTTAACTTTTGGGAAGAAAAAATGCCCAGGGGAAGAAGAGATATTTGCAGTCCATGTCAATACCTCTTACTGGGCAGCTCATATCACTGGCTTGTTCCTGGCTACTGAACCTGAAGTACAGTGCACTTCACCTCTGCTTTAACATCAAAATGCTTAAATAATCTTATGAGAGAGCTAGATCATGGCTCCATTATGGTTATTACCTAGTGTTAAACATCCCTTTAAATATCCCTTTAAATATTATAATGCACCATGAGTGCTTTGTCAGGTGGAAGAACAGCAAACATCTCCATCTAGCCAGAAGAAGTGGGCATTTAACACATTGTTTTTTCAGAAGTCGCCTGCGGAGACAAGATTTGTGTAGTACGTCTCTCTTGCCAGGTACTGTGAGAGACGGCACTTTACAGAGTTGTGCAGCCAAGGAGGGAAGGTAATCAACATTTCTACAGTACCTTCTACTTTTTAAGTCTTCTTGTGAAACACTTCATTTTTTCTGTCTGATAAAGACATTTTTTCCTGAGACATTAGAAAACATCTTGCAATAAGATTCATGACAATGCTAACATAAATGCTTTTATTGGCTCAATCATTGTGGTTTTGTTTCAGAAAATGAAGAAGAGTTGCCTGAGAATGTAAACTATTTGAACATGATATAGTTAGAAATGTTACAAGAAATTATTTTTTGAGATTCTACATGTGTCTGTAACTGAAGTTTAGGCAATCTAAAATATTTGCATTACTTTCTTCCAAGGCATTTTGAGACCACAAATTTATTATCATTTATTGAGGCTCAGCCTAGAATTTTACAGGAATAATATGCATTTCATACATGCCCACCAAATTTCACTGTAATTTACATCAAATCTTATTTTGATACTCTTGTAGAGCTAAATCAGAACTTTGATTTTTAGCCAGTTTGGCCATAAAAGCAAGACCATTGTCTCAGCTTAAAATAATGATCATGTTAGTTTGTATACACTTAATCATTGTGTCCAACATCTCTGCCTCAGTTAATTATACCAAAATCCTGTACCCAGCACGTCACATAAGTGCTGTTAACCCAAGATGTTGAGCATTACATTTAGTCTTCTTCTTTCAGGGAATTTCAGTGTAATTAGGAATTTTCAAATGTTTATAAAAGCCAGACTAAATTTGTAATCACCACTGGAGAACTTCCATATTATTCTAATGAAACACAATTTAAATCAAGACAAGTTGGTACAGTGTAAACCTGGAAGAGGTGATTCAGTCCCTTCTTCCACACATCTTATTGAGAATGGCTTCCAAAATGTCATTAGATGAGGGTCTTAGACTTTTTGTCTACTGAGGAAAGGAAATCTTTGTTTTATCCTTAGCAAACAAGAGATAAAATGCCAGTTAGGTATCATGGAAAACAAGACACCTTCAAAGCTTCAAGTGAATGCTATTTTGCTGAATGTTTAGGATTTCTGTGTAATGTGTCAGGTACAAAGTCGATAAGCCCCCAAACTACAAAATGCTTGAACTCTAGTTATAAAATAGAGTCACAGCAAAAGCAATCATTAGAGAAAACACTGACTAGAAAGTAAAAGGAATTTTGTGAGCATGTGGCAAAAAATCTATTGGAGAGAATAAACTAACCTTCACAATAGTGTTTTGAAAATACAGAACAATTACAATGTAGCTGTTTCATACTCTAGTCTTCAATCTGATAAAGAACCTAGCCCAGAAATTGCAGCACTATACTTTTCAGAGATCTCAGAACAGCAGATACTGTCACACAGAAGAAAAAACTAACTTTCTTCTGTCAATTCTATGTCAAAACAAAAATCCCAAACTCAGTTCTCTGTCTTTTATATAGTCCGATACCATCCTTGTAAAAGGATTTCATAAACACACTAGAATATGCCATTGCCTAAATTATGATATTTTTCTTGCTTTGGTATAAACATACTCAGGTGGAGTCTCCCTGGAGTCATGGCAGTTAGTTTAATGGGAATATGTAACCAAAAACCAGCAGAATTGACACTCCATTTAGTTAGTCATTTCTCACAAATCTCTGAAATTGCCAAGGTGGATATTTTGACAATTTCATCCTGCAAATGGGTTGCTCAAGGACTGTGTGCAAGGATTGTGTGCAAGGAGTGGTCCACTGATGTCAAGCAAGCTGGAGGCAGCTTTACATTTATAACAGAACTCCTTTAATTCCCATCTGGAGCTCATACTACTGAGTTTTCACAAAACAACTCAATGAATAAAGATGTAGCAGTATTCCCTTTTACACTTACACAACAGAAATTATATCTGCTATGCCTACTTTACTAATGAAAGCATGGATCTTGTGGTGAGAAGTATTTGGTCTTATTTTGCAAAAATACATTCAACATTTTTTATTGGTGGTAATTCAGAGTTCTGAAAGATATATATATTTATCAAAATATTCAAGCAATTTCTCAAATAATTTTCAGTCTTCAATTACAAAAAAGGCACTTTTACAGGCTAAGGGTAAAGATATTTACACAGTGGTTTCAATTTTACTTTTGTAGATAACACTATAACACTCTATACATTACAAAGATATTGAGTTTCTAGCTTTCACCAAAACCTCATGAGCTTAAATCAGGCTTTCGCTTCTCTGCCTAAGATCTTAACCTTCCACTGTCAGCAAAAAAATTGCTTGAAGCCAAAGACAAATAGATAAGCCTACCAGCACCAAAAAAAAAAAAAAA
>VZRX01002990.1:52936-94440 GCA_013398075.1 Notiomystis cincta
AAAAAAAAAAAAGAAACAAAAAAATAAACCCACAAAAAAAAACCCCAAAATAGCAACCACCACTAAAAACAACCCCCCACCACCAAAAAAAAACCCAAAACAAACAAAAAACCCCCCCAAACAAACCAACAAAATGCAGCACTAATAATAATGTTAATAATGATACTCATGAGTTACTTCAGGACTTTGCTCTTTCGAAGTCAGGTAATTTGCCTAATTAAAATCCAATTAAAAGAGACGAAGAGCAGCAACACTCCCTGCTTCTGTCCTGCTAGCATAATTTCTAATTAAATATGGTCAAGACTGATGTGGCTTATGTGAAGTTTGTAACTATCTGTATGTATTAGGCATGTGCAAGCAAACTACCAGATTGGGCCTTCTCAGGGGACCTTCATGGAGGAGCATCCAGCTTGGGGGTGGTAAGTAGCTAAAGATGGGAACCCAGATGCTCTGCCTTTTAGAAACAGCAGATGGGCCTTTGGAAAAGCACAGCTTTATGTAGTCAGAGACAATTTTTGGTAAGAGCTTAGTCACCAAACAGGTTAGGGGATGATGGGGAGTTTTTCTCTCGGGCTTCAAAATCTCAAATTGAATGTATGTAAGCATTAGATGTTAAATGACTGAGTTAGCTTTTTAAAAAGTAAGTTATTTCTACTTTGTTAAGAAAAAAAATTACTTTTTGATAACAGGACATGTTTTGGAATTCTTTTCCCACTTCAAGAGTTATCTATGAAGCCTGTGGAGTGGATGGTACTTTTCTATGATTTTTAAACATTGTTCACTTACAGAGTTGAGTAACTTAAACAGTTTAAAAATACTTGAATTCTGTGTGATTTCAGATTTGACTAAATAGAGATCCCCAGCACCTTTGAACTACCTGGAGCTGTCTCCCTCAGGATACTTGAAGTGTAACATGAGACAGAGCATAAGCCGTGCAAAGTAACTGAAGCAGGCTACGTCTTCTGTTCAAAGTAATCATTCCACTTCTCTTTCCTTTATCAATAAATTCTTTCTGTCAGCATCGATGAATGCACTCTGGCATGGGGGAAATATGTTTTTATTGTATTCATTATGAATATACAAGATTCTGGCACGGTATGACTTTTGAAAGACATGAAATAAATACAAATGAAATGACTCCTTAAGCTGAAAAGACATTTGCAGATGCTGAATCCTTGTCATTTTCAGCATTGAAATTTTTAGTCCATGACTAGAGATCTAAAACCCTTCTGGGCATAGGAAAG
The DNA here is from genome assembly GCA_013398075.1 of Notiomystis cincta. Lineage (NCBI taxonomy): Eukaryota > Metazoa > Chordata > Aves > Passeriformes > Notiomystidae > Notiomystis > Notiomystis cincta. The sequence continues at coordinate 54,181 of VZRX01002990.1, forward strand.
ATTGGAATGCCTATATAATAAAATTCAAATCTTACCTAGCATAAACACAGCCTAATTTTGCAGGGGTCTCTGCATATGTCCAGATGCACAGTTAAGAAAAGAGGTCCAGTTGCCTCTTCCAGTTTCTGCTGCTCTGGCAGCATTGATGTAAACTAAAACCTGAAACTGGGGAAAGAGATTTAGTCCTACAGCACAAATTCCTTGTAGCAACCCAAGTAATATACATAATAAGCTAAAAGAAGGCTGTGACACATGCAATTATAGCAGATGAGACCAGGGACTTCAGCAGAGGATCAGAGTGCCCCAGGGTATTGAGTACAAAGAAGTCTGTCTATTAAATGGTTCACGCTTTGCTATGAAAAAATGTAATTGTCCAGACATTTTAATTTGACCGTGCTGTACTAAAACCTTGATTTTCTTTGGAGAAGCATGTGATTTTCTTTCAGGCCATAAGTGCTGAGATTGTGTGCTGGGGAAATGTTACGGAATATATTTTGTGGGTGAGGAAGGGGGGAGCAGCTCTTTTTCTGTTTGCACATATTTCTGTCATCATTTAATTATTTTCTTGGAAATCGATAACTCATAACTGACAGCAGCAGGAAGGTAGCTGTTTGCTGCTGGTTTTTTTCCTCTTTATTCTTTCTGTAGAGTTTTTGAATATTTGCTTGCCAACATTCGTGGTGAAATGCATTGTTCACAAACAAAGGAGAAAGAAAAATATATCTTAAAGCAAAAACCAGAACAAGAAATCAAAACAAGACAAAAAGTTGCTGCAGTGTAGTGTTTCCCAGTGCAGTTGAATTCACAGTCTCGATACACATTATGTGGAATTTCACTAGAAAAAAGACATCTGCAGTCACTTCTCAATGTGTTCATAAGATAATTGTTTTTACTGTAGAAAAAAAAATGGAGGAAAGAGATAAATTTAACATAAGGAAAATGTGCCTAGGAAAGATTGTAGCATAATCCATTCCTCAGAGGAATTGGAGAAATCCTATTTGTTACAGAAGTCTAAAACTGAAGTAGATGAACATGAGGAGAACCTTCAGGCCAAAGGCTCTGCCCAGTCATATCTCAGTATTTCCAGGACTGAACAGAAGGAAACAGAATCCGAGGTGTACTTGAGGAGCATGCAGAAAAGCAAACTGATGACTTTTGCTTCCAAAATATGGTTAGAGGTTAATTGAGGGCTCACACACAAGATATACATGTTTTAACAGTCCAGTATTTTAATATCTCACTGATTTAATAGACTTCTTAAAATATATTAAATCTGCATGTAAATTCTATATGTCTTTGAGACTTATATTATCATGTTTAGTGCTGATCCTAAAAGGAGATTAGAATAAAATAAGAACTATATCCTGAAGAATTTTAGGATTATTTCAATCCCAGAAGAGCAAAGGTACCACACTTAAGCAAATACCTCAAATATTTCCATAATATCTAGGTCACTTCAGAGAAAAATGTAAATGGTTTGAAGTTTTCCTGCAATGCTTTTCCCATACCTATTTACATGACAAAATATTGTGGTTTAACCCCAGCCAGCAGCCAAGCCCCACACAGGCACTCTCTCACTGTCCCACCAGCAAGACTGGGGAGAGAATGAGAAGGATAAAAGGTGGAGAGCTCGTGGGTTGAGATAAAGACAGTTTAACAGGGAAGGCAAAAGGTGCAAAAACAAGCAAAGCAAGACAAGGAATCAATTCACTGTCTTCCATGGGTAGGCAGGCGTTCAGCCACCTCCAGGAGAGGAGGGGCCCATCACACACAGTGGTGACTTGGGAAGACAAATGTCATCGCTCCAAATGTCCTGCCCATTCCTACTTCTTCCCCCCACTTCATATATTGAGCATGATGTCATGATCACATAGCTCAGTACTAGCTACTGTGAAGAAAATTCGCTCTATCTCAGATAAAAATGATCACTTTCCACTAAACCAGGAGAACTATGGATTAATTAGATTTTAATTTAATATTCCCTGAATTTGAAAGAATTTCTATTATAAAAAACATATGCAACTTCAGTCTAACATTTTCCTGTTAGTCTAAGTGGGATCTAGAATTTGTATGTTTTCCCTCAGGCTTGTGTGGACTTTAAGCTGTCTGAAGCAAATCTAAGTGGTAAAAAAAACATAAAAGCATCTTTTATACCTATCAGAAGGCTGGAATTTCAGGGAATATGAAAAAATTGGAGAACTTCTCTGTCATTCTGGGGAAAAAAAACCCAAACAACAGTGAATGGTCCCAAAATGTGTGGAACTGTTACTTGGAGACAGAAAAATGTACTAGTGGGGTCAAAGCACATGGGACATTTTTAGACTAACTGCTTTGAAGTATTACAGTAAGGGGGAAAGAGGTGGCAAAAAGTGGGAGAACATGTATTTCTTTGAGTAATATCTGTAAATGGTGAGTCCAATTCAGAGTAGGAAAACAGCTAGGGGGCTAAAGCTGATGGGGGTCTGGGAGGTATTTTTTTCAGGGTGTTTTCTAGCTGTTGTATGCTGGCTGAGCAGCAGAGAACACCTGGAAGGGATTTCAGGACTTCTCTTCTTATGTTTTTGATTTAAACATGCCATTTGTTGAACATTTGTTACAGTAGTCTACAGCAAATAGGTGTTTCAAATAGCTTTACTTATTTAATTATTTGTTTTGCTGTTTATCCCTGTACTTTGATGATAGTCACCCTCATTTGCCCCCTGACATGTTCAAATGATTTAAACTATCTCAGGATCTGCAGTATTTTACAAGTGCACAGCAGTCCTAGATCACTTTTGCTCAGCAGAAGTGTCTCTCTTCCATCCTACTGAGTTTAATTAATACAGAATGAAACAGCTTTCAATTGAACAGTAATCAAAGAACCTAAAGGATTAATAGAAAAGTCCTTCAGAAATAGATAAAAAATTTGAAGGATTTATGAAAGTCAGTTGTATGCTGCAAAGGCACAGATACACATTACAGTAATATGCATTTAGCTTTTCCTAAAGAAAGAAAAAGGTTAGCAAAGAGCCCATATGAAGCCATTCTTGTATTTGCTGATTACACATCTGTAAAAAACTCAAGCAATATTAGCTGTGTGAAAGCATTCAATAGTGGTCTTTTATTCTCAATGGGCTGGAAGTGGACCTGTTATTTTCTTTCTTTCATGCTCTGGGTTTTTATGAAATCTTTCAGGCTGTTTCCTCAGTGCAATAGCCTCTAAACTGTGTCTTCATATGGTCTGAACTCTAACACTGTTTTCACATAAAAGGCTTTAGGCACAGTTACATTTAAATCCCATTGCTCAAGTGTCACACAAGAGTGTCTAACATGGATAAACTTGAAATATTTATTTCCCCAGCTGGGAATGTGAACTGTGTGATACATAGGAATGTACCAAACCATGAAAAACTGAACAGAAGATTATCACAGAGAAGTTCTCTCGTTTAGTGAGCTGAAACAAGTTTACCACAAGTCTCCTGGCCTGAATAATCAATAGAAAAAGTAAATAACTACAGAAAATATAAATGTATATAGACATATCTATAAATAGATTTTTCAGAATGGTTGAATATGGCAATAAAGTGGCAATATCAGAGCTAACAACATTAGGAAAAATATCCACTATTGTTGCCAAAATTGCTTAAAGTTTTAAGATCTTTAAAAGTAAAGAAACTCATATTAACCAGGCTTCAAAGAATTGAAAATAAAAAATATGTATTAAGGCATATATGTTGTAATCCTATTAGGTCAAATGTTATTATTGATGTAATTTGTTATTATTGCTATTACAGCAGTTCCTGGGAAACCTGTCAAAAGTGAGGTGACACTGTGTCAGACATTGCTCAAATGTATAGAATGACATGTCCTTGCCCTAAGACCTTTCACAATCTAATTTAAGTCACGACCCAACAAATGGATGTAATCACTGAGAAAAAAAGAAGAAAGTGACAATAGGAATACTACTGAACAGCCATCATACAATATTTGGATTAACGTTTTTCCTGTAGGCAAGGTTACGTTTTTGTAGGACATTAATTTATGTGGTTTTACGATGATATTCAATTATGTGCAACTTGCCTGTGCTGGCTACAGCATGCATTTCCTTTGTGCTGTCTTCTGGTTTTATTTTACCTGTGATGACCTTTGAGAAGCTGTCACCCTGCAATAAAAAAGAGTTGTAACTGATTTCATAAATCGAAGATATTTTTAAGGGGAAAAAGGAAAATTGGGGTTTTGTTTTACTTACACAGCAGAGACTCATAAGAAATACTAAGACTGGAGAAAGAAGAAAGAAGGAAGTCTGAATGGAAATGTATGTGTGGAAGTATGGGAAGGAAAGCAAAATTATTTAAAAGAATGGCCATATAGTAAGGGACGCTGTTCCCAGGACACTGTTTTCATCAGCAAAACCGAGGAACATGTTCTTGATGTCAAAACAAAAAGGCTGCAGTCTGAAAAGCAGACAACTCCTCAGCAAAGGAGCCGGCACGGTGGCTCTGGCAGGGTGGCAGCAAGGCTGCGGCGCGCGGCGTACGGCGCTCCCTGCTTGCCTGCCAAGAGAAGGAGACGGGAGACATGTGTTCCACACATATGCCAGAATAGGAGGAACAGACAGTGGACAGCGAGGAGCCTTCAGGTTTGTGGCGGCTGAAATAAGCAGGAGCTGAAGAGGAGATCTACCCCGAAACAGCTGAGGGCTCCTGAAGGAGGAGAAAGGTCTGTCTGTCCAAAGTCTGTCTGTCCAAAGTCTGTCATTGCCAGTCGAGAGGAGCTCTGGAGATGCAGAGGACTTGACAGCTGGTGCTTGTCTTCTGTGTTGTGCACAAGTGACCTTGGTCAGGCGTGTGGACACGCACAGGCTGCTTCTCACCAGTATGTGAGCAAGAGAGTGTGAAAACATAAAATCGACTTGCTTTAAAACCTTGAAAATAAACGTACTTTTCCAATCCATAAGATCTTGCACTGAGCTTTATTATGCTAATACCCCTGCAAAGCAGATGTCAATACAGTAACTAAAATCAAGATACTTGATATGTGCTCTGGCAGCTGAAAATTGTATAGGAATAGAAACACATTTTTATAGTAGACCTCAAAGAAAAGGCTGGTTACCAAGGGTGTTTCAAAGGGAGCCTCCTCTGGTGAAGAGAGCATAGGAAATTTTAATATCAAATTTTCCACACCTTTAAACTGGCCTGGATGCTACTGAACAAATAATTTGTTATGGGATAACATGCTTTTATATCTACTGTGAATTGCACATGCTTATGAAATTGCAGCACATGGACTGTGACAAAGATTTTGTTTACAAGAGGTTGAAAAGCATAATGTAATGTTAGGTGATTTCTAATAGGAAAAAATAATAGAAAACAATCAGCTACTGCTAATGCTGTTGGACTTATTAAACCTGAAGAATTGCTGCACTTTCCCTTGAGCTTGTAGACTTGTAGCCCAGTGCATGAACTATTTCTATACCTCATAAGATGCCACTGCATTTGTATTGGCTTTACACCATCTTAGGGTTGAGGGCTGTCATTCTTGCTCAGTCTGACTTTGTACTGGCTGGTCAGGAGCTTTCTTTTTGCTTTTTTGTCTGTAAATACAGGTTGTTTATTTTTTCTAAAGACCAGGTGGTTATGCCTAATTTGATTTACTTACTGACTTTGTGTATATTTGTAGAGTACACGTTTTCTCTGTAGAGTGCAGTAACAATAAATTATTCTATGTCTCTATCAATATTTTTGTCCCTATCTTAACAATGAGGAGATTTGGTTTTGTGCAGAGGGGCACAGGCCTGGTGTTACAGCAGAGACCTCGAAAATGGGGACACAAGGTGCAATGTAGAAGAGAAGAGATGTGAGATGAGAAGACAAAGGGCAGGAGATGACAGCGAAGGCCCAGGGCTGTAAACAACTCATCCCTAGTACAGAAATGCAAAGCTTAGAGCAGAAAAAGGGGCAAGTAGCCAGAGGTGCAAATATACCAGTTTAACCTGTACTGTCATTCCAACAATTCCCTCTATGCAGTAAAGCTATTTCTTGTATTTTCTTTCCCTGTAATATAATGATAATACTAGTAATACTAATATTAATAATCATCATAGTAATTATAACTAATTTTCATGCCAGTGGTAAGATTTTAATTACACTATCAATAACTTATTTGCTTTATATGAATTTACTTTAAGCCAATGACAAGACTTTCTGCATCACAGTATCTTCAGGAAAAGATCAAGTTTGCTCTGCGTTTGATCCCATTTAATGCAGTACATGGACTTACATCAATGAGAAGCCCATCCCCTATAACCTAGGACATAAGAAAATGTTCCATCTATAGCTTCCACTTCCTTTTAAAGGAAATTTATTAATTTAAGTTCTATTCTGGATTGTAGAATTTAATTTCCTCTCTAGCTACTTACAAAACTCTAAAGATACTGGCCAAGGTTAAGTCCAAAATAATTCCTTTAAGCTATCTCCTTCATTGGAACAACACTAGATTTGGATTGACACAACAAAGATCAGAGTTTGTCTCAAGACTTATCATTTCCCATTGAATAATGGTCTAAGTGACAGTGAAAGGGCAAAGGGCCCAGAATTTATTTCAGAACTGCTGGTATGGGTTAGTAAGAATGGGACTGTGACTGGAGATCTTCCTATTTTCTCAGTACAGCACAGAATTTTCTGCCAGTCCTAAACTGGCATCCTCTAAATACAGGAACTGAAAGAGCATATCTTAAATTAAATCCTGTTCAAGTTCTATTAATTCTTCTGTCTGATGTTGAAATAAATACTTTATTCTAGCTCAACTGTATGTTTAGATTTTGACAGCCTACTTACCTAGAGGGCTTTGGAACAACAAGTTTTCTAGAAAACATAGAGGTCTTTCATTAAAAAGAACCTGTTTCAATGTATGTACATTGGCACATCTTGAGTCTCCAGCTGCAGACAATGCTTACAGCCACAAAAGGTTAAATACAGCCAAAAAGAAAATATTTATTTTAATTCAAATAAAACATGAGTTTATAAAAATTAATAAAAATTAACTGTTTATTTATTTAAATGACATCCAATACAGTATTAAAAATCTAATAATAGCAGCTTTATTCCAGTCTGTCTACTGGCAGTGCCAGCTTCTGATAGCAAGGGCAGTGTCTCTATCTCAAATCACTCAACACTCAGCCAAAGTGTTTAGTCTGGTCTCTGGACAGCAGCTTTTGTTGGCACAATGGTAGAATGGTTCTGCCTCTTTTTTTTTTCCCCCTTTTATTTTAATGAGTGTTAAGTAAGTAGAACAATAGACAAAGGCAATTAAGTTGCATTTTATGCAAAATATTGATCGGTATTCCTCAGAGGATGTACACCAGGCAGCTTCAGGAGCTGTCTTTTACATTTCACAGAGAGGACTTTCTTCTTGTTGACACCTTGGTTTGGTTTTGGTTTGTTTTTTTTCCATCCCAATGGATTTTGGTGAAGCAGCAATTGCAGCCATCCTCCAGCCTTCCAGAGCCTTTGACAATAAACCCACTTCTTTAATGATTTCTGCAAGTGACACATTCTCCCTATGGTCCTTTACAGACTTAAGGTTTGTGGTTTGGATTATTTTTTCAAAAAGAAGTTTATTTAATATGTTTGAATATTAAATCTCAGTAGTCTCTTATCTGAATGAGATAGCTGTTAGCAGTCTCATAGGTACCACTTCTACTTCTGACAAATCATATCTCAGACATACTTGCCTATAAATAAAAATTATTTAAATTTTTAAAACAATCTTTTTTACCCAATTTAGTTTTCTATGATGTTACTCAACTATAAATTAACTCCTTTCACACCTGTGCCTGTCATCAGGTTGCTTGAAAACCTACCCTGAAACTTTTTTCTTAGATCTCATATTTGTTAATGAAACCTTATATTTATTAAGCTTTTATTCATGTCTAATATATTAACAAGAAAGTCATCAAAAAAGTTGTCAAAAGTGCCAGCTGCACTATATGAACACGCTAGGAAATTTGGTAAGAATGTATTAGGCATGAATGAGTAATAAGGAGACTCAGTTTATCCCTTTTTATTCATACTGAGAAAGTAATTCCAGAAATAAGAAAAAGGTAAATGAGGGGATTTAAATATGTCCCATAAACAAAACCAACAACAAACCCAAATAAAATAAGTAAAATATAAAATACTTTACATATATCATGAGGCAGAATATTAAATTTCTATGAATAATGTGCGTGTCCTAGTTTCATTGCTAATTTTGCACCATCACATAATGACATGCACTGAAGAAAAAACACAATGTGAAACAAAACTGCAAGAGCACCATGCTGGGTTTTCAGTCTGAGAAACCTTCAATGAAATGTTTTAACTACAGAAGGGCTGTCTCTGAGTGTTACTCTTTTTTCCAGCTACACCCAGAATGTGTCATTCCAGACATCTGAAAAGAATCCTAGCAGAAACAAATCTATAATATATTTTCCATTCCTACTTTCAAAGGCTACCAAGCCCCCTACTCTTCCCACACCTGGAAATGAAATTACTTCAAACTATCCTCAAACCTATAAACAATTCTTTCAGATGATATATACTTTTAAAAACCTGCTGTGGGGAATAAAGAAATGTGAAGACAAGAGAGTGAACTGAGAAGAAAAAAAAAAAATTAACAGTAAACCAGATAATGTCACAGATTCATATGAACTAAATTTATCCTCCTTAGTAAGTTACAACAGGAGGTTGCAATTAAACTCTTCTCTGAAGAGTTTAATAGTCCACAATAAAATATATTTCACAAGGTGGAGGCCATGTACAGCTTGGTAGCCCCTAGATGTGTCCCAGACACACAGCTTGGAGCACTGATGGCCTGATGGCTTCCTCCCAGCTCACAGCAGCACTCATCTCTGCACGTGGCTTCCTGCTGTGCCCTGGGGGGAAGAGCCTGTGACCCTTCTCGTGGATATCTCCAGTGAAGGCAAGGGAAACATCTCCAACCAGGGCCAGGTGCTTTCTTGAGAGAATGAGAAGTAGCAAGTTTGAATGGATCAATGAAGCTCAGAGCCCCTGTGAGGACTACAAAACATTATCTCCCAGCCAGCTAGTGGCTGACAATTTCATTAAAACAGTCTGAGTTTTTTTCTCTCTTTCTACAGATGATGTAAGATTATTGGAGAGAACTGGCAGAGAGAGGGAAGATTCAGAAACCAAGAAAAGACCAGGATTCAAGTGCATCAGGGTAAGAGAACTGCATCTGGACTTCATAGAGGCAAGAGGAAACAGGCTACATATCATTAAAATGCATGAACAAGGGGTCTACAGGTCCTCCAGTTTTACTTCTTGTGAAATTAGTGTTGATACATTTAGTCACGGAAAACTAGGTGAACAAAACCCCTTACCTGTGCTGAAGTCCTAACCTGAACTGCAAGCCAGCTGTTCAGTGCACTGCCCACAGCTACATTTAGTCCAGGGCTTTGTTGTACCACGTCTTCCTGAGCCAATTAGACTTGACATTTTGCACACTCCCTAATTAAAATGCAAATGAAGGGAAGAATTATGTACAAAAACAGATTATGCAGGTTAATTAAGAGGAAAACATACCTAGACCCCAAGTTCACTTTAAAGTGGATTTTAAACATAACCTGCTGACACAGCTGAATGCAGAGTCAGGACACAATATGGTACTTCAGTGGAAAGGCGCTTTGTCTATAACAAATGTTGTGAGCTCCCCAGAGTATTGCTTCTGTAATTGTTCCTCTGCATTTGAAATAAATTAGTCAAGATGAGTGTTTAATTCCTGCCTTTAAAATTATGCCTCATTCTTCTAACACACATTTCTCAGACGAGCTATCTAAAAATTTGTCCAGCAATAAAACATTTATAGTAATTGCACTACATGTACCTTCAGTGAATCCATCCCATCTGCAGTTTTCAATGCTAGCAATCAGAGCTGAGTTAGTGGACACTTGAGAGGTTGGCCTGCTCCTCTGAGCACTTTCCTAATCTCTTTCACAACAGAAAATGAGAAAAAAATCAGCCAAAAAGAAAGCAGGTACAATAGAATGAGCTTGTGTGTACTTATACAGCGGTGGGAAAGGAAGAGATCACGTGAAAGCATTTGTGTTCAAAACTTGGAGAGGAATCAGAAAACCCAAAAAGAACCTGTGATAGAGCTTTGTCTACCCTTTTCCAAGGCACTATTTCCCTGTCTTCAAAGCAATCCACTTATAAGCACTATGCCATGTTTAATTTTTAAATGTACACTTGGAATTATAATTATGATTTATGTGCTTTTAGTAAGCAAGTACAATTAGACCTTTTAAAAATGACTAGTAACAAAACTAGCCCTCCAGAACTCAGACAAATGTATCCCCACTTTCCATTTTCTGGGTCTAAGAGGAAGGCAAGCTTAAAAAGAATTAGTCAAGGCAGGAAAAAAAGTGCAGCCTGCAGAGAACTTTGAGCAAAGTGCTTCAGGATTGGAGGAGGAAAGACCTGAGAAAATGATCCAGCATTCCAGCCCATCTGAATATTTGCTTTAATTGCAGAAACTCACATTCATAGGTTGTCATCTGAAGAGTCATTTCACACACTTTTATAGAAAGATAAGATGGTCGTTGAAATACCTGATTTAGAGCTTGATTCCTGGTTTTACTGCAGATTTCCTGTGTAAGCTGGACAACCAATTCCAACCCTGATTTTTAAAGCCAGTTAACACACAGCTGTATTAACGCATAGACAGGTGCTTTTGAAAACACAAAGGCACCATCTGCATTTTAGGTTGCTAAATGCTTGAAAATCTGGCTCACTATTTAACTGAGCTGCAGAGCCATCTGTAAAATAGGAAATAATCAGGTTCCTTTTTTCCTAGATTTTGTCCATTTAGATATGTTCTTTCATTAGACCTGCCTTCTCTATCTCTCTCTCTATATAGATATGTGTCTAGTATGACAGATGTTTTATTTTAGTTGTGGCATCTAGTCACTACAGAGAAAAAAATATTCTCTGGAGGATATACATTGGATACAAAATACAAAATTGGATACAAAAATAAATGTGTTGAGTGCTGCTCAGTTTAGGACATTTATAGTTGTGAGAAGAGTCATGTTCCAGAGCATGTTCTTAGTAGATTTCAGGATAATATTTGAGAGATTTTAAACTGCGATGGTACTTGTCTTCATCAGTAGAACAGTGGATTCAATGGCCCACAAAGTTGCTCCAGTCCTAGGTCCTGTGTGCTGTGGTGTATTAGACTTCATAACACATTTTGATTAAATCCTAAGGAGCACTCAATAGTGGCCAGAAAATTGCGGTAGGGAATCATTTGACATTTACTCTTTCTATTTGTGTCTGTATTTTTCTCAGAGTGTGTAATGTGAAAAGCAGTTGGCTTCAGAAATTGTCTTGCCAGGTCTGTTCCCACTTGTTTCACCTATTACATATCATTAGAGGATAAACTAGAGCTTCTGAAAGTTTGGAACACAAGAAACAAAGCAGAGTTTTGAGCTGAACTTCAGTTGGCAGAATCCATCCAAACTTTTAAGTTGTCAAACTTAATTACTTTGATTAATCCCAGATTAGCACCAGGGATATTTGTGAATCAGAGCAGTGTCCTACAGCTCACAGTTAAATCACTGGGCAACTCAGCAATACAAACCACAAAACCTCTTGCAGCAACCAGCTTTCTCAATCAACTGGATTTTCTGAGCATCCCTAAGTAGCTGCATGAGGAGTACAGGAGCAGAAAAAAAAGGATTTTTAAGTTTTCTAGTAATGTAATAACATGGGCTCTTGAGCACAGTCCAAGTTGCCTCTGCTAACGCTGCCAGGGAAGTGGTGGCACGAACTCTGTCAGTGAAAACCCAGAAGTGAGGCTGGAGGGCACAACCCCAGCTATGCAAGGGGCTGAGAGGGCTCATGCAGTGTGAGACGCTTCTTATCAACCACCACTGCATTCTGCTAGGGGAAAATTTCATCTTCTCAGATGTGAAAATGTCTCCTGGTGCCAGAGATGATAATTTTGCTTTTATATCCAAGTATGAATTGTGGAAACAGGCAGCTGGTACTCTTGTTTTTCTTGCTTGATTGCTTATTTACTTGTTTTTAAGGGAAAAAAAAAAAAAACCAAAAACAAAGAGGATATATTAATATATTATAGGGATAAAGAAAGGACTTTGATAACTTTCTTCACTAGACACTTCTCAGTAGATATGAACTTCATTAATTTGAGCAATACATTGTGTCAAGTTTAATGATGGGATAATCAATAATCCCCTGCATTAGTGGATCACATCTGAGAAGCACACAAACACTTCTGTAGTGCTAGGATTTCTTACTAAAAATAATTCCCAGCACCCAATTTCTGGACTCCAGATTTCCCCATTTCTAGTTAACTCCTCTTTCAGCTTCTCAGAAAGTTCCCTTGTGGCAAGTATTATCTATTCATGTTCTAGTTTTCTCCATGTCTAATATACATCAGAAAAATGCAGCTGTTCTGAGAAGGTGATGAATTCCTTGCATCTTTTTTTCCACCAGTATGAAAAACCCCTCACTGCAGTGCTCATACACTGCCTCTGAAATATCACTTCTTATTAGTAGATGTTCAAAAAAATTCGAAATTTAAAAACATTCAACATTAAAAATATTTAGTGCTTGGAAAGGAGAAATTTTTCTGAAAGACAGACCCTAAATTTCTAGAAAAGCCATGAAACAGCAAGGTCTGTTCTACAAATATGACAAGACATTAAGTGAGAAGATAATATAATTTGCTTTAAGCAGATAATTCCTTTTCTGCTAATGATTCCTTCATATTTATTTCCAGTAACATATAAATATATACATACATACATATAGATACACACACATATAAAGCCAAAGAAAATTAATAGGCCCTATTTGTAGATATTAATATTCAGAACCCCATCAGAGTTCAGTGCATTGACATTTTACTCCAGTCACCAGCAGTGAAATGTCAGATGTTCTAGGAAACTATCTTACCTCTGCAAAAATATGTGTGGCTTTATTATTACTCTAGTTACACTGCAGTAGTGTGGCTGCTGCCTGTGAACAACAAGATGATGACTGCATTAGTAAATCCATTCAGAGCCAACCCAGGGCCTGACACTGTGCTGTAATTACACATAAATGATCTCACCATTCCTCAGAAGTTTCTGTTCTTCCTGCTAACGTTCTCTCCAAGTATAATCAAATATTACATTTACTTTGTCAAAAGCACGAGAAAGAAGATTTAACAGAAGAGAACAAGATTCTATGTGATTAAATTTGGCACAAGGAGAGAAAATGGCTTTCATCCCAGTAACAATCCTCCTTGCAGCAGGGATTCTCAGGTCTGTGGAAATCTTTTAGCCTGGAATTTTAACAGTCATTAAGTGACTTATATCCTCACTGTCCACAGATATTCACTGGCTGTTAGCACTTTATTAAAATTGCTAGCTTCAAAGGCCTGGTTTATTTCTCAGCTTCCTGCAGCCTGACAGCAGTGCTGACACACTCCATGCAATGAACTCCAAGTCCAAATATGAGTTTACAGTGTCACAGAAATACTTTACTAAAAAACCAGCAAAAATATGATGTATAAGAATTGAGGATACACGCTCAAGATTTTACACAGGCTTCCCTCCTTCCCTCACACAAGGAATATTGATGTAGTTAAAACTACATCAGTATGTGATGAACCCTGAGCTAATGAATAATGGGGTCCCATTTTGCTTTTGTCATAGGACCCTGCCTTAGGCAGGGAAAAGGGGATTCTGTGATTAATTAAGCCTGCTCAATGAAGATTGTTTTCTGTTAGTTCCTGGCATATGCAGCTCTTTTCCTCTTCCTTTCAAGTGCTCAAGTCTGAGAACATACAGTTCACTATAGTTTTGTTTTTCATGTGAGCAAATATAGAAGCATCACTAGCCTTTTAAATAAGGAAGTCAAAACTAAAAACTATATTGGAAAGGCTTAATTTAGGAAAAACAAACAAAACCCCAAATGAACGAACAAACAAACAAAAAAAACACTACAGTAAAAGGAAGGAGGAGTGAGGTTTGTGTTGGGGGTAGTTTGTTTCTATGGTTTTATGAATGCCTCTGCCAAGTCTAGTGATAGAAGCAGCCCAGAGGAGAGCTGGGTCTGTACCTGTGCTGAAGAGTTAGAAATCTGCATTGCCACCAGTACAGTGTGAGACCAGGCATACTTTTGCTGCACCTTCCTGAAGTAGCTGTGTACCTTCAACCCAAAGGTTGAAGCATGGCTGGAGAACATCAAAGTGCTAAATTTAGCATCATTATATTGCTGTGAGACAGGACAAAGGTTTTGCTCCTGTTCCACAGCATATATTTAAAGGAAGACTGTATAGACTCAAATGAAGATAACATATTCACATTGGTAACCTTAACCTAGTCATGTTGATCTAAAAAAGATCACCAAAATTACACAGGAAGCAGAAACTCAGGAGGGAGCTTGAACCCTTGTGAATGCCTTCAAAACCAGACATTTCCCACTTGGCCTCAGATTGTGAACTCTCCATCGACTTCACACATTCCACTGCCTTTCTTTTACTAGAAATACAGCTTGTACAGAGTATCACACCTTTAAGTGCTATTAAAATGTATTTATTGAAAACAAATTTAGCAATATCTAATCGATGCCACATATCTAACAGTGAAATAAATTGATCCCCTGTCAGTAAGTCTCTGACACTTCCTAATTGATTTTGTAAATCTCTCTTGTGTCGAGCCTTTATTTTCCACTGAGGAATACAGCAGGGTATTGTACTTGTACTGCTGGATACAAGAAATACAGATGAAGAACCCACTGTAGATTAGTACATTAAGTAGCTTGGTGACATCTAGTTAAGCACTCCCAAGTACTTAAAAAAATTAAAGAAAACACATATAGGATGAAGTGTAAATAAATATTTAAGTATATCTCAGTCAACCTTAGATTGGCAAAGTGATGTAACACAAGAGAGAATATGAATATGAACAAAAGCATGTGCCTAAAATCATTCCCCCATACCTTGCCTTTTTTTTTTTTTTTTATTTACTGGACACTCTTAAAGCCTGGCTTTCCTAATCAAAACATAAGATTTAATAAGAGCTGCAGCTGAACAGAACAAAATTACTGCACTCTGTAATATTGCAAACATAATTAACTTTGAATTATGTGAATTAACCATGCCTGAAAAATTATCATTCAGCTCTGAAATTAAATTCTTTCATACCATTAGATTTGTTTGTTAAGCTCAAGTAGGCAAAAGTAGTATTTAATAAAGTAATAACGATTCTCTGCTGAGAGTGTTTTTGAGATATATATGGATTTATCCAAAATAAATCATGGAAGTGCTATTATTAGTTCACTTGCAAATACTGTATAAAGTTGGATCTGCATAATAATATAGAAAAGTTTTGTGTCACTACAGGTTACTCTATGTCTATTAAACTTATTTTTCTGGTTATCTCTTTACTTTGATCTGGTAATACCTCTATTTATCCATGCATGGAATGCACAGCAGAAATATGTTAAACACAGCACAGCATCAACTCCTGAAGCAGTTATAATCTGAAATAGCTGAGAAACTTTTTACTACTCCAGAGTTATTTCTAACAGTATGTCATATTGAATTGCAATCCCATAGGTTTTGGCTGTATCATTTTTCACCCTCTACCTTCAAACTGACAGTTTGATGGTTATCATGTTCCCCCGTCTTCCTCACTAAACTCATATTCATGAGAGAGAGTCTTTGCAGTGTTTTGGAAACTTATATCTCAAAAGGATGAAACCAAAACAAACAAAAGGGTAAGAATTCTAATATATCTCCTGAAGGATTATGATAAGCCTTCTAGACTTACTTACTAAGCCAAACACCAATTTAACCCAACAAGATCCTTTCACAGTAAGGATTTCCATATTCATTCAGTACCAATAATGGAGAAATAAGGTGTAGATGAGCAGAAAAAGCTAACTGGTGGCATTACAAATGTAATATCTCATCACTTTGAAGAGTTTCTGATATCAACCCCAAATTAGTAAATTTCCTATCTTGAGAGTCTTGTGACAACCTCATAGTAATCTGGCATCAAATGCTTGCAAAACAATTTTTGCCAGCTACCCTTCAAAACAAATAAACAAACAAACAAACCCCAAACCCAACAGAAACAAACAAGCAAACAAACAAACAAACAAACAAACAAACAAAACCAAAAACCAAACCACCAAAATAAGCCCATGCATCCTCATATTTCAAAATCTCTTCGAGTTCTTGGATTTTGTTGCATACAATGATTGCAAAAGTCACAATGATTACCTCTCTTACCCAAGAACTGTTGAATCCCACATCCCTCTGCTCCTTTGTGTGATAGCTAACTCTTTTTAGCCCCTCATTTCTGACTCATCACACTGCATCCCATTTTCTAGTAAAGGAGACTTCCAGGAGAGAGTCTGTCTGGAGCTGCATTTTCCCCAGTCATGTGAGTGTGGATAAACTCTTTTTTGGATCTTTTCTGCACTAGCTGGTACTAAAGGGTAAGGATAATGCACTGAATGTTTTCTTTATCAGCGATACATTCTGAAGGAAATGGAAAGGCATTCTTTGCACATTGATCCTGCTTGGAAGCACAGGAAGGAGTTAAACCCTCCTGAGGCTGCAGACCCCACAGAGTATCCCAGAGTGTACTGCCATGAGAACCTTTGTCATTTGTATCTGTCGAGTTGGGCAACAGACAGAAGGTGAAGTGCCTTCTGCTACAGTATTTTGTGCAGATCTGTTTCAGTTTTGACACCATTTGATGTACTTTTCTAAGCATTATGTAGAAGGGCTGTTTTGATGGAGCAGTAATAAAAAGGCCTCTGTTCCTTTCATTTAAGGCTTTTGGCTCTGAGATTCTTTTTTTCAGAGTGCAGTAATGAGCAGGGAAATCCACTGTTCAGCTTAACAGTGAAAGAGCTATGCTTTTTGCTACATGTTTTTACCTCCACCTAACCCTGTGAGACTTTTTCAGACTTTCCTTTTAATTCTTGTCTAATAGATAATTGCTTCCCAAGGAAGCTGCCTTAATCAAGCAGGAGTCAAGAGAAAGAAAGAAGGGAGTAACTTTTGCCTATGACCATCCAAATAAAAATCAAGTGTTCTTTTGAAAAAGCTGACCAGCCAAACCACCCTTAAGAAGTTTTTTTTTCCCTCTATGCTGCTTGAAAATATAATGTAAGTTATTTAAATTCTGTATGTGACTTTCTAAAAAATTCCAGACACAAGGAAACAAGTATATTGTCTTTCATATTTCTTCATAATCAATCTGGAAAGAGAAACACTGAATTCTGAGATACATGACAGTAGAATGACCTATTCCACCCATGCAGATTGCTGCTTTCAGAATTTAATGTGTTGGTTAAAGCAAGAAATATTCACCAATAGTCTAAATAATGGAATATATCAGTCATAAATTGTTGGAGTGCAGTATCATAAATGTGCCTATTTCAGTGTGTTCAAATAGCAGTATTTCATATAGGCAAACAGAAGTAAATATCTGCCTATTTAGAAAACAGTGATGCTGTCTTTAAAGTTTTATACTTATTGGTTCTTCTTGAAGTTAAGAACAATTTATGTTCACAAGAACATTTAGGAGAAATAATCTGAAACTTGTTGCTGTTGGTTCTTCAAGTAAAAGTGACCTACACTAACACTCCCACTCCCATCTGAATTAAAAGATTCATTTAATTTTTTTGTTAGAATCGAAGGTAAGGAAGTCTAATTTCTAGTGATCATCAGATAACACAGAAGAACACCAATTTTAGTGGACTAAGAACAGTCAAAACAGGTTTTGAGCACAAAAGCACAAAATTGATTGGATTAATTCTATATATATGGAGACCATCAGAGATATGCTGGCAAAGACAGATAACATTTCAGCTTGAAATAGATGAGTGGATTAAATTTAGCACTGATATAATCTTGTGCCTCAGGTAAGAAAGATAAGGAGTTGTTTCCTCCTGGATTTGTGTCCAAACGAGTGCAATGTCTAATTGCAGGAACACTCATCAGTGTTAATGCTGAAGGATAATACCAATAATGGAGTATTTCAGAGAACAGTGCTCAATGGAGAAGTATTTCCAAACTTCTATACAAGACATTCCCTAACTAACTCAGAATTTGTCTTTCTAAAAAGTTAATTACTAAATTATCTTAAATTGTAATGTAAATTCACATAATGTACACTGATATAATATCTTACTAATAACTAGAGACATATTTCTAGGATGAATATAGAAATGGTGTGTGGAAATATCTCACTGAGTAACACAGGAATATCGATTTTTTTTCCTCTCATTTTATGTACTATAAAAAAATTTTCCTCTAGCTGACTAAAGTCCACACTTTTGTAAAGTTCTTTATAAAGACTATAGAGCCCCTGAGCTTTCATATTCAGAAAAAAAATGTTTCAAAATCCTTGCAAAACTTGTTTTGCCTAAAGCTACCTGCAGCCTTTATTACATCTATTCTTTGTTACAGAACAGTCAAAAAATAGAATGCATACCTTGCCTTGCTTTTCTGATTTTTCTTTTTCTTTTCATAATGCTTATGCAAAGCTAAAATAGTGTTGAGTGGGGAGATTCTTTTAGAAATTCCCTTTCCAATCTCAAGGACTTTTTTGTCAGACAGGCATCAAGCAATTTAAATTTAATAAATTGGTTTGAATTTTATTGTTCACAAAGGAGCATTGTTTATCTTTGGATCTTTTTTTTTCCTCTTCTGATCCTTTTATTTTCTCTTCAGATTACATATAAGGAAGAGGTCATTATCCTTAAAATTTTTGTGGTAAAATCACCAGCAGTTCTTGGGTAGGATGGAAAATTCCTATACTCTCTTTCGAGAGTTTGGTGTAGAAGTCTGAAATGAAGGGAGACTGCTCCTGACTCTTCAGAACCGTGGGTGCTTCCCTAGCACAAAATGTATTTCCAGCAGCAGAGGTCTCACCTGGGGCAGAGCACAGGGGAGCCAGGATTCATCATCACCCCCTTCTGGGGGTGGGAATGGATGGGGCTGCTTTCTCATCTCCTTCTCAATCTAAATGATTATGATTCTGTGTCTATGATTCAGACAGTGCCACTTAACAAAAATAGCTGTGTCTGCCAGCAAATTTCAGACCCATATTTAGAGAAGATATCTTACTTAGATGCCAAATTTCTACAAATAATTGTGCCTACTATTTTATGAGTTGTAAGAGGCTATATGGGAAACAAATTATAAACTCAGAATGAAAAATTCACTACTACACCTGTATTTCACCCAAAGCCCAGATTCATAATCCTGTGCAGCTAATTTAGGTACTGCAATTATGTAGTTAGTGGACCTCTAGGAGATGCTGAGTTATCTCACACTCCTTTGAGACTGTAAAGAAACATCTACAGGTATCCCAAAGATCCCTGGTAGATGAAGGAGTCAGTTAACTTGGGTCTTTTGTGTCCACTTTCTCAGAACAGCTTCACAGTTAAAGAACTTTTCTAGGAAACTGGGGCCTGAAATTTAAGTTTTGTTCTTCCTGAGGAAAAGTCAGCCTACTTTTTGCAACCCAGATTTTGCATTAATCTGCTTTGTGCACCATAATGATACATCTTGAGTGAATGCAATCTTGAGAGAAAATAATTATTCTTTTTCTTTCTTCTCAAACTAGGAGCTGACAAAGTTAAACCCTGCTCTGACTCACCCATGTCCTGGGCATA
This sequence comes from Notiomystis cincta, assembly GCA_013398075.1. Taxonomy (NCBI): domain Eukaryota; kingdom Metazoa; phylum Chordata; class Aves; order Passeriformes; family Notiomystidae; genus Notiomystis; species Notiomystis cincta. The sequence goes on from VZRX01002990.1 coordinate 73,872, forward strand.
ATTTAAAGATCCAGTAAGAAATAAAGTATAAGCACTGGAAAAAGCAGACCAAAAAGTGGGGGGAATGGGGGAGGATGTAAACTTCTGTTGAGGAGGATTGGTAAAGAATGGTTGAAAACAATTTTTAAAAGCTAATTTTGATAAAACTGGAAAACTATTACCTGTAGTATATCAAAGACAAAATGTTTAAACATACAAAAGTGGTATAAAAATTGATCAGGATAAAAAAATATTTATTAGCACAATTCTGAATAATTTGAAAATTTCAGGTGAAAACACTCAGAATGAGCATGGTCTTGCATAAATGCTAGAGATTTTCCTTTTTCTCACTTAAAGTGATTTACCTGAAAGCTTTCTGTCAGAGGTAAAGATCTTGTAGTCAATGATATGCAAACCTTGGTAGGCACACACAAGTTCAACTTGTACATCACTGCTGAATGGCAATTTTGGAATATTTTCCTAGTTATATTCAGAGCAAAACAGTTCACAAAAACTCTCAGATCAGAGTGCATTGACATAAATAAAGCAGTAGCAAATTGGAGCTAATAGTCCATTAAACAGCAGCTAAACCCCAGCCAAGACAAATTTTGAGTATTCTGCTCTGAATAGAGCCTGTCACACATTTCTGGATTTTTGCTCAATGATGGTTTATTTTTAAATGATCTTTCAAATAGTAGTGAGGTCTATATATGTCAGACCACAAAACAGAACAAAACACCATGTGCATGTGCATGTTAATGAACTATAATTACATAATTATTATTATTATGCAAAACAGAAAAGCAGATGTCTTTTTATTATTTTTTTTTTTAATTTAGAAGAAGGCATTTCTGAAAACATCTAAGCTAACCTTGTGCAAAATGGATAGAGGGCACCTCATATATACGCCTGCATGCAGTGGGTCAGAGGGTCAGTAAGGACTGCTCTGCAACAAGACATCAGGATTTTCCCTAAAGGTAAAAAAAAAAAGAATAAGGTGACTTAAAGGGGCTTACCTGGCCCTACCCAGCTATGAAATCTCAAATACCAAAGTGTAGAGAGAAAAGGAGATTAAAATTGACACAGGAAGTTTGGCATTAACAAATCACAAATGCTGTTGAAGAAGTTCCAAAAATGCTGTAAAGCTTAAGAAAAACTGCCGTGGCATATACCTTAACACATTTCCTCCCACAAGATGCAAGAAAACACACTGAGGGAAAGAGCATAAGAACTGAGCATAGACTGAATGGTGGTGCTGACATAACTTCCCACTTTCTGGAAATAAAGTGTTTAGGAATTATTAGCTGAAGATTTTTCCCTTCTGAAGAAATTTCTTGTTTCTAAGAACTCCTCAACCTTTCCTTCAGTCACGTTGCAATTTGGGTACCATCTAAAAACTTGTATGTTTATACATCACTATCTGACTGCAAACAAGCTTTGGTGATACAACAACTTATTTTTATTTATGGAAAACCTTACTTTTCCCTTTCTTACCCTTAAAGCTTGTCAAAAACCTATTTTCAATATTGTTATCACCATACAAATTGGGCCTTCAACACCTAGTTCCTCTTGTGTTTTCCACGTTCCCACTCCACCTCCTTCTAGTTCTCAAAACAGGACATTAGTCCTTCCTCCTCTCTTGACTCCCTGCCATCAGTTTGTGTGACTTACAGTCTGCCACATGTCCCAAAATCACACTTAGTGGTGGCTGGCTCAGTGGTGGTGGCTGCAGCACACCTGTCTTGCATGTGCAAACCTGAAAGGGATGGTGCACTTTGCCCTGAGGACTTACTGCACACTTTATGTTAATTACTTAATTGTGATTTATTAACTGATACCACAAAACATCATTCTGAGTGGAATGGAGAACAACAGTCACTACTTGCACCTTGTAAGTTAAAGAAATTCCATGCAAGTGTAGAAAGAAAGCAAGTGCAGCAGAGCCTGTTTGCCTCTGGAAATCGAGGTTGCCAAGATTCACTCCTGCTCTGCTCCCAGGAACTGTCTACACTGGCAAACCCATCATCACTTCTTGAGCTAGGTCACAGGGTGGGGAGCCACTGAGAATCATTTCTCAGCTTTAGTGCAACACAGCTCCTTCCCTGCATCAGAGTTTACTTTCTGCTGTAAGTACAAATTTGGAGGAATGTTTTCTTCATTAAAAAACTAGCATGTTTTGCTCAGTTTTCAGAGTCAAATGATACTATTTTCTTATTGGATTTTAGTGTAGTCATTCAATTGCTGCATCACACCATCCTGATGCTTATTCCCCAAATATGTGCTCTTGCTCCCTCCTGTCCCCCAGACTGCAATGATGTGGTTGTTTTATTTGTTTTCTTGTTTGTTTTGTCTGCGTACTTTCTTGTATTTAAATAAAAATTTATCGGGGAATACCTGATTCAGGATATTAAACTCTTGCAAAATTATTAGCAGCTTGATCATGAATACTAAGTCTTCTTAAGCAATCTTAAACATAGAAAACCTTGCCTTTAGTGCATATTAACTCATGTCCCATTTCCCTTATCACCTATTAGAGAATTCATACAGTTGGGGTTTTTTACTTAGATGTAGCTATTTTAGACTTGGAATAAAAGTAAATAAATAACACAGAACCACATCTCCTGAAAACCCAAAATATCTCAGTGATGGTAGCACAGCTGCTCCCATTAGTATAAGGTGAGACCTACATCACTGCTTTTCTAATTGTTTTATAGACCTAAGAGATTAAATTAAGAAAATCTACATTGTATGAGGCTGCCATTTCAGTGTTCTTTCCCCATTTAATATATTGAGGTTTCCTAGTGAGTTTATTTGCAGATCATTTCAACTGTAAATAAGTAGAGATTTCCCAGAGGGCCTACTCACACAGTATTTAAAATGTGAAACACATTACTTGTCTTATCAATATTGTACTGTTTCATCTAATAAAGAAAAAAATCCAGTAACAAACATTTTCCTCATTTTGTAACAATATGGAGTTTAGTACCCAATAACAAAACATGAATATTCATTTTTTTTCTCCCAAAAAATACTTTGAACTGAAGGTAGACCACAAATTCATCCTCAAAAGGCTTAGAAAATGCATGCTTATCTCAAAAATAAATATATCAATAAAAATACTGGTTTGAAGTTTGTATAATAGGTAACAAAGGAGGGACAAGAGTTGCCTCTTCTGTCACCTGAAACCAGAGGTTATTTTGCTGACTTTTAAGAAACATTATAGCTTCACAAATGTAACAAGAAAAGAGTGCCCAAGGGAGAGCTGTCTGTTCTTCAGAACTTTTGGATTACATTTTAAATGAAAAGGTTTGAGAATTACATTCTAAGTGTGACAAGTTCCATGATACATTTAGTTGCATATTAAAATTCCACTTTTTTGAATAATTATGGCCCCTCGATTCTTCATTGTTTCAAACTTGCAACATAAGATTATGTGGAAAAAAAGAACCCAAAACTACATCTGTTAAGTCTTTAAAATATGTACTTCATACGTGAGCAATATTTAGCTGGAATGATTTTTTGCAAATCCTACTCCTTCCTGCTTTTTAATTTCTCATAAATATGCCTCCATGTGTCTGGAATGAAAAATTAAATAAGTAGGAAAAAATGGACATCCTAGCTTGCTTTTTTAAAAATTATTTTTTATTTGTCAACAAGTAAATGTCAGACTCCAGATGACTGGGCTAATATTTATGCACATTTCACAATCACCTAGAAAGTTGTGATCTCAAAGCATTTCCTTGAGTTTTGAAATAAAGGTCAAGCCTGGATTAACATAATGATTCACTCATGCCAAAAATCTCAAAGTGTTCTTCATGTCTTGTTTATTTTTCTCCTGATTAACACATAAAGCAAGTAATTTCTTTTTCAAGTTATAGACTAAATTTAAAAAGTTAATTGGCCTGTTGTCTAAGTGATAAGTTGCATTGGAAGAAAAAACCTCTATACCCTTAATTAAGATACAGTCACATTTTAACTGTAAACCATATGTTGGGGTATGTTTTTCACTTGAATGTCTTCTTACAGATGAGAAGTTCCACTTGATTTTCGAACCAGAGGGGATCATTTCCTAAGGAGAATTTACTGCACTCAGTTGCAAAGAGTATGGACCCATGGACCCATTTATTGTCAATTTGGATGTCTTTAAAGACACCTTGCTTAGCTTCCAGCTGCCACTCCAGGGGTTCCTGCTTCTCACAGCAGACCTACGTGGCCTCTGCTGGCCTCAGCTGTCCTGGAGTGTCTGCAGTGTTTACAGAATCACAGAAACATAGAGTGGTTGGGGTAGGAAGGGGCCTTGAAGATTACCCAGTTTCAGGGACACTTTCCACTAGAGCAGGTTGCTCAAACAGCCTCTGAATCACGATTCTCACGTTGGAGGGCATGAACCCACTGCAAGTCACCTCAGTGTTACAGACAATGTGTTCACATTGCTGGTTAGCAACAGCCTTTGCCTTTCACCTCCCTTTGCTTAAACTCATCAGGTGAGAGACTATGAAAAATTCTCTATTACAGCTACTGCTTTTTATGTTCTCTCTGCTATTGTGCTATCTCTATGGAGATATTATCCTAAATTCTTAAAAGGTATTTTGGACAATGATTAAATACTTCTAGTAATCTAAGTTTAAGTGAATAGTACTGAACACACAATTGCAAATAATAACGCATCAGACTTATAAGATTGCTCTTCTCAGTAGTTTACATGGACACTATTTATGTTTCACAATTTTTGCTGACTTGAATGACTGTCCCACAGTGAACTAATATTTTGACTGTGTGATCTGCACAGTTGTTGAGCTATCTGCACAAGCAATGAGATATATATTTTTATTACACAAAAAATTTGGAGGATTTTCTTATGTACAAGTACTGTGTTCTAGGCTGTTCCAGCAGGAAAATTTTTTACCAACATTTCCCAGTTTTTGCTTTGATTTGGTTTTGTTGCTGTTGTTGTTGGGGTGTTAAGTTTCTTTTCTTTTTCTTTCCTAATCCTAGCTTTCTGTCTTACCAAGTTTCTAATCTGTGCTAGTATTTTAGTTTCTATTCCATGACTAATGAATTTTTCATTCATCTCAATAACCATGAAATTTGGATCACATTCTGTTAAGCAATGTCTAAGTCTAAAATGAGCCCCATTAACTTATATGAGATCAGCTGCAAAGCAAGTTTAATATTGAAAATAATTAAGGAGAGCAAAATATATCTTAAATATATACAAGACCCATGTTCATGGTCATTTTACTGTAGGACAGCAGATTAACATGTTTCAGTTGCACAACTCACAACTTTTCCATCACATCTATCCAGTTTTAAGTTTTTTTTAGAAGAGGGCAAATTGTGAGAGAAAAGTAGACGATTAGATATTTAATCTGTGATTTCCCTCATTTAACAAGTCAATAAGTAAAAATAGAATAAATAAATAAATAAAAATATGCCTATACACTGCAGAATGTTTTTACAGAATATATATACCTATCTAAAGACATATAAATCTAGTAAGTCCTATCTATAAATTATTACACTCAATAAAATTATTGTTAAACATTACTAATGAGATTTTTGCATACAGTTCTCAGTGTAATGACAAGACTAATGTAGTTCTTCATTAACAAAGCAGAGATTTAAAGGAAGTAAAACTCTTAAAAATCCAGATAAGCTTCAACTTTATCCTTTATGGAAAGGAAAAATTGCATTTGTATCTGATGTACTACAAAAATACCATGATCACTTGCAAGTACTTGAGGAAAATACAGCTCAATGACAGTCAAACAGTGAATTGCTTTTCCTTCTGCAAATTCATTTCTTCCAAATACTGATAAGGTTTAATTTTTCCACCACTACTTCTTTTGTCAGGAAATTGGGAACAGAAACTATATAAAAGTCTGTTGTCTGATCTCTCGGCCACTGCTGCAAGTGTAAAAAGAAGCTGGGTCTAGAATTAAGTCCCATTAGTTGGCAGCTAACTGAAGTTAAGAAATCTATGGAGAGATGCCATAGCACATACAAAATGTGAATGTTACCTTCTTGAAATGCCAGTTTGTTTGGCAACACTCATTTATATTCTTTTGTCTTTTCCAGTCATGAGACATTTTTCCAGCTAAACAAACCTATGTAAGATTAGACAAAAACAACACATTGCTGAATGACATTTTTGCAGTGATCTTGGGGTTTTTCAGCAACTGCATGAACAACATTGATTGCCATGTCTGTTAACTGAACTAATAACACCAGATTCAGAGTGATTACATTTTACTTACATCCCAGTATGTATGCAGTTAATTTTACTCTCTGGGGAAATCACTCATCTCTTTGTTGCTCTGCATCCATACAGTTGATCTGGAGGGGATCCTGCAGTGAGCTGTTCTTAAGACCTTGTCAGGCTTTTCTTTAATGAGACTTATCTTTTCACTCCCAGAAGATACTGACAATGACCAAGGTGATATCTTTGAGTCAGACAAATAGTAAACTTTTAGATGTGAAGGTTTATGTGGAATTTAGTCTGTGTGTCAACTTGACTACTGCAGTGGCAACAGGTACAAGACCCATTAAGAATAATAATATTAAGCAAAAATATGTCCTCTATAGTTTTCTAAAGAAAACCTGCAAGATATAGTATTGATTTTTTTCCATAGTAAATTAAGCATACAGCAATTTTTTTATCCCCCTTCACATTGTCAAGACTCACTTAAATATTTATACAAGTTCAGCCAGAAAAACTAAAATTGACAAAAAATAAACAAATAAAGCAAGCAAGTGATTTTCTTGTTTACAACAGCCTGGTTAGAAATTGGAGAAAATTTTCAAGGGTAAAATCATCCACAAGTCCAGGTATCACCCTATAAATGAGGAAAAGTATAATTTTTCCCTTTTTCTAGGGACACAGCAACAAATTCAACTTAAAAATGACATTTATAGCATAAGACATGCAAGGATACACTCAATTTTCATCAGCACCTTAGCTTCCCAAACTTTCCCCTTTCTTTCGATTTTTCTTGGTTATATCACATCATTGCCCAACTATACCTGACTGAAATGTGAAGAAAGAAAAAGCAACCTTTCCTAGTAAAAGGCTTGTAAAAGAAGGTAATACACATGAACACCAGGCAGATGTCCCTGCACAGTGGAAAGAGATCCCCCAGGCAGTTGTGATGACACTGGCACCAGAATGCAAACACATATTAGACATGGTAATCTACACGGTGCTCATCACAGGACACGGATATTTGAGGGCAGAGCAAAAAGCCATTGTCTGTCTAACCCATTTTTTCACAGATCAAAGAAGCTTTCCCTGGTATTTTTTTCATTAAGAAGCTAACTTCTGTAAATGTCTAACAAATTTTGTAAACAGCATTTAAGGTTTATACAGTCCTAAAATGACACACAACAACTTCCAACCTTCAGCGTGGAAATACAAGTTTCTGTTTTTATATAGCCTCTATTCTGGATCACAGATATTTTTTGCTCTCAAATTTAATTCAAATGCTAGCCTGCTTTTAAAATGTTTTCTCTAATAATAATGGTGTAATTAATACAAAAAATTTCAGTGCCAACTCACTGATATCTGTGTACTCTCCTAAGAATCAATAGAATTATGTCTCTATTTATAGGAAATGTCTGGATTTTCATTTGTCTGGGGGAAGAGTGAAATATGGGCTTTCTTTGTACCTTTTATAATAACTTCCACAACTCTTTACATAGTACATCCATTCTTCTCTTTTATTCAAGCAGAAAAGCTTTTACCCAGGAAAATGTGTGTACTCTGCACAAAAATAGAAGGACTAAAGGTGTAAGCTACAGGAGGAGTCTTTCTTCCTTTGCCTTGCAGTTTGATGTTTCACCACTGCTCAGCTCCTATCCCTTTTCTGGGGTACAGCTACCACTAAAGGTCAATTAACTGTGTTCCATTTTTCCTCTTTTACAGAATTATATGTTTTTCTGATTATAATATTTTTCCAATTAAGTCCTATAACTGCAGACTTAATAGAAGTCTGAGCCAAAAACATTATTGGTATAAGTATTAGTGTAAGGCTAGTTGTCCAGGAAATTGAAAGTAAAAATTGTGGTGTTGGTTCAGTGTAATTAAATGCCAAGTCCTAAATTTATCTTCTAAATGATAAAATTGAGGTGCATTGTGATAAATAATAGTGTTTGACGTGTTTCAAATAACTTGTTTTAACTGATGACTGTATCACAACCTGTAGCACAACATGACCCCACTGAACTAAAGAATTTGTGATGAAGAATTTTGTCAAAAACCCACAGAGAGATGTACATGCACACAGTGGCATAGCTCACAAGTTTCATACAAAGTTGAAAAACTCAAAGATGTTGCAAAGAAGTAAACGCCCAGGGATTCTTCTGGGAATCTCCTCCGTGGCAGTAGAAGACAGGCAATCAAAATAGTCTGATTTACTCGTCATTTTAATGCAGAGCATACCTTCCTTCCACGGGGATTGACTTCACAATTCAAATGTTTTTGCCTTAATAGGAGGCTTTAAAAACTCAACATAATAAAAAGAGTAGTAAGAAAATGAATAAAATCTGAGAGGTAAAAATTAGATATAAAATCCACTAAGTCTCATATCAATACGTCGAAGACACAAGGAAAAAAAATCCATTCTCTTATTACACAAAATATAGAATAACCTTGCAGTATTCAATATAACTGACACTACTGGGAATTGTTAAGATGTATTTAAGGAGAATAAAACTCTGTCTAGAAAGTGTAGAAAATTGTCTACGCTATGGCTAACTCAGGAAAACAGGACAATTAATATTTATGGATCCATATCTTAAGGGATAAAGTATTCATGAAACTGCCAGCTCAAAGCAGAAAATTATGTCTGGAAAGAAGTTACCCCTCAAAAGGAACTTTAGTCCAGGGATATCTAAAGGGAGGGTGTGGAGAAGTTGGATCCAGTCTCTGCTCAGGGTGCCAAAGGATAGGACAAGGGGCAAGAAACTGATGCGCAGGAAGCCCCATCTGATTCTGAGGAAGAACCTTCCTGTGAAGTGACAGAGCACTGTAACAGGTTGCTCAGAGATGTTGTGGAGCATCCCTCAGTTCAAGAAACATCTGGACCCAATCCTGTACCATGTGCTTTAGGGTGACCCTGCTTGAGCAAGGAGGTTGGACCAGATGATTACTGTGGTCCTTTCCAGCCTTACCTGTTCTGGGATTCTGTGGTTCTGTGATTCTGTGATATATATTAGGCATTACAGGCTGCCACCATCAAAGCATCTTTCTAAACTAAAGCAGCTTTCTAAATATGATACAATATAATTTCTTAACTAAAATGAAAGAAGAAACCTGTAAATATTCATCTGTCTTGCAGCTGTTGGAATAGAGAGAATGGTCAATCTGAAAATTATTAATAAAAATTAAAGATTAAAATGTTATTAATATGTTTTGAAAAATAAAATAAGCCAATGTTACTTCTTGATTAAACTTTTTTCTCACACAGGTAGTAGCTAATTGTAAATTACCATGTCATTTTGATAAATAAAGTGTAAAGATGCACATCTTCAACATGGAACAAGTGGATCATATCTGGATGGTCCCTTGCAAACAATTCCAAGTCATTTATCATGACATGATTTATTAGAGAAAGGTCTGCTATAGTCCAATATATTTATTTGCTATGCACCATCTATTTCTCTTCAGTTACCTCAAAGAAAAAAAAAAAAAGAAAAAGTAAACCCAAAAAAGTCAATACTGCCCAAGTTTGTAAAATGTGGCACATTTTAATGGGCACCTGAACTGAGAGCAAGCAAGTAACACACTTTGGTTGACCACATCTAGAGACAAAGTAGGCTATTTCTTTGCTAACTCATGCTGAAAATAGTGTCACAACCCGAGTAGGAGGTTAGTTATGGCTTGGTTGAATGTTCTGCCTTAAATGTAGCAGCGGTGTGCAGGAGTGGCACAGGAGGTAAAAGTTCAGTGATCACAGGCAATGCAGGATTTTCATAAAGGTCCTGGCCAGATCTAGAGATATAAGTGATGGGTGCTTGGGGCAGAGGCTGAAAAACAAAGCTTAGTCCTCAGTTCCTTGTGACTTCTAAGACTAAAGGAGATCAAGCAGATTACTTTATATGACAGAAATCAGGGAGAGTTTGTACAGTACTTAAATACTGTCAAGAATGTCTTCTTCAGTTTAGTAAAGAAAATTCAGGGACATCAAATGGAAAAGAAATAAATTCCAAGCAAAAACACATCCATGTCGTTGCCCTCTCCCAGAAGCACGAGACCATTTGCACACTTTAGCTAGTTTTACAATGAGTTCTCCATCACCTGAAATTTTAAGACCAGAAGTGTCTGTTTTACTTTGAATTACATTTTTCTTAATAAAGGAATTTATTTTTATGGACATCCTAACATCTGTTTTATTGAGAAGGAAAAGACATGACTGTGGTACCTCTTGACTTTTAGGGTGAAAAACATTTTAAAATCATATTAGAATGCATTAAACATGTCTAGGAAGATTTATGAAAATACCCAGATAAAATAGAGTACAGTTAGAAAAATATGAAAAACCACTCTTCTGAAAAGTCTTCTCATGGAAGATATTGATTTACTGCCTTGTCATCCTCTCAGCAAGGAGGAAGAGGGTGCTTAATAGATAGCACTTCCAAATATCCTCAGAAATAAATTTGTTCGTTTGTGTGCGCTCACCATTGCAAAACTTCAGCGGGCAAAAAGATCAAATTACTTACTGTTTCTGAGTTGACATCCAGAATCCCAAAGAATCACTGAAATAATTGAATTGACTTTTTTTTTACTACATCTGAGAAATTGTACAGGAATGGTACCTTTGAATTGTATTCAGTGACAAAACAGATTACCAGAAATTATAATCAAAATTTTATTTAGTGTTAAAAAAGGATTTCAACTACTTTGAAAAGCTATTCTTATAAGTAGAAGGAATGTGGGTCTGTTTTTAATAATGTGCTTTAATTTTTTTTATTCTTATTATTTCATTGTAATTTATAATTATATGAAAAAAGAAAACCATTTCAACTTTAAAAACATGGAATAACTTCTTAAACAAATGGTGGTTTGGTTTTAATGTGTCTTGAAGACACATTAATATCCATGGTTTTGATTTGACTGAAAGTCTTGATGTAATTTCAGGGCTTGTTTGGGTTCCCTGCCCCAGCATCACTCAGGACTATCCTAACTATTATAATCTGAACTCTAAATTAACAACCACATTAAATACATCTGGCTTTATTTTCACCTCTAACCGGCTTGTTAATAAAACTGCTCTTTCAACAAATAAAAGTGATGAGATTCATTGCTGTGTTGTTTTTAAAACCACTTCCTCTGACCTCTGAAGCACAAACATTCCAGAGAAAGAAAAATTACATCGTTTCAGCAATAGAATTATTTTTATACCTTTCTCTAAAAATATGCTAGATAGTAAAATCACATCACTCTTTTGACTGCATAATTCACAACCTTTTACAGAAGCTGGAAAGTGCCCTGTAACAGGAGAATTACTGTTAACACTAATTAAAATGAATACACTATTCCAAGAAAAAGAAAAAAATTAACACCTTGCAAGAGTGGAACTTGTATTTCAAATACAACTAATGAAATATGGCAAGACACCAAAAATTAGGATCTTTTGCAGTCCTTGCTTCAGTTGGGTGTACTTTTTTAATGAGTCTTAGAAAGGCCAGACTTTGAGAGAATTGTAAATGAGGGATGAAGGCTACTGGAGTGGGTACATGAAGAAACAAAGCAGTACAGTGCAGTTCAGTTAATCAGGATGCACTTAACATGGAAATTTGCTTAATTGAGATGTGTCCCAAGGAAGCAATTTAAGACTAATGATACCTAATAGCAATAACTGCTGTTTAATAGGGATGGTAATTCTGCTTAATAGGGATACCATCAGGTAATTATGGCCAGGTCTGAACTGCTGACTTCTGTTGGCAAAGCTCTCACCTGTCAGGCATTCGAAGAGGTGTGATCCCTGATCAACAACTACAGGGAAGGTTAAACACCAAATGCAAACTTTGCTATTGTAAATCTGGGTTTTACAGGATATCCCACACTGATCAATAAGAAGATGTTGCCCTGTTGCCCAGATGATTTAAAAATAAAAAAATTATGTTATTTTTAAAATTTTTCTTTAATTTTTAAAATATATGTTTTGGTTTGAATACTAAGGTCTTTCTGTGTTTATCTCTGAACACATTGTATCCAGCTTATTAGTTGGATTTATGCACACAACATGTCAGGACATGAACCCGAGTCCAGACTTAGAGCAGAAAACCATTCCAGAATTAAAGCATTCTAAACTATACTTCCAAATTTATTCTGATGTTTAGTTATTTTCTTTTGGTTTGTTGGTTTTTGTGTTTTTTTGGTTGGTTGGTTGGTTGGTTTTTTTCTGTTTAGTGTTGTTTTGGGGTTTTTTGTTTGTTTGAGTTTGGGGGGAGGGTGCGTATTTTTGTTTGTTTGTTTGTTTGTTTGTTTGTTTGTTTGTTTGTTTGTTGTGGGGTTTAGGTTTTGGGGTTTTTTTTGGTTTGGAGTTTGGTTTGGTTTGTTTTGTTTAGGTTTTGTGGGGGTGTTTTCTGTTGTAAAGTTACTCCATCCTGGAGATGGCTTTTGAGTCACTTGTCCAAATCAATGATGCTCTGGCGCACAGGTTGCTCAAGCGGGAACTTCCAAATTCTGTGCCTTACAGTCAAAGGAAAATTGACTAATAGTGTGGCAGTCTTGCTGCAGCCTCCTGGAGAGAACATTAGGCATGAGGATCCTCCTGATACAGGATACAGTTACTCTGCCACAATGTCCTCCTCAATAAGGTCTGCTGTAATTTATCCCAGCTCATACACACGCTCCTTGGGTGTCATTACATGCCAAAGAGCTTCCCTTTGCTAAGGCAACATGACCTTCATAAACTCTGCTTTCATTCTGTGCTCCTACACCTGCCAGTGCTGCTCATCAGCCTCCCAGGATGAGAGATCAGCAGAGAGCACAGTAGCTCTGTGCCTAACACCCACCAATCAGCACCAGGGAACTCCTGAAAACATGAAAAACTCTCACTGAAAAATAGAAGTGAGAAACACAGGGAGAAATCTGTAAAGCTTGACAAATATTCTGTATTTCCTTTGAGGTCACCATAATCCAAAAACATTTGGGAGTATTTCACTTAATTACAGTCTCCTCTGAGGTGGGTATAATTTGTCTAAGAGAAAGAGAAAAGGTGGAAGGGTGTTTAGGGGAATGTAGTGTTCCAGCAACTTATATTATTGTAGAGAAGGACAAACAGGTATAATTCAGTACCTCAAGCACCAAAGAGTCACAAGAGGACCACAAAAGAAAATAGTTCAACAATCTATGAAACACTGACTCAGGAAAATGGAGTGGACAACTGTCAGGTTATACTGCAAATTTAGACATTTAATCTCATCAATTTGTACTCAAAGAGCCTATAACTTATACAGCCTATGAAGAAACTGTTTAACAGGATATATTTCAGTCCTTGCATTGTTCACACAGCAAATGTTTCTAGTATTTATGCTTTTATCAGTAGGAACACTGTACTGTCTCTCTAATTGAATGATATCCAGAGTAATGTTCTAGAGATACTCTCACAGTACTCTTCAAGACAGCTTTTCAAATCCTTTAAAGAAGAGGTATATAATCAAGTATTTATATGTCAACACATATGTGTATATGTGTGTGTTTTGTATGAATTATGTGCTCTTGAAAGAGCCATAAAAAAAAAGGGAACAAAATTAAAAAAAGATCAATGAAAGGATCACAAATTATATATATGTCAAGAACTCCTCAGTGGTTTTCTTCCAAATTTGGCCAGAGTACCACGCATCTCTCACTTCACAACTGACGATTTTAGCATCTAACTGAACTCAGATGTGCTGTGTTGACAAGGAGCTGGATAACACCTGGAAATGCTTGCTCTTCTTTGGCAATGAGACAACCTTGCTGGTAGTCAATGTCTTTCAATCAGTAAATTTTAAAGGATGTATTTGTAACCTCCTATTCCAAAATATATATATTTTTAAATAATCAAATTTTGGAGCCAGAAGGCATTATTTATTGTGTCACAGCAAAGCTGCTAAATGAATCCCTGCTGTTACTGAGGAGAAAAAAAGAAATGTTCTTCCTATCTACAAAGGAACAGAAACACTGCTGCTGCTGTTTTCCCAATTACACTGTGTGCCCTGTGCCCTGCCACGGATATGACCTCAGCTGAGACTCTGTTGACACTTCATATTCAACTTCTCTTACACAAGAAAAGAAGAATTTTCCACATTACTGTTGGTAGAAGTTTTACACTCAGGAGCCAGCACTGTTCTCTATAACACAGTGTGAAAAATAAGAAATTATATTTAACATAAATTGTAGGAGACAGAGAATGATGAGAAAGTCTAAGGGAATTTCAGACAGGAAAAGGAAAATTAAAAAAGGATGGGAATCCTATTTCCAAGCTATTTATAAATGTATTCTGTGCACATAGATTTTAAAATAAAGAGACCATGCTGTAAATAGTCATGTAAAACTACAGAGGTTTCTACTGCCTCAGGGAACAAGAAAAAACTCTAAATAAACAAGAAGATGTAGAAAAGCTCCCTCCGTGTTCTAGATATAACATCTGTTATCTAATTCCATTTCATAAGAGACACATTCATTAAGCATATCACATAAGAGTTTTATTTAACATGTTAAACAAGAAATCTTCCAGACATTGTCCCATCTGACATTTTACTGGTATCCTTTGAAGTTATATTCCTCTTATAACCACATTCTAGAATTTTCTGCTGAATGCCTTGCCCCAGAAGAAACAGAAGAGACTTCTAGTTCCCAGTTCCCAATGTGTTGCCCACAGCAAGCAGATCCAGTGAGCAGCATCTCCAGGTCATGCATCCCAAGGTCAGACCTCAGAGGAGGAGAAGTGATCCCCAGCACAACACCTTGTATTTTAGAGGCAGCAAGTTCCATCACCTTGCTCTGGAGCCAGTGAGACCTTGTTTTGAAACAAAAATCTCTTCTGACTACAAATTATGGAAAGCCTTAACCCTCAATAAGAGGCAGGTCTTGTCTTTAGATTCTAGAGCATTGAACAAGGTGGGGATGGAGTACAAGCCCCGTGAGGATCAGCTGAGGCAGCTGGGATGGTTCAGCCACAAGAAGAGCTGGCTTCAGTGGCACCTAGAAGCATCCTTCCCATACTTACAAGAGGGAATAGAGAAGACAGAGTCAGGTTATTCACAGAGATCAACAAAGGTGAACAAAAGACTATGACCACAAAAAAGTCAGAATATGTTCAATTTGCATATATTTTACAAAAGAGAGAAAAATAACTTTTCACTGGGAGAGTAATTAAGTGTTGCAATAGGTTTCCAATACAACCTGAAAAATCTCCATCTGTGAAGGTTGGAGACATCCAAGTCCAGGTGTCTGAATTGATTGTCCACCTTGCTGTGAGCAGGAGATTGCAGTAGAAACTTCCATGTGTACCTTCCAAAGATGATGATGATTTTCCAAATTTCTAGTTTGCTTAAGACACAACTCTTTCTTGTTGTCTACACTCCTAACCTTCTGCACTTTTACATGTATCAAAATATCATGCAAATATTGGTTAAAATACTTTCATGGATAGTAAATAAACAAGTTAGAGTAATACTGAATTAGGAAAGTTATAGGAGAATAACTGAAATAAATACAAAATATGAAAGAAAGGGGACGGTCTAGCAGGAGAATCAGAAAAAAACCTTTCCTGCTAAGGATAAGGGGAAAGAAGCAGTATGTTTGGGTCCAACGCTTTCACAAAAGTAGAAAAGGAAAAAGAAAAATCTGCAGTGGAAAAAGCAAAGTAGAAATTAAATAAAAAATTTAGCTAATAGTCTAACTAGCAGCAGAAATACACAAAAATTCACTTATGATTTAATCGTGACTCAATATTTTTTAAAATTTTAGAAGAGGATGACTGCTGTTTGAAGTCATTTTAGGTGGGAAAGGGCCAATACACTTGTAGGAGCCTTGTAGACCACCTCTAGTGCCCAGCAGTCACTAGGTCAAGCAACAGAAAGAAGAGGTAGGACTTCCAATGCCAGCCAGCTCCAAGATAGACCCTGGCTAAGGTCAAGACTGTCAGCACCAGTGGTAGCACCTCTGGGATAATGTATTTAAGGGGAAAAAAAGAACTGGAAAGCAATGACTGCAGCTAGAGCAGGGGAAGAGTGTGAGGAGTCCTCTGTCAGAGGAGGAAGGCGTGGCAAAGACAACGTGTGATGAACTGACTGCAGCCTCCATTTCCCATTCACCTGCCCAGTGGTGGGGAGGAAGTAGAGAATTCAGGAGTCAAGTTAAACCTGGGAGGAAGAGAAGGGTGGGTGAGAGGTGTTTCAGTATTTGCTGTTATTTCTCATTATCCTCCTCTGCCTTTCTTGGTGGTAAATTAAAATAATTTGCCCAAGTCAAATCTGTTTTGTTTATGATGGTAACTTGTAAGTGATCTGTCCCTGTCCTTGCCTCGACCCACAAGCCTTTTCGTATATTTTTTTCTCCCTGGTCTAACTGATAAGGGGAGGGATAGGGTGGCTTTGGTGGGCACCTAGCATCCAGCCAGGGTCAACTCACCACACTTATACACCACAAAGGAAATTTGAAGTGCCTTATGACCAGTGGTGAATTTATTTTTAACAACAAAATCTCTATAAAAAGAGCTCTGTAATTTTCTGCATCATTCAATTTCTAGGAAAAATATCTGGGAAATGCTCCCACAGGAAGAGGAGGGCAAGGCAGATTTATTCAGTATAAATGACTCTCCATTCACTGCATGCTGTCAGAGTTCCCTTTTGAATCTTATCAAGGGGGGCCTTAGCTTCCAAAGTTAGAACCTTTCTCTGTAGTTTACAATATGATCCTGGATGAGCAAATATAACTCTTCCTCCAGGTACTGTGACATACTATTCAATAATTTTTTTTCACATCATATCAGAACAGCTTTTAATAATGTGACTTAGTCCCACACAGGTGCAGCTACTTTAGTGTTAGAGTTTGGATCCTGCATGCATTTTCAAAGCAAATGCCTTGATCATTTCTTCTCCCTGTGCTCCTTCTGTCTCCACATTGTGAACCAATAGCATGAATTGATATATTTCTGATGAGAGGTAAATAGGAGTATCTGCTTAAGAAGTACATACTCCTACTGCTATGTCAGTTTATTAGACCAAATTAAAATAAAAATTAAAAAAACTGAAAATAAAAAATTTTTGAAAAAATCCAAATCTCATATTGAAAAAAAAATCCCACATTGAATATCATGTACATATAAAGTCTTCAGTAGGATTGGTTTCACTCTGTAGAACTGCTTCCGTTGTTCTGTCCTAGATGGTAACACACATATAGCAAATCAATCCAGAATTAGGCTTGCTTTAAAACATTAAATTGCCAAGCAATATATTAGAACTAGAAAGAAATTAAATTCCTTAGCATAAAACCTAAATCAAGAAAGACAGTATAAAAGACTCTTAACTGTTTTGCAATACTGGATATAGCAACTAAACCATCAAAAAAAACCAAACAAAAAAGCAATTCCTGTGAGATTGAAAAGAACTAATCATCATAAATTACTAACTTGTGGAAAATCAAAGGACATGAGCCTGTGCATCAGATCACCTCCAGGAACACTGTAGGAGTAGGTATTATGCTGTTTCGATGCACACCAACACATTATCAAGAATAATTTAAAAAATGCAGAAAACCCTAGCAGTCACACACAATTCTCATTTGTGTGTAATTACCTCTAAAATATCTGGGTAAGTTTGAATCATTCAAGCCACTGATGTTGTCCATGATCAACCATTCTTAATAAACATACATGATCAGGAACTGTTCAGCTTTTTAGCAGTGAGCTTGTAGAATTATCTGCAGAGACAAAAGCAGTAACAGGAAGAGAATATAGTATGCCCTGTGGAGTATTACTAGGCAGTACATTCATTAAACAGCTCTTATGATGCCATAAATGCTTTAGTCATAAGAACCAAACATAAAATCCCAGACTTCCTAATACTCCAAGAGGGACTACTTTGCTTTCTGCAATATACAGTTCTTCTTTTCAGAAAAACATGCCAGTACCTATTTCTTTACTAATGCAACTGGTTTTGCTATGGAATATGTTCAGAACATTGCAATTTTATATATTTTATTATATAGCTTTTATACATTAGATTGTCATGATAGGACATTTAAATCATTTACCTAATTAAAACTACACTAAAGAAATATCTGACATTATAAGGGATCAAAATTCTGAAAGGAATTATGCAATCTATAAGAGTCTGGAGCTGTTTTGCATATACTGTTGCATGGAATTTAACTGGTCTCATATTTTACAAAGACAATACAAAAATATCTCAACCTGCAGAGTAAATGGGAAAACACAGCTGACTCACAAATGAAGTAGATTCCTCTCTTGCCTAGACAACAAGTAAGTGGTGACTGAGAGGATATTTACTTAGGGGATTATGTATATAAAGAGTACAATGTAAGAAAGAGCATGTAATGGACCAAATTTGCATAGATGATCTCAGCTAATACTAATTTTTTCTTGTAGAAGATCTATAGTCTAGCAGAAACAGTTATGCATGTGGTTAACCACATGTTGTAGACTCAGATTTGACTACTACACATGACATTTCCATTAGTCCTTTAAGGTGTTCATTACTTAAGCAGTTACCATTTAAAATAAAACAAAAACAACTGGCCACTTGAAATGGATGAGAAGTGTTTAGACTTTGGAAGCATATAAAATAAAAATCAATATATAAAATATAAATATATATATATATAAAAAAAAGTCTTTTAAAAATGTGTGAAATATAAACAATATCTACTCATCCTGAAGTTTAGTGTAGGTTTTGGCCTAGCATACACCAGCCAGTTTACATGTGTCTGTATGGACTTCTGAGATCCAGCAGCATCAGTCCTTCCTTGGCCCATCCCTTCAAATGGGCACATCCTTCAGTTTGGGAATGTGGACAGCAATACAGCTGAAGGCAGTAAGCCTTAATATCTCTGATTATATGCATTAGGGAGTTTAGAGAGTGCACAGAGAAAAATAACACCAAAAAAGCTACCAGGATTGCAGATCACAATGTCATTCAATACTCATGGCCTCTTTCTTTTTTTCAGATCAACGGCTTCTGTTGCATTGTTTTATGATTTCAGGTCAGAGTCAGAGTATTTTGTCTGCATGGTTTGTATTTCTGTTATTCTTTCAGAAGGCACAACAGACCTCATTGCTTTGAGGGGTTTTGCATCAACTGGAAGCAGAGGTTATAACAAATACAGTGATATTAAGCATATTTTGGTAACCCTGGAATTTACCATATTTTTTAGAATATGAAAGATTAATAGTTGGAAATTACAGAGCTTGAGAAATCCCTATATGGAAACAGTAATATTAGAATTTACAATTGCTTTGAATAAACACATTAAAAATATATTGCAGTCCCTGTTGCAGGTTGGAACAGTTTTTTCCAGGGCTTTCTCCAATAATCATGTTTTTTTCTTCGACCTGCAAAAGATATATCATGCAGACAACTGCCCCCAAGAGACATTGTTAAGTTAATATTCTCAACTGCTGTGGGAATCAGAAAGTCTCTTGTTTTTTCTTACTTATTTTTCTTCTATTCCTATATACTTAGCAGACTGGCTGTTCATTAGAGACACTGGTATCTTAAGATTTTCATGGATTTTAGCCGTTCTTGACATGTATTTACGCTTCCATTCTTTTATTCAAAAGCTGTCATCTGGTATTAATTCTTTTCTGGTTGTACCTCATGAGTCAGTCTTTTTAAGAGATTTTTTGGGGTTTGTTTTCAAAAAATCAGAGGGAAAAGGTGCTGCAAATGAATTGTCATTGTGCAGATAGCTTGTATGAAAGGCTATTTGGAGGAAAAGACTCATGAAAACCTGCTCAAATTTTACTCTGACTATTTTTCATTAGATTTTGAAAACATTGAAAACTGAATAATTTCTCCATGTTTCACTAGTCATATTCCAGCTGATCAACTTTACACAGACTACTCCTTTTGAACATGGGAAATGTTTCTTAAGTATCTTTGGGATTACTGACATTACTTATCCTATAATTTTCCTCTGGGCCTCACCACTCCCAGAAATCTGCTTTCATATGGATTTGAGATCTTTAAAATGCAAGTAAGATACAGATTGACCTACCAGTTCTAATGCTGTAGATGTGAAATGACACATAAAAAGAAAGTCTCTGCAATGTGTGCAATTTTCACTTCTCATTGGAGGGGTCACTGTTTCAAGGCAATGGTCATCACTCAAGGCCCATGTAATATCTGTGCCCTGAAAAAGGCACAAGACTACATGTGTCTGTGATTTTCTGATTTTGAAGGTTTTCTTGAATACTTCCTAAGACAGGGTTATTGCAGATTGCCACTCTTTGTTTCATACTTATCTTTTATGATTTTAAGAGCGATTAAAATACTTTCTACTCTTTTATATATTTTCATATGTGATATTTAAATATAAAAATTAGATTTTAAAAAAATATATGAATAGAATAGAATAGAA
>VZRX01002991.1:0-23727 GCA_013398075.1 Notiomystis cincta
ATATACATATATATATTTATATAATTAGTGTACTTCATTTTTAGACACGAAACTTGGAAACTGAGATCTGTTTTGGAAATGATGATAGTTTTTGCTTCCTTTGCTTGTACTCTGCCTCTCTACTCTCTGTGGGTGGTGAAAAATGGTTTCTCCAGCTGTGAAAAAATCCTTTTCAAAGCGCTTACTGTAGAGTGGAAATACCTCAAGAAGTCTTCTGGGGTTCTTTTTAACCCCAGTAGTGAATGATACTGTTCTAAGAAGGAGACCATTCACTCTTAAATTATTACCCTTTCAAGTCTAAGATTACACAGATCTAAGCTTTGGATTGTGCAGTCCAGGTACTTTTAAGAATGCATTGTACTTGATCCAAACAGTTACATGCCACTGATACACTCTTTTAAGAAAAATTATTATTACTAAATTACTGTGTATTTACTGGAATGTTTAGAAAATAAAAACTGCTAATGAGTTCTATGGTTAGTATTTAAATGAGTAAGTTAAAATTCACAGAAGTGTTTATGTAGAGAAAGCAAAATTGAAAAATGCTAAGTTTCAGCTGGGGTATTGTTTGCTTGAAACAATGCATGGAAATATCCAATTTGAAATGTCATACTGAGTGCTGAAGAAATTTTTGTGAAAAAGCATGTTTATGAATCTAAAGGGTGTTTAAGTACACTAATGATGGAGGCAGCATTAAGAACAGTAGGGAGTATCTTTGTCAATAAAAACTCCATATTAACACTAGAATAAGCATGCAAAGGCAAAGAAAAAAGGTAATTTTGACACATTGAGATGCTCTGAGAGAGAGTAAATAGGGAAGTATGATTAATGAAGAAGCATTTTGCAAAGATCTCTGTTATTACTGTACCTAAGATAGTGTTAATATTAATGCAAGACGAGTGTCAACAGCGAAGCTCATTTTCCTTTTCTTGTGTTAGGTTAAAGCAGCAACAGGTGAACAGGTATCAGCAGAAGATCTTGGAGGGGCAGATCTTCATTGCAGGTTTAAAGAAATATTTTCCTAGAGCTAATTTCATCTGTATTTTATACTTTGCTTTCCCTTTCCCCTTCCCCTGCCCTTCCTTTATTTTATTTTGTTTTGGTTTTAGATCTTTCTTAAGCTGTGTTTACTTTTGAAAATTATTTCTGTGTTGTGATCTGCTGACAGGTCATTTTATTGTTAGAATATCACAGTTACATTGTGTTACTCTAGTTAGAATTGTTTCCTTCATTTACTGCTTTAAAATACTCAGATGTCTAGTGTACTGCAGCATCATGCATAATATGGAGGACTTTAATACTGAGTGTTAACAGAATAGTATGTATTGAGAAAGATAATACATTTTGCTGATTCTGTCTCTCTTACTGCCACATAGAATTCATTATAAGCAAGATCAAAATAGCTTGTGCTTTTTGTAAAAAAATACTTCTTATCAAACCCCAAAAATATGTGCACTTTCAAGTTCTGCAATTAATAATAAGGAAAATTATGTATTACTACACAGTAAGCTATGTATTGCTGTATAATAAATGCTTATTTGTTACTTCAATTTGAAGTGAACAAAGAATTATTTTGAAGAGCAGTTCATGCCATTTTTGTAAACATGTTTTTCTTTATAATTGAAATTAATTTTTGCTGCACATGAACAATGCTTTTTATATTTTATATTGTCATTTAGATTTTTTATTTCCTGCAGTTGCTATTTTATTTCATGTCTGATAACTTGAACGTACTATTTTGAAGAAAAGATCAGGCATGGGTTTTATTTTTAAAGTAATTTCATAATAAAACACAGAGAGCTGAATTGTTGCATCCATGTTTTCAAGGTCTTAGAAGCTTTAAAATTTCAAATTTTCATTGTCTGATTTATGGTAGGTTTTTTTTTTTCCCTGAGTATTCATCTTGCTATTGTTGTTTATATACAGAAAATCTGGTGTAACAGATCATTATGCTTTAGATGACAATCATGCACTTCATCTGGCAAGGAAAGTTGTAAGAAGTTTGAATCTCCAGAAGAAAATAGATGTAAGTGTATAGAGTCTGAAAACACTGCATTATTGAAATTAGGAATGCTTTTCTCTGCCTGATTGATATCATACTTGTTTTATAGAACACATATTTTTGTTTATGACTTTACACATTTGAAAATGGAAGTTAGGTTCTCATCCTTAAAGATTTCTCTGGTGTTTCAGTTGAGTAATTACATTCCTGCTGTTTTATTCCCAGTAAAACTGATGGTATTAAATGCACGACTGTAGCAACTAGAAGAGTGCTTCAGAGTCATAGAATTTCACTTTTAGATTAATCCAGTCTTGCAATGTACTTAGTTTCATTTTAAACCCACATGATCATTTCCATGGACTTAAAATTAGATATTAAAGCATCTTCTTGAATAGACATTTTCTGGCATCATTAATGAGAAATTGAAAACAGAGAGGATAGACCTAAATCTTGTCAATAAATTGTATTGATTTAACAAAATGGGATGGATAGCATATGGGGTTGGAATTGCCTTATTTTATTTTAGTAGAAAGCTCAAGGAAGGCAAGATGTTGTATTCAGCTGTGTGATGAAAATCTTCACCAGTTTTTCAGAATGCTGCCTGCCTTAGAGGGCATGAGGGGAAAGTAAGCAAATAGGAGGACATGCCTTATTTTTTTATGCCATGGAAAAGTATAGCATGCGTGGAGATGTATGCAGGAGAAGGAAAAAGGTAACAGTAATTGAGGAACTGTTATCAACCTTCAGTTTAGGAAACTTGATCTTTATGCAAAATGACAAGCCAGTACAGGCATTTCAGGGTGGTTGGTGAAGTCTATGCTCAAAGAAGTTGACAAATTAATTGTTATTTGAATTTTTAAGTCATAACGTGAGTTGATGGTTCCTTTGTTGTGTAAATTGTTTTGTTAAATTGCTATAGGTGACTATAGAACCATCAGAAGAGCCTTTATTTCCAGCTGATGAAATGTATGGAATAGTTGGTGACCAGCTAAAAAGAAATTTTGATGTCAAAGAGGTATGAGTATTAATGTGAGATCCATATGCCCATACATACATGCACCTATTTTCTTGCAGGAAATCATTCTTTATATTTTCATAATTGATAATACCTGATTTGGGTACTTATTTCCTTATATTTTTGTCCAGCAGATCCATTGCGATAAAGTGACTTGTTGAAAATATAATGCTTTTTGGTTATATTTTTAAGAAGGATGAGCAATGATGAGGGATTGGTAACATTCTGAAAAAGCTGACAGAAGGGGGAGCTCCTCATTGGCAAAGTATTCTACAGACTTGCCCAGGGATATGATGGCTTTCTTTTTCTGTTAAGCCTGTGAAAGATGGATTGTTTAATGATTTATGGAGTATAAGCACACCAAGCAATTGAGACTTCTCCCAACTGCATACAAAGACTATTGTACTCTACTGCAGGTCTAATATAATTATCTGCCTTGGAACCTTCATCTGAGCCAATATGTTTTCTCCTATTTTGCATAAATCTCACATTCAGAGCCTTTTTCACTACTAACCAACTGTATATTTTAGGAAGAGTCTTAATATATACCTGTCTTAAAATATTTGGCAGAAATTACTAGGGTTTGCTTTGCATTAATGAGACAAAGAAATGAATGGTTTCATTGAGTTTCATACTTCACTCGCAAAAGTTGGAATAGTTTGTGTTTATCCCTTTTAAAAGTTAAAATTAATATCTTCTGGCAAATTGTCTTGCTAGCAGTGGATCTGTATGTATAAAAAATGGTTCCTTTGCATCGCAGAGAAACCTCAAATCAGATCTTCTTTATTTTTGTATGTCGCAAACTCAAGCATGCCTAAAAATAATCATATATCTAAGAAAGTGACTCATGAATATAAGTGGTTTTGTTTAAAAATGAAAGGATATTGATTAATGTTTAATATAAGTAGAGGATTTTCTTTGAAATTCAACTAGTCAGGAAAATGTTCCTGTCTAATTTAACTATTTGGTTAGAATATGCTTAATCTTGAAATTCCAATTTTTACAAACATGTAGATGAATCACACTTAAAAAAATGGGCTTTGCCTGCGTCCAAATAATTTATATGGTGGGCTGTTTGATATTCTATAAATGGAAAGGTTTTAAGTTTATCATGGTTTTTCTTTCTAAAAAAATTAAAAACTTTGAAGGATTAGGAATTTAATGTTATTTTCCTATTTTTTCTTAAGGTCATTGCTAGAATTGTAGATGGAAGTAGATTTGATGAATTCAAAGCCTTGTATGGGGATACTTTAGTTACAGGTAAGCAGAAATACAATTATTCTGTATATGTTCCCACTGGTTTTATAGTTGGATTTATTCTGGCTCACCCAGTGATATTTTTAATGACATTTATCTTCAGAAGAATAGCAGTGTCTGTTACCCGGAGAAAGTGTTACCTTTATATATTATGGAAAAATAAATACATGTGCAAATTTACAAATTAATCTTTCTCCTTTAGGATTTGCAAGAATTTTTGGTTATCCAGTAGGAATTATTGGAAACAATGGAGTTCTCTTCTCAGAGTCAGCAAAAAAGGTAAATAGATAGATTATTAGCTTCTTTGCCATTGAGAAACAAAACTTCTGTGGAGAACTTGCTCTTGGAATGAGAAACCTTTTTAAATAATGAAAGAGAATTGATTCCACATTTTTCATGTAAATGTGAAACAGGTATAAGCTGTTAATAAGCTGTAAAAAAATGGACCATATTTCAGAAACAGTGTTTGGTAGTTTTTTCGGGTGTGAAGAAGAAAGGCAGCAGAACAGCATTTGGATTCGTGTGAATACAGCGTAGTTGAAATAGTATATCCTGAAACTTACATCTGTTACAAGACAAGTACATCTTGATTACATCAAACACCTTGTTGGATATTCCTAACCTCTGAACCATGAAGTACTACAGAAAATCATATAATTGTTTTTGTATTAAGTGGAAAATCTAAAATCTGGATTCCAGTATTCAGTTCATTGGTTTAACAGAGTTTTACTTTTCATGCTTGGCTGCAGCATCTCCTGGCTTAGAATAATGAATGAATACCTGTGCAATCTCTAAAAACCTCTGAGCTAAAACACCTGTTTTGTGAATGAAAGGCCATCTATGAAGGAATATTATTATTTTGTTGCAGTTGATAGTGCTTTACAGTTTGGACTTCAGGGAATGATGGTGATAAAGAGTATCTGGGTATTGCAAAGTGTTTACCTTGGTCTGTGTTGCTTGCTTTAGTTCTTTATTTTTCCAAGAAACAACTGTTGAATTTTTTTTAATAGCAATTGTATATGCTAGTTTTGTTCTAACAGGCTTCTTGAGCAAACAGTGAGCAAATCAGTACTGAGAATATACAGAAAAAGGAAGCATTGATGAGAGAGGTGGAGAAAGGAAGTAATTTTACTGGATTTATTGCTGTTACAAAATAATACACAAAATTGAGTTTCATGTGCTGAAGGAATACTTCCAACTCGGAGTACTACAGTAAATGACTTTTTTTTCCCTCTGATGTTTGGTTTAACAGTTTTTGCCAGGTAGAAAATAACTCTTACAGTATTTCTAATACTTTCAGTATTTTTCTAACAATTTAGTGCTACAACTTTTTTTCCTAACAATGAAAAAAAAATAAGGAAACTTCATTTTCTGACTTTTACTGGCATATCAGTACTGTAAAAGGAAATTCACTTTTAGAGAAACCTTTGTCCATGATAATGGTTCTCTAAGCAACAAACTTTAGCAATACTTTTTTTTTGCCTTTGCATTTTTTGTAATGAGTTGCTGGACATTTTTCCCATGATCATCACTATGCTATTCATGTATTTCTCTGAAGATGATTATACTTAATTATTTTTCTATCTTTTTTCTTTTTATAACCTTTGAAGATTTTATATAGTGAAGAATTCAGATGTTTTCTCAGTTGTTATACTAAAAACCTTGTTTTGTTTTGTTTTGTTTGCCAGCAGGTGTATAAATAAGCCGAGGAACATTATAGATTTAGATTAGTTGAAACAGAGGCTTGGAATCTACTATTTGCAACTTTGCTAGGAGATTGGTTTTTTGCTAGTAAGTAGGGAGAAGGCATCTGCCCTCAGGAAAAGGAGAACATGTTACAGCAATTGGCAGGGCCATGAGTAAATAATTTATATGGCCCTTTCCCAGTTTTAGAGAATGCTTTTCTTTTGTACAGAAAATGGGCAGATATGTTTTTCTGACTGACTGTCTTGATTTCTCTGACAGAGTCTTCCCAAACTCAGTGTCAGATGCCACACTGACGCTGTCTGTGGTTTAACTGCATATTGGCTGAGTCACAGCAGTTGAGCTTTTCAGTATTAGTAGAAATGCTTTTTAAGGATATTATTTCTGTTTTACCCATGGGCTCACACACATTTGGAGATCTCTTACTTCTGCTACAGTGAATGTCTGTTTTGCACTTAACTTTGGGTGAAGGAGAATAGTAACACACTTCCTGATGGAAATACTCTGGTGGACTTCAATGGAAGGATTTAGCACAGACTCCAGAATGCTGGTGGTGATAGCGTCACTTGTCCACCTTTCAATGGCTTACTCTTTTCTTTTTTTTCCTCTCCACAGGGTACACATTTTATCCAGTTGTGTTGCCAAAGAAATATTCCCATTGTGTTTTTGCAGAATATTACAGGTGAGTAAGATAAATTTTTTTGAGGTTTCACTTCGTTGTAGACTTTTCTGTTAGTTGTTGAGGCTATGTTCTAGCCAACCTCTTGTGTGCTTTGTAGTCCAAACATCTTCAGCCTGTTTGGAAATCAGCCTCTCAGCAGCTGGTGAAGGCCTTGCCTTATGATATGCTCCTCAGTTCTTTCTGCATGTGGTGTGAAGCACACAGTATGACATATAGCACAGTAGTATAATATAAAGCTGCTGAGCCTTTTGTTCATATTGTATTTCTTTAGGTTTCATGGTTGGCAGAGAATATGAGGCTGGAGGGATAGCAAAAGATGGTGCCAAGATGGTAACTGCTGTAGCTTGTGCCAATGTACCTAAAATAACTGTCATTATCGGTGGCTCTTATGGAGCTGGAAACTATGGGATGTGTGGAAGAGCATATAGGTAAGTCTTGCTTCAAATTATGACAGCAGATAGAAATAATTTAAGGGAGCATAACCTTGAAGTACTATTCTGAAAAACCATCTGAACTCCTGAAGAAGTTGTGCTGTTTGGAAAATGTTCGTAAGTAAATAACAGCCTGAAATTTGTAGAGACTGATAAGGCTCATGATTCACCTTGAATTAGGTGACAGAGGAGACCTTCTAACACATAAACTTGTCCACATCCTTTTCTCCCATTTCAGTTCTTGGTGGGAAAATTGTAAAGTCCTAAACAATCATTGGGCAGTATAGGCTGGTCCTTTATTCTGCATTTGTAGAAAGAGCATATCAACTTGTGTAAAAACTCCTTATTCACTTCACTGATTTTATGAGTAAGGTTTGCAGAATCCCTAAAGATTTTTTTTGTTGACCCTTTGGACATGGCTTATGTGATTTTTTAAATTTCATTTTTCTTGGTTTCTGATACTATTAAAGTTATTTGGGATGTTTAGGAGAAAAAATTCTGTGAGTTGGGTATGTGAGCTGAAGAGACTTGAGAAAGAGAAATTTTTTAAAAAAGGTGTTAGAATAATGGAAATTAACAGAATTTTTACATTTTCAAATGTAGTGCTTCAAGCACTGAAGTATGTTAATATACCTTTTTTAAAAAAACCAATGTATTGTAAAATTATCATGCATAAAAATGAATTCTTAGTTGAATGAGATTTAGTTCTTCACTAGGAAATATGACAATGTCTTACCTTAATGTTTAATATGTATTTTTTCAGTCCAAGATTTCTATATATGTGGCCAAATGCTCGCGTATCGGTGATGGGAGGGGAACAAGCTGCAACTGTTCTAGCTACAATAGCTAAGGACCAAAAAGCAAGGGAGGGAAAACAGGTACACCTTTCTTCTTTCATTTCTAGTAAACTCATTATCACTTACTCTTTTGCTGGAGTTCGTCACTTTGTGAGCTAGGAAGGGTGCAAGAGATTGAGACCAGAGTACTATTTACTATTCCAATGCCACCTAGTGCACTGACAAACATGAAGCATTTGTGAAATGTTATTGCTTACTTCTTTGAAATGTGAAAATCATTCATGACATTTCTTATCTTTGCTTAAAAAGAGGAGTATTTCATACACCATTGCGTTTTTGTACTTTGTGCACCAAGTTATTAGTTCTACCCAAGATGAGCAACCAGGAATCTTCCTTGGTTTGAGAGTATGAAGAGGAATATGACAGGACTAAGTGTCTTTTCAGTCATTATGAAGGTGGCAGTTTTAGAGAAAGTTGATCTTCAAATGATACAGTGATTGAGAATTATGAAGCTTTTGTAACAGCAGAAGTCTGGAGAGGTTTGGGAAAGTTTTTGCTCATTTAAACATTTTAATTGAAACTTAGAGGTATATTGTTTATATAATAAACATATTTTATCAAAATTTATAGTAATAGTTTATAGTTTCACTGCACACTTTTCTGCTGAGTTTTTTTTTAAATTACAAGGTTTATGGTTATACTACTGCCTTGATCCCATAAGAGGTGGTTTTATTGTGATGTCTTTAAATTGTTCATATTTATCATGAATAGTTAATCAGAATAGTGAAGCAGTAGGATCACGTTATCTCAGCGTCATTCCTTTTCAACACTTGACTTGTTCTTTCCATGGGCAGAATATACTCACCCTCATCTCTGTCTGTCTTATTTTCCTAAATCCATGATATCCAGAGAAAAGATCAAGAAAAATAAAGTAATAGTCAGTGAAAAATCTGTTAGAAACCTGAAAGTTTTCTGAATTACTGTGACCAGTCTGGATCATAGAGAAACCCAGTGTTAGAATAGCACAGATTGACTTTATTAAAATATCTTGCCAAAGGCACCCCAAATATTTTTTTCAATACACTAGCTTCAGTAATTTTTCAAGTGCTAGTCACTAATTACTCTTGAACTCTGTTAAGTATATATTTATTCTCCTTTTTCCACTCACTTATTTTGGAAAGTGCTATTTTAATTTTATTGTCAAACATGCAAAATTGACAATTGTGTGCTAAAAGAGTAAAAAACTTTGGGCAGGTTATTTAGGCATTTTTTTTCAGGTTGATGCAGCATATAAAGCTCTGCTATCATTGGAGAAGAAAATATTAAAGAATATTTTATTTGGTTTTTTAGTTGTCTGAGGCAGATGAAGCAGCTATGAAGGAGCCAATCATTAGGAGGTTCGAAGAGGAAGGAAACCCTTATTATTCCAGTGCAAGGTAACAGACAAATAAGTATTCTAAAACTTAATTGTGATCACGGGACTTGACATCCAACTCTTGGTATTAAAGAACAGAGCAATCAGAAGCAAAGATTATGTTTGATGTCCATTCAAACTAATGCCTTGTCAGCCTTATCTCTGGGACCTGGTACCATAAACTCTTTCAGAAGACAGCATGCACGTGCAGGAATTACTTCACTGGTTGTGTAAGAAATTATACAATAGCATGGAGTTTCTATGTTATGTGTTTTACTTTATTTATGTGTGGGTAAGTTTTATATCATTCTCCCCACTGTAGTATCTGGTCACCTTTCTAAAGCCTATTGAACAATATAATGAGTGACTGTCTGCGTGTTAGGAGGAATTCATTTTAGTGGGATCCTGTAAGCAGAAGAGGCCACTGGTAAAGGAGTAAGCAGTTTCAAGAAGACCTGAAGCCATTCGCAAATTTCAGGTCATGGTCATGGTAGATATTTGTATAGGATGATAGCAGTTTGTGTAGGGCTTTAGCTGATGGGTGTAGCATACTCGTGTTTGCTGAGAAGTCCTTAGCAGCGTTTCATCCTCAGGCTGATGGAGTATTAACAAATGCCCAGGAATTTAGGCTAATGAAGCAAGGTGGTATCCTGAAGTGATACATCTGCAAAGTAGCTTGGGGGCTTTCTTGGCCTTTGATTGTTATTCTGCATTAGATTCATCTTGTCAATGCTAAAGTTCCTCCATAGATTTCTGCTTGTGTTATCTGAAAAGTAATTTTCCACAGGCTCTCTGCTAATGATGGTAGAGGAAGCATATTTCAGTGACCCAGATGTCAGCTGGGAAAGCAGAAGAACTGGCAGTGAACAACCCAGGAGACTCCTGGAGAATGCAGAGAACAAGTTCCTGGTGCAGGTACTGGACAAGCCAAGCCAGAGGGGAGGCATTTCTGGGCCTGGAGCTCACTGGTGTGGAGCAGCTCATCGCAGAGGTTTTGGCTGGAAGCAGCCACAGGCACAGCCTGGATGGGTTCAGGATCTCAGGGGATGAGAGCTGGCAAAGAGAAACTCCAGACCTGAGGTCTGGAATAGAGAACTTCAGATGTTTAAAGGGTTAGTGGGTGAGATTGCCTGGGAAACTCCTTAAGGACAGAGGAGCTGATTAGAGCTGGCAATTCTTTAAAGGCTCTTTTCCCAGAGCACGAGAGCTCTTTATCCCAGTGTGTAGGAAATTGAGCGTGGCAGGGTGGAAACTGGCATGGCTGAGCAAGGATTTGCTCCTCAAACTGAGGACTAAGAAGGAACTGTACACACGGTGGAAGCAGGGACAGGTAACCCGGGAAGAGCTCCTTCTTTATGATCAGAAGTAAGATACAAAATTACTGTTAACTTTTACTCTTTTCTGTAGGGATAGTGGAATATAATTCACTGAGATATTTACACCTGGGAAATCTACATTAATTCTAATGTTTAATCAAATGAATACCTTCATCAGGCTTCATCTTTAATAGGCAGTAAAAGAAATAGCACAAAAGTTTTTAACAGCTGACCTTGTGCTCTAAGGCAAGAAGGCAAAATGAAAAAAATATGTATTATCATTTTTTATAACTGGATTTTAAGGAGAATAATATTCCACTCATATAAAAACATTTTAAAAATGAATCAAACTGTCTGTATTTAATATTAATTCCTACCCCAGAGAAGATGAATAATGTGATTTTTCTTTTACGTTCGCTTTTTTTTATATGTTCACTGGAAACAGTCAGATTCTTTGTATTCATGATTTATTTAATATTGAATATACTAGATATATTAGCAATATAAAAAGCCAACAGATGATTTTCAGTATTTACAACAGTAGGTTACTAATCTGTAAGAATGCAGTTTTACATGTAAAGTTAAGGATAGCATTAAAAAATATCATATTTTAAATTTTTAATGATGTCTGATTTTTAGACATGAGACTTGAATATTTAATACCAGCTTTGTGCTCTCTGATGAACAATTTTTACCAGTTTATGTTTTCAGAATATCTGGCCATTTTGTGAAGTTAGGTTGCAAATCTAGCAGTCATCCTAGCAAATAGCTTAAATTTGCCCAGCCTAGGCGTTAGAGAGTGCTTTTGGTGCTAGGTGACCTGTCATTTATTTCAAAAAGCAGGGTAGTTATGCATACTTACCATTTCCTCTTGGCAAGGAAATGTGACATGCATAGATATGAGTTGGCTGAGAACTAGCGTGGGTCTAGATTGCCTGTGGTTGGGTTCATGTGACGCTGCACTCAAGATAATAAGCCCAGCTGAGGCATGAAGTCAAATGTCAGAGCTGAAATCCCACTAAGGCTTATCTGGCTATAAACAATGAAGGTGAAATGCCTCTTTTTACAAAGGAGTGCTTTTGACAACACTGTGTGAGTGGCTGAGGTCAAAGCAGCCCTGGCTGTTTTCTCTCGCTTTTCAGTTCAAGTAGGTGCAGTGTGCATTATCTAGGAGCTTTTAATTGCTCTCTCGTAGAGTTAATTGGGTGTTTCAGTGGATATACTCATGTTTCCTGCCCTTTCATGCTTTGCATTAACTAATTTCTAAGCAAGATGTCAGATCAATATTTCAGAACTTTTCATTACTGTGGAGTAGGCTGTCCAAGGAGAAACAATGAGATGAAGTGGATTACACTTTGCAGTGAGTGTACTTACGAGGAAAGATGTACCACTCACCTTGCACCTTGGAGACAACCCCTTCCTCAACATCAGCAGCTGCTTCTTAGCAAGCATTTGCTGTAAATCAGGGAGGAGTAACCTGTCCCCTTTGCTCTAAAGGGTGCTTCCCGTTGGGCTCCAGGCATGGTAAAAATGCAGCTGATTGTCAACCAAATGTCAGGGTACTGTAATTGAAACTGACTCTGGACAGCCTTTGTTTAGTAAAATCTCTCCACCAAAATGGTCAACAGGGAAACTCCAACAAACAGCTTTGCATTTCTGAGAGAACAAAAACAATAGATGGGCACACAGATTGTTATCTGTATTGCTGCTCATGTGCAGCTGGTTTGGAGGCTCCCTCATGCCTCCTCCTGCCTCACTCTAGAGGCCATTGAGATTGATGTGACCTTTCCACTTGGCTTCATTAGGGTTTGAATCAAGCTTTTAGCAGTAATAAGGAGAGAGAAGGGAAATGCCCTAATGA
Source organism: Notiomystis cincta (assembly GCA_013398075.1). NCBI lineage: Eukaryota > Metazoa > Chordata > Aves > Passeriformes > Notiomystidae > Notiomystis > Notiomystis cincta. The sequence continues at coordinate 12,480 of VZRX01002991.1, forward strand.
TCTTAAAAACAAGCAAATATCCCTGTTTATTCTGTTTATATAGTTTTGCTTATAAGTGATAACTTGCTATATTTACAGGATGTCAATACTGTTCCCTGCAGTTGTATTTTCTAATCAGACTTTAACCATTTTTTTGATTAGAACCTTTCACAATGAGCAGTCTTAATTAATGGTAGTCATTAGGCAGCACCCTTTTTAATGAGTTTTATTAATCTGCTCACAGGTTTTTTAAAAGATTTCAGTTGTTTGCATCTTAACAAATTACACAAGCATTTTACTTTAGGCAACTTTCTTTCTTTTACTTACACTATCTCAGTTACAGATATTTTATGAGCGTAGTGTGACTCATGTGCCTGCAATGGGGTTTTAATAGATAATTTAATTATTAATGGTACATTTCAGTAGAGAATGCAGTTTTCTTTAAACAAAGAGAAGCAGAAGCCAGGGTGACTATATGAAAGCAACCTGACTTCCATGCAGCATAAAATTTCTATGGTTGTCAATATAAGTCAATTGTGTTGTTAAAAAAAAAGAAAAACAAAACCAACCCAAATCTGCCATTAAAATATGCTTCATGATTACAGTGGTAATCACTAGGAAGCTGCAGCTTGCAAGTTACTGCACTAAGTTGGTGATTCTTTTGGAGTCAGTTCATCCCTACTGTTCCCAGGCTCCGAGCAGATGTGTTGAACATTTTAAGTATTATGAATTCCCTCATTCTGCTTCAATGTGTTTCATAAATGAGAAAGTTAATTGCCAGTATTTATTGGGAAAAAAAAGTTTATATACAGAGCAAACAAACCTGTAGCAGTCAAAAAACCAAAATTTGCTTAAAAATAGAAATTGTTATATTTGAGGTTGTTCATAAAGTTGGTTTTTTTCCACAGTCTTAAGAAAACAGAAGGGTTGGGATTGATTTGACCTCACAAAATTGCTTTTATTTTCATTATTAAGGAGGATCTTCTCCATTCCTTTGACAGATTAATCTGACTATATTCATCATAACTAAATCAAAATATAAATACAAGGGGAAGAAAAACAAGCATATACACTAAACTTTGGTAACGCACCCTCTATGAAGTTCAAAGTATAGAAAATACTGTCTTGGCCATTCTGTCATGCTAGATTATATCAAGAGCTACCAACCACTGTCTTGAGAAAAATCAAGAAAATTTAAACATCTCTTAAGTCTCTGTAAAACCAAGTTACACTTATCTTCAGCTATTTTGAACCTTCCAAAAAAAGTTTCTAATTGCTTTTGCTTTTGGATGGTAAGAAGTACTTCTGAGTGTTTTCAATGCAGTATTGCCCAAATAGTTTAATTAATTACTCCTTAAAATTGAGTTACTACTTAAAATTTAAAATACAGTCAGGAAAGAAGTAACTCACAGGAGTCAGACAGCAGGAGCTTTAGACCATGAATTTTATCCAAGTTATGATACAGACAGCTCTTGAGTCATCCAAAACAGAATTTGCTGTTTAGTGCAGGTACAAGTGTGGCTATTAGAATATTCCGATGCCTAGCCCACTGGAAGGGAGGTACTGACTGAGAATCCTAAAATGAGGAGAAATTAGATAGAGCTACAGGTTTCTTATATTTGTACTTTGGGATTATAGCAGGGTTTTTTTTTGCCATGCCAGAAGATTTTCTCCTTTCTACATTTGAGGAAATTCTTCACTGTGAGAGTGATGAAGCACGGGCACAGGTTGCCCAGAGGAGCTGTGGCTGTCCCATCCCTGGAACTGTTCAGTGCCAGGTTGGATGGGACTTTGAGCAACCTGCTCAGTGGAAGGTGTCCTTGCCCATGGTGAGTGGATTAGAACTAGATGATCTTTAAGGTCTCTTTCAACCCAAACCATTCTATGATTCTATAATCTTTCCACACTTCTTTCTCTGCTGGTTGAGATCTGGCACCCAGGTCAGTGAGTGCCACAACTACTGTGGTGCAAGCCTTCTTAAATCGAAATTTGGTTTTCACTCCCAAAAAAGAAAGCCTGATCTTGCCCAATTAGCAGCAAAGTGTTCCCTTCTCCAACCCTTTTCTTCTTCTGTACTTCAGTTTTGCTCTTGTGCCCCATGTAGTTTAACAGTTTCCTGCTTGGGAAGCTGCACCGTGGTAAGATCTATTTATAGTAGAATATTCTTTCTGAGCTAGGTATCCTTTTTCTTCTCTAGCTAATAGTTTGAAAACATGTTCCTGGAGCTGAGCCTGTACCCTTGTGCCTGGTCTTTTTAAAGGTGTCTTCTACTGCAATTCCATTTTGTGCATCGTAGGATAGATACATGTTGTAAAATAAAAAGCACATGTTGCCAGTCTCTTACTGTATTTGATTTGATCAATATTACTTTCACAGCAAATGGCAAAATAAAGCAAATATGAAAAACACTCAGAAGTGTCTGCTGCTGCCTTGAGTTTATCGGCATGTATTTATGCACAGCTTGCAGTCCTCTTGGGGGTGAGGTTGGCACATTTAGGATTGAAAGAAGAGTGGAAAATATATTTTTTACTGTCTAATAGATTTTGCTAAATTAATCTCCAAATGATATAAAATTTGCAGATGGAACTTAGGAAGGAAAGGCTGTGCCTTCTCTTGATAGTCAGTCTTGGCTCCCTATTCATGACTGTTTCTTGTATTTTTAAATTTTCCACAAAAAAATTAAGCATTAGCCAACTCTGAAGTAAGTTCACAAAGAAGGCAAAATAAGTCTCTCTAGGGAAAGATGAGATGGAGGAGGAGCATTCCTGTCTTAACCAGAGATACAGTGCATGTGTTCTGCAGATGCTGATGAAAGTATGTGTTTGTTTAAGTGAGACTGGGTTTAAATGAGCAATGTGGTATCTTGTTTAAATATTTTGCTGGGGAAGTAGCAATATTTACAGTTTCATGGTCTGCTGGGAATTTCAACATAGATTCTAATTTAGGTAGGATGGAGCTGTCATTGAGAGCTGACGCCACAAAGACATTAATTTTTGGATAATATCAAAGAGACTATTTATAAGTGGCGATTTTGGGAACCTGGGAATTTGAGAATTGCTCATTTATAATTTAATTGTCTTCAGGCCTGGGTTAAAGAGGGTGGTATCTTCCAGTTGTTTAGAAATTGACTTAATAGTAAAATAAATGAAAAAAAAATTGTATTGAGTCTTGCTGAGGTGGAGTTCATTTTCCCACAGCAGCCATCACAGTGCTGTGCTTTGCATGGAAAGGGGCTGACAACACAGCAGTGCCTTGGCTGGGGCTGAGCGGTTCTGGCACAGCACCAGCCTCTCTCTCCAGCATTTTCCACCCAGCAGTATTCTGGGGTGGGTAAGATCCTGGGAGGGGACACAGCTAAGTCTGCTGACACAAATTAACTAAAGGGATATTCCATAGCATATGACTTCAGCCCAGTTCCAAAAGCTAAGGAAAGGAGGAAGAAGGTGGAACATTGGTTATTTACAGGGTTTGCTTTCCCAAGGAAATGCCACACATGCTGAAGCTCTGCTTCCTGGAAAGTGACCAGACATTGTTTGCTGATGGGAAGTAGAGAATAAAGTTGTTAAGGTTTTTTTTCTCTTTGTGCACATGCAAACTTTCACTTATGCTTTAGTAAACTGCCGTATCTCTACCTATTGTTTTCCATCTTATTTTCTCTCCTCTGTCCAGCTGGGAAAGGGGAGTGATAGAGCAGCCCAGTGAGCACCTAGAATCCAATGAAGGTCAACCCATGACAGAAATTCTGAAAATACTTGAAATTTACTCTGGCTTTTTAATGATGAAAGAATAAACACTTGTATCATCCTCATCTGGCAGTTGAACTAACCTGAATAGTGTAAATAATGACATAGTCCTAAAAATGCAAGCATTCTTAATAGAGTAAGATAAGTCACTGAGAGATGGTCATTCTCCACGTGAACATTAACAAGCAAAGAGGTTTTTTTTTCACGAAGGAGATGATTAAGTGTGAAGAATCTGTTTAAAATATGTAGGTCTGACATTCTTCACTTATCTAAAATGTATATGTTGTTCTAGAAGACAAATTAGATGGACCAATGCACACCAGTCTATTGCGTTGATGAACAGTGTGAATTGACTCCATTGTTTTAAGTATAATTTAGCTCTTTGTTCCTCTTTCTTTAATATAAACCATTTCCATTTTCACGGGTTTGAAAATATACCAGCTATATATATTGATTTCCTTTAATTATTAAAAGTTTTGATTTGTTATGGTTTTGTTTTTTCTCTAGATTATGGGATGATGGAATTATTGATCCAGCTGACACAAGACTGGTTTTGGGCCTCAGTCTCAGCGCAGCACTAAACGCACCCACGAAGAAGACAGAATTTGGAGTTTTCAGGATGTAAACTTAAACATGTGATCATCAGAATTACCTCTGTATATTTTATTTGGGGCCGGGCAGCATACTAATTACAATATTGCAGTGATTAAAAATAAAGATTTCTAAGATGCTATTTTTAATGAAACTTTTATCATTATTTTCACTGACTGTAATTGTCACAAGGTGCTTCAGTTTTTTGATAGTGATTTGAGATTAGTCACTTAAGTGCTTATGTAACTGCATTGCATGAATAAATTGCAGGTTCTAGTGTTATGCTTCATGTTTGATGAGAAGCTATTGATACTATCTCTTATATAAATAAATGTGCAAAATAAGCTACATATTTGGTGCTTATCAGCTCCTTTGTCTCTTTTAATTCTTTTTTGTGTACCTCCTATAAATGCAAAGTGTTTTTAAAGTCCAACAAAGAAAAACCCACATTTGCTAGTAAATAATTTTTGTGAAAGGGAAATGCTGTAAGGGCAACTATGGATTTCAACACAGCATGAAATTACAGATTTCATGCAGTTGTTGACATATTGTTCTATCTCTGGCTTTCATCCAAAAAACATTGCTCTTCTGTGTGGTTCCCTGAAATCAAAACAACTATTGAACCTGATGGATGCATAATGTTTTCTGGAAGAGATGGGAGGTGTGTGCTGGTGTCTGTGAAATCAGCAGGTTGCTGAGAGCATGTGTGAGGACGGGGGATTGGCTGCAAAGGTGTTTAAACATCTTGGCATGTGGTCCTTCTGGTAATTTTGGTTTCACAAAGACACAGTGTTCTTTCCACAAGGATCAATGCTTTGCTCAGAGAAGAAGCCTGAAATGCACTGAGTTAAGGAGTTTTGAGATGCTGGGGTGCTTTGGTTATTCTGATTTATTTAGGTAGCTTGTTGGAGTGTAAAGATTTTCAAGAATCCAGTGTCTGTCATTTAATTTGTTCTCTTCAGAAACATTGCACCTTGTAGAAACAACATACTGTTCTAGCTGGGAATAGAAAGGTGATTTTATTTTATCTAGCTTTGTTCTACAGGTGTCCAGATAGCCATTGCCAAAAATATTCTTAACTGAGAGTCAAATCCAAGAAAAACCAGTGTACATGAACAGAGGTCCTATCCTGTGCTGGCCCATGGGGAGAGGAAAGACTGCTAAGAGGAGTGATCACCCGGGGCAAGGCACTTGTGTAATCTTCCTCGGCTTGTGTGGAGAGGTGTTTCCCTTGGATCCAGGAGGAGAATGGAAAGTCTGCTGTCTACCAGCCTTCCCAGCTGTGTCTCAGACAGATGCAAAAGAGAAAATTAAACAATTCTTTGGAATGGGGGTCATCAGTGTGGAATAGAGACAGCCTAGCATATGTTAAGCTGTGTAGTCTCTGGCACACTTCTGTGTTTCACTAAAAGAGCAGTTTTCCCTCTCTTTTTACTGAAATTAAAGGTATCCAAGGCCTGGTTAGTTCTGCGCCACAAGAAAGACTATTTCTCTAGGTCTGCACTCATGCTTACATGCATGTTCTTTGTATATTAAATAAATGTTTAGCAGAGAATAATAGTTTAAAATACTGCCAACTAGGCAGAGAGGTGTGCTTTTGTGCCTCTTGTTCTTGCCTAACTACACACATTTGTGCCCATGTCTTGGATAGATGCAAGATTTCTTGATCCTGAAAGTAAAGTGAAATTATTTATGGTTAGTAAACTTCTGAAATGTGTTGATATGTGTATGAAATGTTGAAATGAAATACCTTACTTTAAAATACAGATTTATAAAATATATACAAAATATAAGCAGGGAGAAGAAGAGTTTCAGACCCTGAAATGCTGTTAGTGGCTTCCAATAAGAAGAAACATGGTGTGTTTTCTCTTATTCCAGTTGAATAATCAGTTCAGGCACTGCCTTTCTGTTCTTAATTATGGGGGTCACTTTTGCCTATCATTTCCAAAGCCATAAGGACTACTGCCTGTTTCTGCTAAGCAATCTGATCTCTTCTGAATAATATTTTTATTTTGAGTATATTCCTTCAATAACACTGGTAATTAAGTCATGTGAGACAGTAACAAATAATCCTGGGGTACAGATGATAGAAGCAGGCATGTTTGGAAAGATACTTCTGAGAGTGGTAACTCTCTGTTGCTTGTTACATCTGAAAAGACAGTTCTTCATATTTGTCAAAATTTCTTCCTCTGAATATGTGTGCAAGCAAAGTCAAAACACATCTCTGATTAAATAGGAGTGTTCTGCCTTAAAAATGCTTAACTTTGGAAACATGTTAAGCAAACGAAATTAATCATCACAGGCTTAGCATCCTATCAGCATGATCTGGTTAGCGGTCGCTGCCGAGCAGGCTCTTCAGTGCAGAACAGCAGTTCAGAGAGTCACTACTGGTTACCACTCCTCCACTCCACAGCTGTTTTGGAAAAGCTCTTGTGTGCTACCATGCTGCATTCTCACTGTACGCAGTGCCCCGTGTGTGTGATGGTGTTCTGATTGCTGAGATGGTCTCTGGCTGCCCAGAGGTTTGCTGAAAAGCATTGTTTTCTGTGGAGCCAGCAGGAGTGAGGAGTTGGACCCCATACTTGTACCACACTTGATATTGGTAGATCTATTCACGCTGTCTCAAAATAATCACCCAGAACTCTCACATTGTGTCTGCCACCAGGAGTCTCATGGTTTTGCAGCAGCAGCTACCTTTTAGGTTTGACATGGGTGCCATTACAACAGTAATTTTCAGTTTTCATTGGCATTGTACTACTAGTAGGATCTCTCTTGGAATGACATTTTAAATAAACCTAAATTAAAGGTTTATGCCACTGTAAGGGTGTAATATTCCTGATGGCAGAGGCAATGTAAAAGCTGTGGGTCACTATTTCAAGACTTCTACTTGTCTCTGGTACATGTAACCTCTTCACTGTAGTACTGAAGCAGCTCACAACCACTAATCTGTTTCCTTACTGGAAAGGGTGGTACTTGGGATAGCATTGATTTTTTAGATGGAGGTTGAGGAACGAGGTAAATGGCTGTGCCATGTCAAGCACACAAACTGTGGTTGACCAGGGCATCACACCAGGTGCTCTGCACTTCCTGGTGACCTTTGCTTGTATCTAGCCCTGCCTTGGGCATAGCTGTTCTGAGCTGTGTGCCTTCCTCTGGTCCCTGAGAAGAGGGGAGGCCAAGAGGTTACTACTTCAGTTTCTTGTGATAGTTAGACTTGGTCTATTTAAGAGGTTAACCCTTGACTACAAGGAGTTTAAAAGAATCAATGCTGTGACCTTGAGGATGTTTTCAAGCACCTCTGCAGAAGGAAATTGGAAGCCATGAATGAGGTGGGCTATGTTTCTTTTCATGTCTCTGGAGACCTGTTGCAGTAACCAAGAGTTTCCTTCTTGAATTACCTGAGCTGAGATGGTGAATTCAGGATGGATCGTAAAAATGTACCCATTGCTGTTTTCATTTTTATTTTCATGGCAGCTAGGAAGGTTCTGGGAGCTACAATTTGGTCTTCAGTCAAAACTGGTGGCAGTTTGTTTAAAAAACATCAAGGTAGAGCCTCTGGAACACAATCATAACGAGCCTGCTTCCAGGGCTGAAATGAGACGTGGATAGTGCACAGCCTGTGCAATAGCTCTGCCTGCAGAAATGGAGAAGCCACTAGGGACCTGTTCCCACTGCTCTTCCACCTGAGTGGGGTTAGTTTAACAGGGAGTTTGTAGCCTCGCTGTTTGTGTGGGCATTGGTGTATGTACTGTTGTTCTGAGAACCCATCTTTTATTTAAATGGCTTTTTTCCAATCTATTACTCATCAAGATGAATTGCTATCTTCCTGCTGAAATAGATGTTATCTTTCAAGTATGCCTCTGGACTCTTATTACTTCAAATGTGGCAGAACTCTAATTTGATCTTCCTCACTGTTCAAGGTTTCTGTCAAAAAATGTCTTGATTCAGAAAACCAATGATGGTATATTATTTTTTTTAACTGTGGTTTATAAATTAAGGCAATTTAACAAGGCACTCATAAAAGCCTGCTGCTTTTCTGCAAAGCCTTAAAGCATCCACTTAAAGCCAGATGTCCATTTCCATGTCTCCAATTCAGTAGGGCACTTGTTCAAATGCTTGACACTAATCTCTACAGTCTAGCAGTCCTAAAATCCATCCAACCCTATGTCAATGCCAAGCAAAAACTAGAACACACATAAATGCCTCAGAACTGCTCACCAGCATCAACATAAACCTCCATTATTTTCCCACTTTTAGAAGCACTCTTAATTAGTTGATCATAATGGAAGAGTGTGATTATGAAAAGCATGTATGACTTTCAAAATTACCGATTTGATATACAGATGCCAAAGCATAGTGGTTTGTACCTTGTGTGCAATAACATTTGCATGGAGAAAGTTAGCTTTGAGAAATCTGAATTAGTACTTCGGTACAACAGAGGTCTGACAGCATTTTATGTGGATTATCCAGAGATGAGCTCTGAAGTGCCACAGGCTCCTCTCACTCCACAGCCAGCTATCTTATGACTGGTACTGATGTTGACAGAAAGTACCTGCCCTTTTGTAATTGTAAAAAGTTATTTTGTGGTTTTGTATCTTGACCCTTTTCTGCTCCTTGACCTGGTAGCCTCCGACACTCCTACTTAATATTCAGCTATCCTGCTAATATTAATCTTTCTGATTTTTTTTAGCCCCTAGTGCTGGAGACAAAGTGTACAAGAATGGCTGAATGGGGAACAAGGGGCAGTGATGTCTGCAGAGACAGTGTGATACAGACAGTAACAGGCACAGAAACTTGTACAGTTCTGTCAGTTTCTGTAGACAGACAGATATAATGACTTTCGGAAACAGAATTTGTAATTGCCTCCACATTCAACAACAATTTTACTGGAGTAGCTAACCTTAAATTCAGCTTTTTACTGGAAGTGCAAGGTGGAAAAAAACAATGATGTTTTCTGAGCATCTCTGGTGTGTTCAACACTGCATGAGTAATCCTCATACTATAAAACATGGTTTGAATTTTTGGTCAGGCTTCACAGATGCCACTTTTAAAGTTGAATAGGCTATATATCTGCCTCTCCATATGAAGTGTTGCATTTTTCATAGCCTGGGTTATTTCTCAGTTCTAAGAAACTTTGTTTTGGCACACCCATCATTTTTGGTACTGCACATGGTTGTGCTTTTGTTCCAGCCTGAGAGCAAAGCCTGGGCTTTGCTATGAGTGGTTTACCACCTGCATGATATCTGAAATCTTAGCCCTCCCTGTGGCTAAATGAAACTGGAGGATCCACACAAACAGGCAGAGGACCTCTGCTCTGACCAGCAATTACAAATGAGACCTTTGCTGGATGGGATGATCAATAGGAGTGTGTGGGAGGAGGTAACAGCAAGAATTGAACATGCAGCACTAGAGGCAAGCAACGTGATAGAGAGATCAGAGCCTTTTTATTGCCTCAGACAAAATGCTGCTGTTGAAAATTACTTGCTAAACCACACTCGTTTTGTTCCCTTGAAAAAATGCCTGCCTACTTGGAAAATTACATGCCTGGACGTGTTTAATTTTTCTTTAAACAATTTTCTTTGTGTGTGTACTCGTATTGCCTTTTCAAGCTGTTCCTAGCTCCCTTTCCTAGCTTCCCTACAAATGACCAGCTGGAAGACTTTTGTTAACAAGGTTTTCCAGTTTCCTCCTTTTCCAAATGATCCTCCCTTCACCTAAGGAGACATAGCCCAGTTCCTGCTGCTGTTGACTTGTGGGCAGGAACATCCCCATAGCCCCTTCATCCCCATGAGCTTGAAGAGAAGCCTCCTCACAGGCAGACCCAGCTCTCTGCCTCCTTGTCCCAACAACCAAATGGCTGAATGTCTCATGCCAGCAAACTCCTGGTCAGTGACCCTGTTTTACCCCAGCCTTGGCCCAGAGGAGGCTGCAGAAGGCTGAGCACTGTCCTTCATCTCGCAAGATCTTCTTGGCATGCCACTGCTCCTCCTAACGGGAAGAGCCACCTCTGCCACCATGAGGTTTGATGTGCCAGGGATCTTTTCAGTGAGAATACTCATGGACACGAGGCCACTGAGCCTGCAGGACCCAGCTCCAGTGGGAAGGTCTGACAGACGTGTGCTCACTGATGCTAGGTCTCCTTTTGGTGACTGCACTTTTTCTCTCCCACATGGAGGTGGCCTCATGTCATACAAGGCTGTATGATGCTTCCCAAGAACCTGCTCAGTGGTGTGACCTCAGGCACTACTCAGAGTTCTGCTTGATGTATTAGCAGTTACTTTTATCCTGGGCTTTTTGATGCTGCTTCTTATCTTGCCCTCAGTGCCCCCGAGCCTCCCTATGCTGTTGGTTCCCCCCGTCCTTATTCAAGCATTCACATCCTCATCAGCTTGTTGCTCATCATCACTATCTACCACACCCCCCGACCCCCCAACTCCTTCAGGCTAATCCTCCCACAGGGCTCTTCCTTCCAGAACTTCGTGCTTTTCCTCAGCCCATGAGGTACTTACTCTTCCTCCTGACAGACCCTTGTGTTGACTTCCAAGCCTTGCCTCCCTAGTCTACAACCCCAACTTCCACTTTGATCTCTGTGTGTCCGATGTCCACCCTCTCCCTCGACGATCCCAGCCCGCAGGGTCGAGAGAAGAGTTTCCCACTGTGCTCACAGCCCTCGGCTGTGGACGAGCACAGGGAATGCGGGCAGGGTGCGGCTGGGCTGGGCGCCTTTCCCTCGGTCGCCCTCAGCGCTGGATCCGCTGTTTGGCCCGAGGGCGAGAGACGGCGGGCGCTTTGAGACGTCTCTCGGGGCTGTCGGGAGGTGGGGTGCGCGGAGCCCAGCCGTGCCGTGCCGTGCCGTGCCGTGCCGTGCCGACACTCGGGGCGCGGCGGCGGTGGGCGCTGACGCACGGCGGGGCGGGCGCGGCGCTATAAAGGCG
>VZRX01002991.1:33666-47546 GCA_013398075.1 Notiomystis cincta
CAAACCCCCCTGCCCCGTCTGCCTGCGCTGTCGGTGGGAAGGAGGGAGGGGCTGGGGGGAGAAGGTGTTTTAAAAGTTTATTTTACTTCTCATTATCCTTCTCTGATTTCATTAGTGATAAATTCACATCGTATCTCTAAGTTGAGCCTGTTATGCCCTTGGAGTGTTTTCTTCTGGTCCTTGTCTCAATTCATGAAGGCATTAAATTTTTCCCTCCTCTGCCCAGCTGTGGCCAGGGAGGGTGAGTGAACAGCTTTTGTGGGTGCCTGGTGTTTGGCCAATGTCAAACCACAACAAGCCTTCAGAATTGTCATTGAGTTCATGAATATTTGCAACAAGATTTTACAAGTCTTGTTTAGAGGTTTGCCACTTATTTTTTATCATCTTTTCATGACATCTATAAGGAATTAAAGAAACCAAACCACAGAGTCAATTAAGAAATGCAATAACTAAGCATTAAAAGATTGCTTCAGTATCTTCCAGGCCAAGATAAAGGCTTCTTTGATATAAAGAATTGTTTAAAGCATAATTGAATCCTGGCTGTGAATTTGGGAGACAACACTGGCAGTTGTCTGCTTTATCCATAAAAGAGGTAACACTTCAGACTAAAGTGCACATCCTTGCCAGATAGAGGTCACAGAAATTAAACTAATGATGACAATAGGATGATGTTTTAAACAAAATGCAACTAAAATTAAGAACATAAGGAAAAGCATAAAGGCAAGTGAGAGATTATCACTTTTGGGGTGACATATCCATGGAGGATGCTTTACAAGCCACAGTTTTATTGTAAGCTCACCTCTCCTCATTTGTATTGATGGAATAAACAGCTGTCTTTATGAAGTACATCAGGGGGGCTATTTTTCTGCATCTGAACACAGGTCTTATTTATAATGTGATACTAAACTCATGTGGGGACTAGTAGGTGTTGGACCTGTCTTTTTAAACAGCAGAATCAAGGATGGGTTAACTAATTGATTTGTATCAAAAAACAAGGGGACATTTTTCTCCTGACAACATATTATAAAGTACATAGTACAGGTACAGGATTCCATAAGGAACCAGTGGAGGGTAGGGGATGTAAAGGCACACCACCTAGGATGGGCACACCATTCCCTGCCAAGGCTGCAAGGGCTGAAATCCCTTCTCACCCATACTTCTTTGTATTCCGTTAAATGGCAGGATTTTAGACATGTCAGGCCCCAAGCTGAGCTGATCTAGCCGGTTTTTGTATGTAGTATTTCACCCTCATTATATACATAAGGAACACTGTGGTTCAGGATACAAAGCTGGTTTTTTGAGTTGTTTTAATTACTTCTGATGGTAATCCTTTAAATCTACCTTCATGAGTGCATTCAGCCCTATTGTTATATCCCATGTTCTTTGGAATCTATTTTACATTCATTTAACTTATCTACTACAAGGTTACACATCTTTTTATATGTCACTTTGTGAATTCAAATTAGATTCAAATTTACCTAGTTCTAATAGTACTCATACATGGAAAAGTTATTCAAGACTCAGTTAACAAAGATGACAAAATTCTATGTAAGCAAGATACAAACCTAATAGAATATGGTTATATTCATGTGCAAAATACTTGGACTGTCTTTTTTGTTCACAGAGAAAACCACAGAATTAAATAGAAAATGGTGATTGTACTGGAAGATTCTTGGAAAATGACTGCTGTGCAATAAGAACATTATATAGAGAATTATATAAAGAATTCTGTAGGAGGAATTTATAAACCTGCAAAAATATGCAGTTCTCTGAGAACCATAGAATATCCTAAGCTGGGAAGGACCCACAAGGATCTTTAAGCCCAGCACCTGTTCCTGCACAGGACACCCTAAGAGTGCCCCATGTGCCTGAGGGGATTGTCCAAACTCTTCCTGAACTCCTTCAGGTGCTGTGACCACTTCTCTGCAGAGCATGTTCCAGTGCCTGACCATTGTCTGGGTGAAGAACCTTTTCCAAACATCCTTCCCAAACCTCACCTGGCATAGCTCTGTGCCACTCCCTCAGGAACTGAACTCTTCAGCTGTTGAGAAGATTCTACAGAGAACTGTACACAAACTACATGCAATTCTGAATTTCTGTACAAAGCAATCCAAACAGGTAAACAATAAAAACAACAAAAACAACAAAAACCAACAAGTACAACAAAAATGCTTCAGGGACAGTTTAGCACCTGGAGAACTGATCCACTGGTGGTTGCATCAGTTGTTCTTTTATTTAGATATCAGTATTGTACCCTAGCCAAACTGCATATTCATTCTGATTTGGATTTACTTTTGCTATTTCATTGTTCTTACACTATTTCTAGTGCTATTTCTATCTCATAAATCCTTAACTGAGTAAAGCATTGGAGATCTGAAGAGCCATTGAAAACTTCCTGGCTTCTGTTGAAAACGTGGTGTAAACTCTGTTTTGAGAAACACTCGAGCTTCTTGGAAAGGCAGTGCTAGGTCCAAAGAAGGACTGTGGCAGAAGTTGTTCAGATTGAATATTTCTGATGGTGTTTGAGAAAATTAAAGTGTGAGATACACATAGCCGTGCTAATGACTGCTTTACTGTCTGGGTGATAGCCAGCAGCTGCTGGAGAAAGATGTGTAAGACTTCAGGTTCCTGCTGTCAGGTCAGGTTTGGGGCTGTGGAAGGTGCTCCAGGATGAAGCTCCGGAGCCATTCGGAGTTTCTCCGAGCAGGGCTTGGCCTCTGCGCGCCGTGAACACAAGAGGGTGCTGGTTACTGCGCGGAGACTTTCCCTTAGGAAGTCAGGTTCTAGAATGGAAAAGAGAGAGGGAAATTGCTGCCCTGAAGACACACACGCCGTGTACTGAAGAGACATGATCAAGGTAACCAGTACTCATGGAATCGCAGTTATTCACCTAAGCTTCCTTAACACTATTGAAGTTACAGGTATTTATTTTTTGCATCCTTCTTCATCCATCCCTTACTCTTCCTGAAGTCAAAGAAAGTGGTATTAAAAAAGGGTGTAATCTCGTAGCATCACTTCAGCAGGTCTGGGCGTTTGGATACAGCAACTGTGTAGCTCTCCCAGGCGAGGGTTTAGCAAGGTCACCTCTGGACACAGAAGGCGTGCTGCACCGGGGACTTTCCATGACACACACATTTTGGATGGGCTTTTTTAGTCAAATTTGGCTTGCTTTATGACTCCATTATGAGAATATGCTCATCCAAGCACTGTTAAATGTATACACATATTAGTTCTTAGACCATATTCTACAAACTCAGCCGAAGATGGAAGCAGAGGAGTGTGCACAGTGTTTGTTGGGAGATTGCTGGAAAACAGTTTAGCAGCTGGTAGAGGATTTATCACATCAATTTGCTGGATTATGTATATTGTGCCTGGAAATGGGATATCTNCACAGAGAAAACCACAGAATTAAATAGAAAATGGTGATTGTACTGGAAGATTCTTGGAAAATGACTGCTGTGCAATAAGAACATTATATAGAGAATTATATAAAGAATTCTGTAGGAGGAATTTATAAACCTGCAAAAATATGCAGTTCTCTGAGAACCATAGAATATCCTAAGCTGGGAAGGACCCACAAGGATCTTTAAGCCCAGCACCTGTTCCTGCACAGGACACCCTAAGAGTGCCCCATGTGCCTGAGGGGATTGTCCAAACTCTTCCTGAACTCCTTCAGGTGCTGTGACCACTTCTCTGCAGAGCATGTTCCAGTGCCTGACCATTGTCTGGGTGAAGAACCTTTTCCAAACATCCTTCCCAAACCTCACCTGGCATAGCTCTGTGCCACTCCCTCAGGAACTGAACTCTTCAGCTGTTGAGAAGATTCTACAGAGAACTGTACACAAACTACATGCAATTCTGAATTTCTGTACAAAGCAATCCAAACAGGTAAACAATAAAAACAACAAAAACAACAAAAACCAACAAGTACAACAAAAATGCTTCAGGGACAGTTTAGCACCTGGAGAACTGATCCACTGGTGGTTGCATCAGTTGTTCTTTTATTTAGATATCAGTATTGTACCCTAGCCAAACTGCATATTCATTCTGATTTGGATTTACTTTTGCTATTTCATTGTTCTTACACTATTTCTAGTGCTATTTCTATCTCATAAATCCTTAACTGAGTAAAGCATTGGAGATCTGAAGAGCCATTGAAAACTTCCTGGCTTCTGTTGAAAACGTGGTGTAAACTCTGTTTTGAGAAACACTCGAGCTTCTTGGAAAGGCAGTGCTAGGTCCAAAGAAGGACTGTGGCAGAAGTTGTTCAGATTGAATATTTCTGATGGTGTTTGAGAAAATTAAAGTGTGAGATACACATAGCCGTGCTAATGACTGCTTTACTGTCTGGGTGATAGCCAGCAGCTGCTGGAGAAAGATGTGTAAGACTTCAGGTTCCTGCTGTCAGGTCAGGTTTGGGGCTGTGGAAGGTGCTCCAGGATGAAGCTCCGGAGCCATTCGGAGTTTCTCCGAGCAGGGCTTGGCCTCTGCGCGCCGTGAACACAAGAGGGTGCTGGTTACTGCGCGGAGACTTTCCCTTAGGAAGTCAGGTTCTAGAATGGAAAAGAGAGAGGGAAATTGCTGCCCTGAAGACACACACGCCGTGTACTGAAGAGACATGATCAAGGTAACCAGTACTCATGGAATCGCAGTTATTCACCTAAGCTTCCTTAACACTATTGAAGTTACAGGTATTTATTTTTTGCATCCTTCTTCATCCATCCCTTACTCTTCCTGAAGTCAAAGAAAGTGGTATTAAAAAAGGGTGTAATCTCGTAGCATCACTTCAGCAGGTCTGGGCGTTTGGATACAGCAACTGTGTAGCTCTCCCAGGCGAGGGTTTAGCAAGGTCACCTCTGGACACAGAAGGCGTGCTGCACCGGGGACTTTCCATGACACACACATTTTGGATGGGCTTTTTTAGTCAAATTTGGCTTGCTTTATGACTCCATTATGAGAATATGCTCATCCAAGCACTGTTAAATGTATACACATATTAGTTCTTAGACCATATTCTACAAACTCAGCCGAAGATGGAAGCAGAGGAGTGTGCACAGTGTTTGTTGGGAGATTGCTGGAAAACAGTTTAGCAGCTGGTAGAGGATTTATCACATCAATTTGCTGGATTATGTATATTGTGCCTGGAAATGGGATATCTACATAAATGAGTATTCAGGAGCCCAGTTTGACCTTTCAGCTAATGGTTACCTGATTAAATCTGGTACATTGCCTGAGGAGGTACCACTTGAATTAAAATTAGTTCAGATACACACTTGGAAAAGAACAAAAGGCATTTGAAGATAGACATGAGAAATTTCTTACACTTTGATTTATAATCTCTTATGAATGCTAGGAATTTATTAGCCAGCTTCTTGACTGTAAGACAGGGCTTTAAGAAACATGGAATTTATTCACAGAAATTGTAGTTTTGATGGGGGAGGGGGGGTTGTGCTGTGACACTTATTCATGATGAAAGAAAGACACTTATTCATGCTTGTGCACATTTTTTGTGTTTATTGTGATTCAGGGAAGACTGATGTTGAGGTAGGAAAGATAATAAAAAAATGACATGGTTCTGTGTTAATTTTAAAGTACCTGAAATAGATTCTTACCAATGTATTTCAGAATGGCTACTGTGCACACACACACTTACCCACCAAAGAATCTTCCTGCATGCGCTCATGCCTACAGGTCAGCAGAAGATGTAAGCAAGTTTCATCAGGTGATGGAAAAGGAGGAAAGAGCTTTGTAATAGTTTTCCTTTTGTATATGCCAATTTTTATCCAGTCTCTTCTTGTTCTTGAGCAAGCAGAACTACTTTTTTTAGTACCATTATTAATTTTGTATCATCATTCTCAAGTAAGCCTAACTTTTTCTCCTTGGAATGGCAGTAAGTGAAAAGTTTCATTCCATTTCCTATTCAATTACTTCCCTTTTCCCTTTTCTTACTCTCCAGTCAGGCATGTACTTCAGCATTGGAAAACTTTTTAGCTCTGAAAGAATACAAATGCAGCAGTGAATATAAAAAGTGAGCTCCTGCAGCTTAAATAGGTACCTCATTTTAATAATTATTTAATAGAGTAGAAACAGTTAACAAAAATAATGGAATTTACCCCTGAATTACTGAAGAAATGCTCTACAGAGCTGGCAGAAGCCATGAATTAAACTGCTTGTAAGTACATCCAAAATACTCAATGCTAGGGACATTTGTCAATGGAGCTATCAAAAACTGAGTATCCATCAAGTACTAGCTTGAGTATGCTCAAGCATAATCAAAAAAATTATCTGATTATGAAAGAGAATACTTTAAGAAACTCTTACCAGCAGTCAACCTGGATTCAAATTAATTTTTTTAATTGAGTTGTGACTTTGCCTTTTTGTGTTCTGTCCTTCTGATTTCATTCTTTATGGCAGACCAGCAAAGTCTTTGTCATTTACAGAAAAAAAAAAATTACAAGGTAAGAAACAAAAAGTGCTGCCGACAAACAGCTTTCAACACAGTGCTTCATCTGAGGACTACTTCTTGTTGTGACTTACACACTAGGACTGTGTGTGCTGTGAGGGAACAGTTGTAATCTCCCTCTGGAAAAGCTGTTTTGCAGTTGGTCTGGATGAGGATAGGCCTTTGTCTTCCAGGAGAGTCCTGACTGCTACTCTCCAGACAAGTCAATACACTGAAACAAGCAGTCTGTTTTTACTCGTGCCATGATCACCAAAGTATGAAACAAGAGAAACCTTTGTTCTGTGCTTTTTCTTGCCTCACTGCATGTCTCAATTGTGTTAGCAATTATCAGGTAGCAGGGCAGAGTAAAGTCAGTGCTATACAGAACATGTAGTCACATGAAACCAGATAGAGATTCTAAGTGCCAGATTCAGAGTAGAGGATAATGGAATCGCTGGAAAAATCAAGTCTCTTTTCTTCCTCTTTATCAGAAGATACTTTGTGTTACCAGTTTTCAATGACCTTTGCATATCCCACTTTCCTCCTCCCCAGTTTATGGTATTTTCCTATTTTGGACAGATGTTATATGCGCAGTTCATTTCCATGGTCACAGGAGCTGAGCTGGCCAGCTGCTGTTGAATCCTGATGACTAATGAGGAACATCCACTGGGCTGCCTGGTGGAGCACTTACGTATTTCATTCCCCAGCTCCCTCCTGGACAAATTATCTTCTTTTTTTATCAACACAAAGAGGCCTCCAAGTTCCCCCCCTGCTCCTGTGCCACAAAGCAGGAGCAGAGTTCGTAAGTGCTAGTGTTAGGATGGCAAGTGAAGCACAACAGCTGAGCATGGTTAAGGATTGAAGTTCATGGAAGATGTTCTAAACCAGACCTTGCCAACAGTGAACTCAATTCCATGGCTCATCCTAAATAAAGATGGAACAATAGCTGTGCTGACACCAGCAAGGTCAGAATCTCACCCCAGGCCCTTGCCTTCCCTTTTCTTATAATTCTGCCCAGTCTTGTATTTGGCAAGAAAGATATGGATAATTTTCCTTGTTCTTGTTCAGCTCTTTACTGCACCATTTATCATTCTTCTCAACATATCAGATCACCTTTAACATAAATTTTAAATTTGTGAGAACAAAACAAGTAAATCAGTTATATTTTACTGGAAGTGCACCTATTGAGTATGTTTCTTATGATGAAGTAGACAGTTTACAGTATCTAGAGTATAGTAGACATATTGTTCCCAAAGCTGAGTTGTTTCCTACAGAAATAGTGAGATCCTGCCATAACTCCTTTCTCATCATAGGTTGTGCTCATGCTACGTAGTTTGTTGAGCATGAGGCCCAGTACTGTTTAGGCTCTACATGCATACTACCCAAACATTGCCCTATGCAATTAAGATGTTAAAAAAGAAATTTCTTTACCCTAGGTTCCTTACAACAGAGTTTCTGACACCCAGCTGCAGAAAAAAAATAACCAAGTAATTGAATGGTACATCAACAGGACAGCTAGAGCCTGGTTAATCTATTGAGGGACCCTGTACAGAGACCTGTGGGCCCTTGAGTTTGTGCACTCTGAGTTCCCCCAGAGTTTGCACATTTGTTGCTCATGCACCTTCCACGTGCCTCTTGGTGCAACAGCAACTTTTGGTCTGAGGCCTCCTAACACCTTTCAGGATTCTTTCTCCCTCACCACACTGGCAGGCCTGTAACTGTTCCCATCTTGTTGAGACTCAGCCTCTGCTGAGGACTGCAGCCTCCTCATCTTCTGGTTTGTGCTTCTGATGCACTAGCTTAGTTGGTAGAGATGGGAAACTAAGAAGCCCTTGGTCTGGAGTAAGGGCTGCTTGGCAATAACTTAAACACTGGTGTGTGCTAGTAGAAAAATCACTAAGAAAATTAGCTCTATTCCAGCCAGACACATCTCTAGATGAAAGCTCGCAGCTATTGGCGGACAGCTCCAGAAAATTCAGCTACTCATGCTAAAGCAAGTAAATTCAAGGCAAACAACATATTATATCACACTGTGTTATAACTCTAAGTGACCTGTTCTTACTTAAAACTTGCTTATTAAGCTAAACATTAATATCTCTCCACAAGGACCAGACCATGATCATTGTTTTCCAATATCAAATCCCTGTCCCCATTTTTCTTTCATTTATCCCAACAGGTTTAGTATCTTCTCACCATTATTTTCCTTAGTAATAAAGCCCAAGTAATATTTATTTTGCCTATTAGAAGAGTAGTATAGGGTCCAGTATCACAGGCTAGGTGCTCAAATAATGGGACACTACTTGTTTGAGAGCGAGAAGTCACCTTGCCACAAGAAAGATGACAGCTGTTCTGTGGATCCATGGTAGGTTTGGCACAACAGGGGAGCTGAATTTTCAGTTGTGTCTGCATCCTGCTTTTAGAAAAAAAAGGAATGTGTTTTTGCCTTTGGACCTTGTTATTTAAATATCAAATAAATTTCAACATCAATCAGGAGAGGAGCATTCTCTATGTTTGCTAGAATGATGGAATTTTCTACAACTATATTTGGTGTGCTACTCCATGTTTTTCATCATTAAAATTACTTAATTTTAATTTTTCAGCATTAAAATATTCAAATGCATTATATACAATACATTGTATATAAAAATTTAAAGATCACTTGAATGACCTCTCACTGAAGACACATGGCTTAAGTGTAGAGCCTAAATAAAACTGAATATTACGTAGCTGAAAGTAATAAGAACATTTGATTACAATCATTTTGTTATGGTGGGTGCAGATACTAACCCAAAGTTAGGTTTGACAATGACAGTCTAATCATAATCAACTTCTTTTTTTTTTATATACGCAGATCAAATGCAGTACTTGAGTGATAAGATTAAGTAGTGTACAAGGACTACTTTTATTGTTATACTATTATTATATTGTTGTGTTTGCAATGTGGAATCAAGTTCTGCTTCATTATGTTTTTTTTTAAGTAGCATTAGTACTCATGATCTAGCCTCTAATTTTAGATTCTCAAAGCAAAATTCTAATTGTGTGAAGTAACGTCTTATGTAGAATGAGTACATCAGTGATGAAATTGATACATAGAATTTCTATTTTTCATGGGGTTCCTGGTACAGCAATCATGAGACCTTCTAGATCAAGTTTTACTGTTTTATTTTTCTTAATTAATTATTGAAAACAGATCAGTGAAATGCAGCTACAATGTTTCATTAGCAGATGCTCATTCATTATATGACTACCACTGTATTCTCATTGCTCAACACCCTTTCCTGGATGGTTCTTAACAGAAAGTACAAACATGAACAGGANATCAAATGCAGTACTTGAGTGATAAGATTAAGTAGTGTACAAGGACTACTTTTATTGTTATACTATTATTATATTGTTGTGTTTGCAATGTGGAATCAAGTTCTGCTTCATTATGTTTTTTTTTAAGTAGCATTAGTACTCATGATCTAGCCTCTAATTTTAGATTCTCAAAGCAAAATTCTAATTGTGTGAAGTAACGTCTTATGTAGAATGAGTACATCAGTGATGAAATTGATACATAGAATTTCTATTTTTCATGGGGTTCCTGGTACAGCAATCATGAGACCTTCTAGATCAAGTTTTACTGTTTTATTTTTCTTAATTAATTATTGAAAACAGATCAGTGAAATGCAGCTACAATGTTTCATTAGCAGATGCTCATTCATTATATGACTACCACTGTATTCTCATTGCTCAACACCCTTTCCTGGATGGTTCTTAACAGAAAGTACAAACATGAACAGGACACAAGGATGGAAAATACAATCAGAACAGGAAAAAGTAATGTAAACAGAAATACTCATATGCAGACAACTCAGAACCTCTCTGCAAATCTGCAGAGGTCAGACAGAAAAAGCACTCAATTCTTGTCCTGTCCCCCAATGGCCCCCTCAAGCACCTTTCTTTCTGCATCTCCACACTAACTCTTTCAGAGCACATTAAGCTGTTTGTTGTTTGAGTAATGAAAAAAAACCAATTCTGTCCCTCTCTTAGTTGTTAGGTAACTAATAAACTCACTAGCCTCACTGACTCAAAAGCAGGGCCAGCAAAATGACATTTGAAGTGATCTGTAAAGGCTCAGGCTGTTCCAAATATCCATTACCGTGTATAACTTCCCTCTGCCGCAAACAGACAGGAAAGATGACAATATGTTGGCATAGCAGGTTTTTAGGTCAACAGCTATGCCAACATCTTGCCTCCTCTCCAGCTCTGCATAAAGGAACTTCTTGGAAAGGTATCTGTGGGAATTGTACAATCTTTAAGTGTGATTTCTTTGATCTAAAATAGAAAACCGAAATTCATGTAGAAGCTTCACAGTGTTATGTAAAACATCAGTCTCACCATACAGCGCACAGTAATGCTAATGTGAGTGGGTTTTTAACCCTTAGGCTATGAGAGATATAAAAAATCCCTGACAAAAGCCAAGTTTGTAATTCTCTGCTTATAACAGCTGCAGAGCACAGACAGTGTTTGCTTAACTATCTTTGACAAACCAATAATGTATTCAGGACTTCTCTTACCAAAGCATCAATAAACTCCAAGAGAGGTTGGCTGATCTAGAGCTGTATCCTATACACCACAGTAGAATCATATTCTCAAGTGACTTCATTTTAAACTCATTTTCTGTTTGGTTCCTCTTTTTGTCCTAGATTCACCTAAACAAAAAAGTGATGCCAAAGGAAGAGATTTAAAACACACACATTTCCTGTTATAAAAATGTATCAGCAGCTTCATTCATACTTAGAAATCATGCTGCCACCTTCTTGTAATCTACTTCTGTTCACACAAACATTTGCAGATGGTGTTTTGGGGGCAGTGGATTTGCCAAGGAGACAGATTTTCAGGAGGAAAGTGGTAGTCATTACAAAACTGGAGACAGGCTCCTCCAATTTACCTTGCCCACAATGCACACTTCCACTGTTTGATATTTGGTTGGTGTTTTCTTTTCACTTACTTGAAACAAAGGAGGGGAGATATTTTAATTTATTTCTCTTATTATATACCTGTTGCTATAAAGCAGTCAGAATGGCAAGAGTGAAATGTAAGTCTAATAAGTGTGGAGACATTTGATAACCATCTGGAGCACATTGACTAGGTCAGTCATTCACAACACCAAATATATGCTTTACTGAACAGATGACGTTGTCAGCTCTGGAAGTTACCAACTGTACCTTTAATTTTCATTTCCAAATTCTGTGGGGAGTGAAGACAGAAAAGCACAATTTTCCGTATTACATACATAGAACAGAAAACATACTGATGACAAGCACTTAATCACATTTTAAATACCATAAGAGAGCATCTTTTGTTGTCCTTGTTAACACTTGTGTCTTCAATTGACATTACAATTAGCATGGAGCTGTCTCACAAAACTGAAAGCCTGTTTTCCAATAATTACTCTCTTCTAAGAAAACTGTGCCCAGTTGAAGACATGTGAATGACTCTACATTTCAAATAGTCTCTTTGGAATTCAAGTTCTTAAAAGTTCTTAAATCTACCATTTGGGAATATTATCAGTGAATTCCATTAGAATTTCCCCTTCATGTATCTCACGATGGTATAAAGTTTAAATTCTTCAAAATGGAGAGTAAATGGTAAATTTCAAATGGTTATTTCATAAAAAATCATGAATGTATAGAGAAAAATATTTACTTGCCTATTTTGTGCTTGCTATATACCTTTCTTTCTGCCTTTAGAATTTAGTTTACAATATGTATGAAGCTTGTATGTTCATATATAATTTCTCTTTATCAGTATCTTACAGATTTCTTATAAGTCAATGTTGTTATTTTAAAACCTTTGCAATAATCTCTGCATTTGCTTAAGATAACAATTTCTCCAATACTTTTTTCTGAATTGAAAACTGCTTACATTTGGGATCATATTCTGCAGAATGTTTGCATGTACGTGTACTCACATCAGTAGAGGGTTTTTACACTCTGACATGACGTAAAATAAACAAGATTTAAGTTAAACAGCAGCGTCAGCAGACAAGATCAGGGTGTGTTAATGTCGATGCTCTCTGACCTGCCAATCTGATGTCTCACACAATCACTTCTGTCCTCACAAAGCCTGTGTTTTTGGAGGGCAGTGTATGAAATGCAGCTTAGTCTGGACTTAGGCCAAGGGAGGCATTATTTCAGAGCTGCATATCCTGGCTGTGCCACTAACCCAAAGAGTCTGGATTTGGCATGCTGTGATGACCTAAAATCTAATCAGTTCAAACCACTGGCAAGACTGTGCTTTGCAGCAGTAACAGCCTGCTGCTGGAATTTAACATCCCTTTTGAGAAATCTGCCTCTGAAACCGAAAGCAGAGATGTGTAGAACTTGCAGAACTAACTTGCAGCACAAGATTCTAAGAATCTGCAGATAAAGTAGCTTCAATGCCACAGCTCATTTTAGACAAATTTTACTGAGAAAGAAAAAAGTAAGCTGTAAGTAATCTAATATAATTAATGCCTTTTGTGTATTTTGTAGATTTTTCTACAGACTCTATGAACTACAAAGACCAACAGGTTAGGTACCTGGCAATACATCAAATGCTACCAAATACATAAAGCAAACAGCTATTGAAAGAAGCATTTTCTGTTGAAGGAAATGTTGATAGAAGCAGAGATGGGATAGCGCAATTTTCTTAATGACTTGCCAACTTCATCTGTTCTCCCTGTTAAAAAGTTCAGCAGCAGAACACAACTTGTCTTCATTACAGCCAGGTTAAGGATATGAAAGGGGAAAGCAAGCAGACTACAGGCTGACTCATTTGATGCAGCAAAGCATCTCCTGCTCTCAGACTGCTCTTCAAAATTTTCAAACGTGCTGCAACAGGGGAGCAGGGAAAAGAGACAGCAGAAGAAGACATAACACACACAGAAGGAAGGGGGGTGATAATGCAGAAGAATGGAAGCTTGCAATAGCAAGGACCTGCAGAAAGAAGAGAGCTCCCCAAAGCCTGAGACGCCCTTGCAGAATCACTTCAACCTTCTGCAGATTGAAGAGGAAAGGCCTGACATGATGAGAGGCACTGGGGCTGAGTAAGGCAGCCCCATCTGCTCCCTCTGTGACAACCAGTAAGGCAGCCCCACCTGCTCCCACACCACAGCCAGCACAACTGAAAAGACAATGGGTGACAGCAGTAGGTGACTTCTGAGAGGTTCAGAGGTACCCAGAGACCTGGCACGCTCTCTAGAGAGGAGCTGCTTACTGGGGAGTCGTAGCAGGGGTGTCACTGACAGACTACTGAGCTTTGTACAGTCCACTATTACACACTGCTGTTGTTTGACATGATACAGCAACAGTGACACAGCCAGGAGAAGACTGAGCAGTATCAAGAAGGATTACAGAGTCCTGGGTGTGACAGAAAGGGATTCTGAAGGACAGGTAGTTTTTTCATCAATCCT
>VZRX01002993.1:9932-81063 GCA_013398075.1 Notiomystis cincta
TGGATCCCCCCAGCCACATCCCTGGATCCCCCCAGCCACATCCCTGGATCCCCCCAGCCTCATCCCTGTATTCCCAGTGCCTGCACACACCTGAGCTGGATCCACACCCTCCCACAGCACCCTGAACCCCTTCTGAACTTCTCTCAGTCACCAAGAGCTCCTGGAAACAGCTCTTCCCAGTGGGATAAGGAAGGGGGAAATGATTTCCAGGCACTCTGACTCCTCTCCAGGGATTTCCAGCCCAAAGGAGCTGAGCAAGGCTCTAACACCACCTGGCTCTGCATTTCTTCTCCAGGGAATCCATCCCATCCCATTATTCCATCCCCAGGAAGGTTTTCCCCCTCTCAGTTAAATGCCTCTATTTTGATATTCATTAGCCCAGCGTGAATCTCAAGGAAAATGTATCATCTTTCGTGGAGAAATAATGTGTAATTCCATCAGAAATTACAATAAATTAACATCCATTTGCTGCAGGAAGATGTTCCTGGTGTTTTTTTTTCACGGGCTTTGACAGGAATCTAGACCAGGCTAAAAAGCAATTAGCAAACCTAATCTAACAGAATTTCACATTTTGCCCTATAGAATACCTGAAACTGGCTGTAAAAATTTGCAGGGAGAACTTACCACATTCCCTTTGGGACCTGTTTGTCCATCCATGCCAGCCACACCCTTGGAAAGGATTTAAAAAAACAGCAGCAGTAAGAAAATATCGAATTATTTCACACCACAAAAGCAGGGAAATCGCCATAAAAATAATTTAAAAAATCAGAGTCCTTTGGACCACGTGAAAAGGGAGAAATTTCCTGAGGGTGTTTGGTAAAGCAGCTGATTCCACGAATCCAGGTGAATTTTTAAAAGTCATTTCAGTGCTTTCCCCTTTGGTTGAAGTTCCCTGGGAGGCAAAATCAGCACCAGGCTGAAGAAATCCTGGCTGGATTGCATCCCACAGGGAGCAGGCAAAGGAAAACAGGGAAAAAACCACCTGGTTTGGGGTGCAAGGCAGCTGGTAAAGGTGACAGACAAGGCTCGTGCCAAAAATCCTGGGGTCAAACACTCCCTGAGCTGAGGTGGGAACACAGAGATGTCCCCCTGCCAGCATTGTGGAATCATGGAATTATTAAGGTTGGAAAATGTCTCTAAAATCACCAAATACCTCTAAAATCAACAAAAAAATACCTCTAAAATAACAAAATACCTCAAAAATCATCAAATACCTCTAAAATCAATCACCAAATACCTCTAAAATCATCAGACCCAGCATTACCCCAGCTCCATGTTCACCACCCAGCCACGTCCCCAAGTGCCACATCCATGGTTTTGGAACAATTCCAGGGGTTCTCAGGAAGAAATTTTTCCCAATATCCAACTTAAACCTCCCCTGGCACAACTTTGGGGCATCTCCTCTCATCCTGTGGCTGGTTCTGTGGGAGGAGGGACCGACCCCCTCACCACACCCTCCTGCCAGGCAGTTGTGGAGGATCAGATTTCCCTGCTCCTCCTTTTCTCCGGGATAATCAATTCCAGGAGCTCACAGCAGAGATGCCCTCACATCCCACAAGGGGTGAGGGGCCACAAAATATTCCCATTAAACACTGACCCCCTTCAGTTTTGGGGCTGGGTTTTAAGATCTGGGACTCTGGTGAGCAGTGCTGATTTAGGGAGAGCCCCTGCATCAGCACTTCCAGGGATGAGGTCTCCTGGATAAAATCCCAGATGCTGCAGCCTCAGCTCTGGCCTGGAATATGAAGGAACTGTTTGGAGCCCTGAGGCAGGAGTTAATAGCACAGGCACTGTGTTAATAACTCTCATTGCTCCCTTCCAGCCTGAGCAAGGCATTAATATTTACTCAGGTGGGGCAAATCTGCTGCTGCCGTGGGTGGACGTGACACCACTGAAAATGGGAGAGGACAGACTCTGAGCCACGATTTTTTTGGGATATCACTGCTCCTCCCTGCCCAGATGTGGCTGATTCTGCAGCTGGATGTCTGCTGGAATGGCTGAGAGGGTGTCTGGTCTGGAGGGCTCTGGGGGGCAGCAGGAAACTCACCGGTGGCCCTGGGGGTCCTGGGGGTCCCTTGGGGCCCAGCAGTCCTCGGGGTCCCTGTGGGGGAACAAACAGGGTTAGAATTCCCAGTGTTGCCCTGCTTGGATCAGGATGAGCAGATGTGGGTGCAGAGGGGGTGGAAAGGACCTTGGTGGTGCAGCTTCCCTGAGTCACAGCCTGGAGAGAAATCCTGTGGGCACAGATCCTTGGGCTCTAAAGAGCCATTCCTTGGACTGGAACAAACCCCCCTTGAACCAACTTTTGTTCAATCCTATTCCTGGATTACTCTCCAATCAGCCAAGGCATTCCAACTGGGAAGTTATGGATGACCTGATAACACCAATGGATCATCCCAAAAACCTTTCCAGACGGAGCTTTGACCATGGACAATCCACACAACTCAGCAAGGCTGGGGAAGGTTTCCAGCCTGCAGCATAAATTCACATTTTTAAAGGCATTTGGTCCTCCAGCATTAACAGGTCAGGACTTCTGCTCTGCTGGGGTTTTCCTTCCATCCCTGCCTTTCCCACCAGATTTAACCTGGGAATTGGTGGGACTGGAGCCTCACATTGAATAAGGAAAACAGCAGGAGAATTTGGAATCCTGCAAAGGGAAATTTTGGAAATCCCAGCCCCTCCTGTGCCTGCAGCCTTCAGGGGGGTTTGGAGTGGAAGGAAAGGGATGGGGTCTGTGAGCTCAGCTTTAAATCCCTCTGAGATGAGGGGAAGACCAGGAATTTGTGTGGATTTGTGTGGAGCTCCTTCTCTGCCACAGAGCAAAATCGTTCTTGGTGGATGGGCAGTTTTATCTGTCTGCCCAAATATCCCCCAGCCCCCTTTTTATGATGCAGAGAGAGGGCTGAGGAATGAAAATGAAATGTCACAGGGTGAAATAGGAGACACCCATGAAATGGCTCATCCTGGAGCTCCTGGGGATTCTGATCCCACAAAAAACTGGCAGTTTCCAGCAAAAACTGGGCNCCAAATACCTCTAAAATCAACAAAAAAATACCTCTAAAATAACAAAATACCTCAAAAATCATCAAATACCTCTAAAATCAATCACCAAATACCTCTAAAATCATCAGACCCAGCATTACCCCAGCTCCATGTTCACCACCCAGCCACGTCCCCAAGTGCCACATCCATGGTTTTGGAACAATTCCAGGGGTTCTCAGGAAGAAATTTTTCCCAATATCCAACTTAAACCTCCCCTGGCACAACTTTGGGGCATCTCCTCTCATCCTGTGGCTGGTTCTGTGGGAGGAGGGACCGACCCCCTCACCACACCCTCCTGCCAGGCAGTTGTGGAGGATCAGATTTCCCTGCTCCTCCTTTTCTCCGGGATAATCAATTCCAGGAGCTCACAGCAGAGATGCCCTCACATCCCACAAGGGGTGAGGGGCCACAAAATATTCCCATTAAACACTGACCCCCTTCAGTTTTGGGGCTGGGTTTTAAGATCTGGGACTCTGGTGAGCAGTGCTGATTTAGGGAGAGCCCCTGCATCAGCACTTCCAGGGATGAGGTCTCCTGGATAAAATCCCAGATGCTGCAGCCTCAGCTCTGGCCTGGAATATGAAGGAACTGTTTGGAGCCCTGAGGCAGGAGTTAATAGCACAGGCACTGTGTTAATAACTCTCATTGCTCCCTTCCAGCCTGAGCAAGGCATTAATATTTACTCAGGTGGGGCAAATCTGCTGCTGCCGTGGGTGGACGTGACACCACTGAAAATGGGAGAGGACAGACTCTGAGCCACGATTTTTTTGGGATATCACTGCTCCTCCCTGCCCAGATGTGGCTGATTCTGCAGCTGGATGTCTGCTGGAATGGCTGAGAGGGTGTCTGGTCTGGAGGGCTCTGGGGGGCAGCAGGAAACTCACCGGTGGCCCTGGGGGTCCTGGGGGTCCCTTGGGGCCCAGCAGTCCTCGGGGTCCCTGTGGGGGAACAAACAGGGTTAGAATTCCCAGTGTTGCCCTGCTTGGATCAGGATGAGCAGATGTGGGTGCAGAGGGGGTGGAAAGGACCTTGGTGGTGCAGCTTCCCTGAGTCACAGCCTGGAGAGAAATCCTGTGGGCACAGATCCTTGGGCTCTAAAGAGCCATTCCTTGGACTGGAACAAACCCCCCTTGAACCAACTTTTGTTCAATCCTATTCCTGGATTACTCTCCAATCAGCCAAGGCATTCCAACTGGGAAGTTATGGATGACCTGATAACACCAATGGATCATCCCAAAAACCTTTCCAGACGGAGCTTTGACCATGGACAATCCACACAACTCAGCAAGGCTGGGGAAGGTTTCCAGCCTGCAGCATAAATTCACATTTTTAAAGGCATTTGGTCCTCCAGCATTAACAGGTCAGGACTTCTGCTCTGCTGGGGTTTTCCTTCCATCCCTGCCTTTCCCACCAGATTTAACCTGGGAATTGGTGGGACTGGAGCCTCACATTGAATAAGGAAAACAGCAGGAGAATTTGGAATCCTGCAAAGGGAAATTTTGGAAATCCCAGCCCCTCCTGTGCCTGCAGCCTTCAGGGGGGTTTGGAGTGGAAGGAAAGGGATGGGGTCTGTGAGCTCAGCTTTAAATCCCTCTGAGATGAGGGGAAGACCAGGAATTTGTGTGGATTTGTGTGGAGCTCCTTCTCTGCCACAGAGCAAAATCGTTCTTGGTGGATGGGCAGTTTTATCTGTCTGCCCAAATATCCCCCAGCCCCCTTTTTATGATGCAGAGAGAGGGCTGAGGAATGAAAATGAAATGTCACAGGGTGAAATAGGAGACACCCATGAAATGGCTCATCCTGGAGCTCCTGGGGATTCTGATCCCACAAAAAACTGGCAGTTTCCAGCAAAAACTGGGCTAATCCAGGAGTCTTTCCCAGCCACTGGAGACCTCCTGGGTTAAAGCCCTGCATGAATCCTGGGATAAAGCCCTGCAGAAACTCCACTGGAGAGGACAGCTGGAAGGGAATGGAGCAGGATGAAGGGAAACCCATTTTGAAATCCCACCACTGGTTTCAGCCACATTTGGAGTGCCCCTCGTTTGGCTGAGGGCAGAGAAAACAACCCCCCAGCTTGAGGGTTTGTGTATTGATAGAAAAATTCCCTGTAAAGCAACTGAATCCCTTCTCCAGGCCATCCCAGAGATTCCTACTGGTGCTGCTGCTGAAATAAAAATAAACTTCCCTGAGTGTGGCATCCTCATTTCAGCTCCTCTTTTGTTGCTGTGTTACCTGAGCACATAAATGCTTTTTAAGAAGTTAATAAGCCATAAGTTATTGCTTGGACATGTGCTAAGGAGATAGCTGAGTTGATTAATCTTTCCCAGAAGTTAATCAGACATCTTGTCTATAATTCAGTTCCAGTGAGTCTGTAAATGCCAGCCCTTCCCTCTCTCCCATGAACTGTGTCCAACAATTCCCATCAATTAATCTCAGGCCACCACGCTGGGCCTTAGCACGAGCAAATCAGGGATTTTTGGAAGGAAGTGATATAAAATGTTCTTTTCAGAACAAAGGAAATGCAGTTGGGATGGAATCAGCAGCCAACAACTGCACCACACACAGAAATCTACAGCCAGCTGCAGGCAGGGTTTGCATTGCCAGTAAAGTGAGAAATACTCTGTATTAGGGGGGAAAATGCCTTTTTTCAGAGTATTTAATTGACAGCCCAACTGTTTGTTTGGGTTTATTATTATTATTTTTTGTTTCAGTGGGATTCTCCATGAAAGCATTTCTTTGGGCTGGTCCAAAGGATTTGTGCAGCACCACTGAGATCTCCTCCATCCTTGCTGACCCCAGGAATTCTCAGCTCCTCTTTCAGCTGCTGTGCAGCACGTGGGGCCCAAGCATTGACAAAGTGCAGATTTGGGAAGTTTTGTGCACTGGGAGCAGCTTCTTGACCCCAAAAAAATCAGATTTAAAACTTTCCTGGAATTCTGTCCTGCCAGGATTTCATCCTGAGGTTTATAAGGAGTCACTGACACTGCACAGGACCAAGTGTGTGGGAGCTGTGGGGTGAAGATGCCACTGCCCTGAGATAAAACCCTTTTCTCTCTGAAATCAGCAATGAACACTCACAAAAACTGTATTTTCTATCTATTTACCCCACCTAATTCCTACCCCAGCCTGCTTAACTCATTCCCAAACCAGGGAGAGGGATACAAACAGGAAAAATATGAGATTAAGCTAAGCTAAGCTTTACTTTTGCAGTTATGATTTTTTTCTGAGCAAAAAAAATCAATGAGATTTTTTTTAACTTAAAAAAACCCCAATTAAACAAATAAACACAAGAACCCTCACCTTTGGGGGAGGTGTCTTAGTGAAAATAAGGAAACCAGAGCTGTTACAGCACAGATATTCTGAAATTGTTCATGTGGAGCTTTGAGAAGAGTTCAGTCCCTGTGGGATCTCAGGGAAAGCTGCCCTAAAAAGCCCTAAAAACACCTTTTCCATACCAAACCCGTGCCCCAAGCAGTGCTGCTGGATGAGAAGCCAAAGGAAGGGGATACTCACAGGTTCTCCAGGGAGACCTCTGGGTCCAACTTCTCCATCATCTCCCTGGGCAGAAGCAGCAAGAGACAAAAAAAAAACCAGTTTTAATTCAGTCACATCACAGGGGTTTTGTCCTTTTTCAATAATATTCACACAGAAAAGCAGCTTCCCTGGAGGACTCACAGGGTTCCCATGCCTAAGGGAGACCTGGGGACTAAAACTGAGTTTCCCAGGGATTAGAAAGGCCCTGAGGATATTTCATAATCCCTGCTGATGTTCAGAAAGATGGATTTTGCCCCCAGACAAGGGGCTGTGTCCCAGCTCAGGGCAGGTGAGGCAACACCCTGAGATTTAACACCAAACCGAACAGGGAGGCAGGACAGGAACTGGTTTAGCCAAATCAGAGCCCCTCGGATAAACCAGGACCAGCAAAGGGCTGATCCTTCATTCCTCCTCTCCCATTTCCTGCTGGATACCCCAAAACACCCAGATTATCCCATGGTCCTTCCCCTGAGGTGCTTTTAAATCACCCTAGACCCAAGGCTCCCTCTTAGGAAGTCAATCCCAATCCTCCTGTGCCCATAAATCCACGCTCTTCTCCCCAGCTCTGCCCTCCCAGCTCCCTGCACAGCTGGAATTCCTCCTTTTCCCCTTTGGGATCCAGGTTCTGCCTCTCTCCTCCTTCCCCCTCCAGCCCTGGTTTTGCTGTCCCCAAACTCAGAGCCCTGACAGCCACACCTCGCTGCTGCTCCGAGCTAGCTGCAACCACCCAGGTGGGACAAAACCTCCTGGGAGGGCTCTGGAAATCCACCTCAAACCACACCCCTGGGGCTCAGTTTTCAACCTCTCCCTTAAACCTGAGCTGTAGTCACTCTGGGTGGATTTTTCATCTCCCTTCTAGGCAGGTTCTCCTAACCCTAATTGTTTATTTTGCTTTTATTCCATGGATTACAGCAACCAGCAAGCTGTGGTAACCCCACCCTGCCCTCACACCAGCCTGGGCTTTCCCACCATCCTCTACATCCTTTTGCTGAACAGCCCCCATCACTGACAGGGTGGTGAACAATTCCATCTCCAATTCCTCCATCTCTGCCTGGAATTCCTGCTCCCCAAATCTCGTGTAATTCTCTGGATTTCAGAAAAGAAGAGGCTCAGTTCCACTGAGAGGAGGAATGTTCTTCTCGTGCTGGGTTTTCTGGGGTTTTTTAGTTGTTTATTTTTGTTGTTGTGGTGGTGGGTTTTTTTGTTTGTTTGTTTTTTGGTTTGGTTTTTTCTTTTTTTTTTTCCTTTTAACAAATCCTGAGTTTCCCAGGATTTCTTTCAAGCCAAATTCTTCACTTCAACTCCCGTCTCCCTGCCCTGCTTCCCTCCCAGGGAAGGCACAAGGGCTGGGAGCAGCTCCTGC
Organism: Notiomystis cincta; assembly: GCA_013398075.1. Taxonomy (NCBI): domain Eukaryota; kingdom Metazoa; phylum Chordata; class Aves; order Passeriformes; family Notiomystidae; genus Notiomystis; species Notiomystis cincta. The sequence goes on from VZRX01002993.1 coordinate 17,872, forward strand.
CTGACAATGCATCTGCCTCTTGTTTCCAGGGGTTCCTCAGGAATTCCAGGGGCTGCTGAATCCACAGGAACACTTACCCTCTCCCCATCCTCTCCAGGAGCCCCTGGGGGGCCGTGGGGGCCTGGCTCACCCTGTGAAAAAAGGCAGAAAACGCTTCAGAGAAGGTGGAAACCCTCTGGCCTTGGAAACCCCCAGGGAATGGGGAGGAACCAAGGCATGGATTTGACTTTTTTCTGTGCTGGATGTCCCTGTGCCTACTCCAGGGACAGGAGGGACACCCAACCTGGAAAAAAAACACTTTCTCCCATTTCTTCCCCCTACTGTTTAATTATAAAACACAGAGTTTGAACCCATTGTCATTTGGGGCAATTTCCACCCCAGCTGCACCATCTAACAGCAGGTTTTGCCTCTTTCTTTGTTTTTTCAGGCTGCATTGTAGTTTTTCCCTCCCCATTCCAGTTTGGAGCAGTCCCAGAAGGATTTTGCAGAGGGATTTTGCAGCTCCCTGGGATGGGAATGCTGGGGGAGATGCTGTGACATCCCACAGCCTCACCCTCCCTGTGCCTCATCCCAGCCACCTCCTCCTCCCAGAATTTCATCCCAGCCAGGAGAAAAGCAGAGAAAACTCACCCTGTTTCCCTTCTCACCAGGCAAACCAGCCAAGCCATCGAAGCCTCGGTCACCCTGAAAGCAAAGCCAGTTTAAAGCACATTTATCTGAATACTCTTCCTGTTTGTTTCCTCCTGTGGCAAGGATTTTCCTCCCTCACACATTCAGCCTTCACCTTCCAGCACACCAGGGATGATCTCAAAGTTATGGATTAAAACAAGGGAAAAAAATAAATAAAAACCACCTCAAAGTCATTTGGAGTTAAACTCTTCTCTCTTCCCCCAGTTTGAGATGCTTTTTCCATGTGGATTTCAGAGTTTCTCTGGGTGGTTTTTTCATCCTCCTTCTCCTAATCCTAATTATGTATTTTGTTTTCATATGGAATTACAGGCTGCAATCAGCAAGCTGTGGTAACCTCACCCCACCCTGAGCTCTCCCACCATCCCCTACATCCTTTCTGACCCTCCAAGGACAGAAACAGATATAAATAAATCCTGGGCACCACCTTCATGGAACTAGGAGGGGAAGGAGCTGTTTCCTAAATTCCTCAGCTCCTTGGAGAAGAGAGAGGGGGGTTGAAAATCCTGAGTGACTCCCAGAGAGGGGCAGAGAGCAAACCCAGGGGACAGAAAATCCCCTTTTTCTCCGTGAAAATGTGAGTTTTACATACTCAAGGCAGGTGTGGATCACTAAAACAGCACCAGCTCCTCCCTCTCAGAGCTCCTCCACCCCTCAGTGAGTGGAGGTTGAACCTCCAGCCCTCTCCTGGCAGGTCCTGGAGCATCTCCCTGCCTGAGCTCACAGCAAACTCCCTCCTCCTTCCCAGCACTGCTGTTTTCCAGGCCCATCCTCCCCGGCAGCCCCTCCTCGGAGGGCACACACTCATTAAAGCACTTTGCTGGATAAATGATTCCTGGTCTCCTGTCTCAAACCTCCCCCCATCTCTTGCAGCCTTAAGTATCTCCATAATAAAGTGTTTAAAACTTCTAAGGCACGATTCCCTGGGCAAATTTCCCCCTGCATTTTCCATTTTCAGCAGAGCAGCTTCTTTCCTGCTTGATAATTCTGGTGGATCGCAGAGGAATGAAGGGATTTTGTCTCCAGTGGAAAAAATACGGGGGATTAAAATTCCTCCTCCATTTCCCCACCCGGTTAAGAGGTGGATTTTTGGTGGTTCTGTTCTAGAGTCTTCCCATGTTTGTTTTTTGTAATTGGGATTCTGAAGTATTTACTCTGCAACTGCAGCATATTCCATCCAGAAATTAAAAAAAAGTGGCATTAAAAAATAGGAAAAGAAAAGGGAAAAAAAATTTGCTATTCCGCCTTCCCTCCTTTAACTTCACAGGAGCTTCTGGGCCACCTCACAACCTCCTCCAAGCAAGGTGAGCTCCTTCTCCAGAGGTCCCTCAGTGCATTCCTGCTGAAAAGCAGAGGCAGATTCCCAAAATCCATAAAAAAGGTGGTGATACCTTTGGTCCTGTCTGGCCTGGCATTCCCCGGGCACCGTCACTGCCAGCTCGGCCCTGCAACAGAGCAGCACAGTCAAATCCAAGGGCTGGGGCAGGGTCAGTTAAGTCAGAGACAGGGTTTAGTTGAGTCAGAGAGAGGGTTTAGTTAAGTCAGAGCTCAGGGGCAGCTTCCCTTGGCGAGGGAAAAATCCCTGCCCTGTGTTTGAAGGAACATCCTGGAGCTAAGGAGAGGTGGGAGACAAATATCAGCAAAGCCACCTCAGCACACGAGGTGCTGGGCCATGGTCCATGGGTTTTATGGGAAAAAATGATCTCCCAGCACATTTGGAGTGATGCTAATGATGATGGCTGCAAATTGAAATGAGAGTTTCTGTTCTGAGGAAGTCAGAAGCGGGTCACACACAGGATTTGCTCGTTCCTTCCTCTGGAAGTTGAGCCAGAGGGTGAAATCAGAGTTAGGGATGAAAACAGAGCAGGATTTCCACCAGACCCACCCTGGGGACTGGATTGTCCTCACACACCACCAGGAGTGGGGACTCCAAACCAGCTCAAGGCATTTGTGCAGCTACAACCTCAACACCACAGAGCCAAAAAACCCTGGGGTGACAGAGTGGGATGGGCAGCCTTGAATCCCCCCCACACTGCCCAGATTTAACTCCTATCCTCACTTGTGTCCCAAATTTTAACTCCCATCCTTGTTTGTGTCCTCCCAAATTTTAACTCCCATCCTTGTGTCCTCCCAAATTTTAATTCTCATCCTCATTTGTGTCTTCTCAAATTTTAACTCCCATCCTTGTGTCCTCCCAGATTTTAACTTCCATCCTTGTGTCCTCCAAGATTTTAATTCCCATCCTCATTTTTGTCCCAGATTTTAACTCCTATCCTTGTGTCCTCCTAAATTTCAACTCCTATCCTTATGTCCTCCCAGATTTTGACTCCCATCCTGGTTGTTGCCCTCCCGGATTTTAACTCTCCTCCTCATTTGTGTCCCAGATTTTGACTCCCATCCTTGTGACCCAGATTTTGACTCCCATCCTGGTTTTTGCCCTCCCTGCTGGCCGCAGAGGGCCCGGCCGAGCCCCGCCTGGCCGCCAGCCACCTCTTGTGCAACGCCCTCGGTGCTGAGGAATTGTTTGGCAGCAGGAGCAGTTTCCAGCAGAAATTGGAGCTCCTGCCTCTCAGCACAGCTGCCAGGACACTCACCCTGCGGCCTGGTTTTCCTGCCGGACCGGGAGGACCTTGGATGCCTCGTGGACCCTGCAAGGGATCAAGGAGAGAGCAAGAAATGTCACCTAAAGGACCACGAGCAGTGCTCAGAGCCCACACCAGGCACTGCTGGGGCTCTCAGGGCCACCAGGGCTTCCAGAAGAATCCCTGAGAGCCCATGGTTCCAAACACACAGGGAAGGGTCAGGACTGAGCATCTCCAGACAGGAGTTATAGGTGTTTATCCACCCTGTGCTGGGATGCATCTCATAAATCACTTCCCTCGCCATCAAAAAATGGGAACTTTCCCTCAGAGCAGGATTTAAGGCTTGGAAGGACAATATCCTGAGCATTAGTGAGTTCTCCACCCTTCAAACTCTCTCTTGTGTGCAGGACTCCTCTGTGGATGTCTTTCCAGGAAGGGACCTGCAGAGTTTTACACTGCTGGCTTAAAATCATGTGGGACTCTTGGAGGGACATTTCCATGCCAGGCACGTGTTCCCACACCTTCCTACTTCCAGCTGCCATGGGGTTGTGGAATATCTGCTTCCCAACAGCCTCTGGAGCAGGGCTGGCTGCTCCAGCCTTCGTTTCCCCAGCTCCCCCCAGTTCACCCCCACTCACCTGAGGTCCCATTTCTCCAGCCTCTCCCTTCAGCCCTCCACTGCCCGGGGGTCCCTTTGGACAGAGAAGAGGATTTATGACATTTTTGCTCAGGAGAGCCAGAGGGAAGATTGATATCACAGTGAGGAAGGGCCATGCACGGATCCAGAGCCCACAGGGAGCTGGATCAGCCAGGCTGGCTCCATCCTCCCCACTCCATCACTCTCCATCTCCATCCTCAACAATTCCATCACTCCCCAGCTCCATCCTCATCATCTTCATCCTCTCCACTCCATCCTCATAATCCATCCTCACCATCTGCATCCTCTCCATCTCCATCCTCATCAATTCCATCACTCCCCAGCTCCATCCTCANAATTCCATCACTCCCCAGCTCCATCCTCATCATCTCCATCCTCTCCACTCCATCCTCCCCATCTCCATCCCCACCACCTCCACCTCCTCAGCTCCTTCACTCCCCACTCCGTCCTCCCCACTCCATCCTCACCAATTCCATCACTCCCCAGTTCCATCTTCATCATCTCCATCCTCCCCACTCCATTACTCCCCATCTCCCCCCCCTCCTCTCCATCCTCCCCATCTCCACCCCCAGTCCACCTCTCCATTTCCATTCCTCCCATTTCCACCCCCTATTTCCACCCCCCCTTTCCACCCCCCAGGTCCACGCCCAGTTGCAGTGCTCACCATGGGGCCGGGCCGCCCCGTCAGGCCCATGGGTCCCGCCGGTCCCCGCAGTGCCAGCTGCAACACGAGGACAAACAGGGCTCACCCCCTGCCTCCTTGTGCCTCCATGGCACAAAGCCACCCCCTGCCACCAGACACAGCCCTCTGCACATCCCAACCCCCAAACCCTTGGAGCAGGGTCCTTATCCCCAGGGAATTCCAGGTGCTGCCCCACCCACAATGGACAAACTCTTTGCCCAGAGAAGCTGTGGCTGCTCCTGGATCCCTGGAAGTGTCCAAGGCCAGGTTGGACATTGGGGCTTGGAGCAATCTGGGATCATGGAAGGTGTCCCTGCCCATGGAAGTGCTTGGAATGAGATGGGATTTCAGCTCCCTTCTAACCCAAACCATTCAGTTATTCCATGAAAGCCCCTGGACAGTGCATGAATCTGCTGAGAGGACACAAATAATTAAAACCCCACTTCAGTTTGGGAGAATTCTTTTCTTTATTGTCCTGGTTGTTCAATTTTAGAGGAATTNCCATCCTCACCCTCCCCACCCCCATCAATTCCATCACTCCCCAGCTCCATCCTCATCATCTCCATCCTCTCCACTCCATCCTCCCCATCTCCATCCCCACCACCTCCACCTCCTCAGCTCCTTCACTCCCCACTCCGTCCTCCCCACTCCATCCTCACCAATTCCATCACTCCCCAGTTCCATCTTCATCATCTCCATCCTCCCCACTCCATTACTCCCCATCTCCACCCCCTCATCTCCATCCTCCCCATCTCCACCCCCAGTCCACCTCTCCATTTCCATTCCTCNTTATTCCATGAAAGCCCCTGGACAGTGCATGAATCTGCTGAGAGGACACAAATAATTAAAACCCCACTTCAGTTTGGGAGAATTCTTTTCTTTATTGTCCTGGTTGTTCAATTTTAGAGGAATTCTCACCCTTTTTTTTTAATTTTTCTTTTGGTTACTGCTTAATACCCTCTGAACTGAGCTCCAATTCAGGCTGAACACAGGGGGCTTTTAGCTCCATAATTAAGGAGTCGTGTTAACCATGCATCAACCCAGTAATTTCCACGGTGGGAAATGGAGCTGGGCCATGCTTTAAAACATCCCTCAGACAATTTGTTCCCCTCGTGACAATTCAACACTTTCAAAGAGTTGTAATTATCTGTGTACTCCAGTAATTAAAATCTACCCAGTGATTGCGCTCAGAATGGCAGAAATATTGCACAAATGCTGGGTTCTGTGGCATCTTTTTACAACACCCCATTAAAAGGGAGATGCTCTGAACCACTGCTGGCTGCAGCAAAGCTTGGTGCCTAATGAAAGCCAAATTTTAAGGGGATAAATCAACCTAATAATGCAATTAACAGCAGTGAGAAGAAGAAAAACAAACCCCAAAAAGAAAAGGTTATCCTTGCTGCAGGACTCTTTTTTCCCAATCCTGTCATATCCTGTAGTTTCTCACAAAAAAATGACATTTATTTCCCTTTCTGCATCATGGTTTTCGGCCCAAAATGCAGAAGTTCACAAAAAAAAGAGATTTTTATCATTTCTAGAAATATTCAACTTTTCATCCACATTCATCAATTTTCTAGAAATATTCAACTTTTCATCCAGTTACCCTGGATTTATTTGGGTTTTAAATTTTACTCCCCAAGTCTGAAAATTTAAATAAAAAAAGGACTTTGAGCGAGGTGAGGGAGGTTCTTTGTTTTTTCATAAATCACAATTTTCAGCAGGCAGAAGGGAACAAAAAAGAACAAAAAGCAGAGAGCTGGAGAGAGCAGATGCTTCTCATGAAACGTTTATCAGGTCAAACCCTCTATTTCCCAGGAAAATGAAACTCTGATGGAAAAACCCTGGGCAGGCTGGAAATTAAGACTGACAAGGTAACACCAGGAACATAATCCAGGATATTATTGTCAGCACCAGGTTAATGGACAGGAAAATGCAGTGGCTGAGGGGATCAGGGCCTTGGACTCTGCCTGAATATGTAAAAATTCCAACTCCTTTGGGAAAGGGGAGAGAGGGAAAGCAGAAAATTCCCAGCTAAGGCAAACACCTCGTTAAAACCCAAAAGGGAGGAGATCCTGAGGGATTTTATTCCAGCTGAGGGTGAAATAAATTGGGGTTTTAGCTTATTTTAGCTCAAAGAATCCTGAGGTGAAGGATTCTGTGAGCAGCTCTGCCCACACATCCCAGCTGCAGCCAGATGTGGGCTGTGCACCTGAGGGGCTGCCCCCAAATAAACCAACCCCAAAACTGGCTCCCTTTAGGAATTGCCTCCCTAAAACAGCTCTGAGTTTCTCCTTCCTGGTCAGGGTGTGTTTGCAGGAGAATTTGGTCCCTTTTTGGGCACACTGGGGGCAAACCCAGCAGGAGGGGAATGGTGGGGTTCCCCCAGCTCCTCCTGAGTCTCTGTTTTTAAATGTCAGCGCTCAGTAAAGCTCCCTCAAGCACCCAGGGAAGAACAATTCTAGAGCTCCACTGGCTAAAAATTAAGTTTTATTTTGAACAGATGAGTGCAGAACCTTTTCCACTGAGGTGCTTATCCAGGCAGAGAACAGGAGCTGTACTGGGAATGTGCCAATCTTGTTTCACCAGCAAGCCAGGGATGATTTGAACATCAATCAATAAGGTCATCCGAGGAAAAAAGTGTTGCAGGGACAGCCATCATGTATTCCCAAATAAATACATTCAATTACAAATCTGCCTGTTGACATCCCCAGAGCTGGGAACAGCTTCCATCTGTGACATAGGTTTCATTATCAGGATTTACTTGGGGGAAAACCATAGGAAAATAAGAAAATGCTTTGAGCACAGCCCCCAGAATACAAACAGATCGAAGCCAGTGGGTCTTTGTGGCCACTGGAACCTGCCAGAGCTCTGCAGGAAATTAAAACCAGCTTTCCACAGCCTGGAGCCTTTGCTGGTTGTTAATCAAACCCCAAATCGTGCAGGTGCCATCCCCTCCAGCGGTGCCACGGCAGGTGAGAGGTCCCACCAGCAGCACTGGGGACAGAGATGTGAGAGGTTCACTGTGCTGGGAGCCACCCCAGGCATTGGCACCACTCACCCTGGCCTGCTGCAGGATGGCCTGGGCTTGTGCCTCCTGGGCTGACACCAGAGGCCCCTTGGAGCCCGCGTCTCCTCCTCCACTGAAGCGGAACTGGTGGCAAGAGGTGGACAAAGCAGGTCAGGGATTGCTGTTCCCCCAGCATGGCTGCCCCAAATCCATCCCAGTCCCCCCAGCCTGCCCCATTAACCCCAGTGCCCTCGGGTCACCCAGCTTGGGGCCACCAGGCGAGCGCTGCCAGCCGGGGTGGCACAGGGCACTGCCAGCCAGGGTGGCACAGGGCACTGCCAGCCAGGGTGGCACACAATGAGGGGGATTGTGGGCTCAGGGACCTCCCCCAGCAGGCTCAGCACCAGCTCTGGGCTCTCCCAGGGCTGGCCCCCCCTGTTCTCACGGGCTGCCGTGCCCTGGAGCTCGCAGGGACCTGGGGTTGCCCCGGGTTCTTTGTGCAGCTCCACACAAAGGCCGAGCTGTTTGTCCAAACATCAGGGTTTGGGCTGCTGTTCAGCCTCCAGCACTCTAAAACCTCCCAAATATTAACATTTTACTTCCCCAAACTCTTGAAGGAGTTTAATGTTTCCTTCCACCCTCAAAAGGCCCACTTTCCCTGGCCTGCTCCTGCCTTAGCCGGGAGGTTTTGCAAGGGGGTCACCCATGGTTGCAGAACCTCCTTGGGTGGCTCTGTCCCCTCTCTTTCACCTTGACTGGCTTTAGGTGTGTGACCACACGAGCCTGGCAGGGAAATGGGGAGAAATGCAATTTCCAGGCTCATGGCTGGCTCCTGGAGGGGCCAACAGCCGTGGTGTGGTGGCCAGCAAAGCTCCACAGGAGCTCCTGGCCTGGGCTCCCTGCCAGGAACCTGCCCAGGCTCACCCTTTGGACAAATCTGCTGAGGTTTTCCCCTAAAAACTCCTTCCCTTTGGTACCCAAGTACTTCTTTCCAGCAGCTGGGTCCCACAGGGCTGCCTCACATCAAAAAGGACATTTCTTCATTATCCCAGGACCAGCGAGGCTGATTTGGGACTTGGTGGCTTTGAGGAGGAGGAGAACAATACAAAATAACCACTGGTCATTAAAAGAGGTGGATTAGTCCAGGTGATTAAAATTTTGGCCCTTTGAAGAGCTGTTAGGGGTTCCTCAGTAGAGGACAGAGGGTTTTCCTGGAAATTTGGCTCTTGGAGGTGTCTTCAGTTGCTTCTTCAAGGCTTTTTTTCCCTCTGTCCACTCAGGAACACTTTGGCTTTTCCAGAATCCAAGAAATGTCTGGAAAATGCTTTCAAGCACAGGTGGGATTTCTGGGCTTGTGCTGTGCCAGGAGCTGGACTCAGTAATCCCTGTGGATCCCTTCCACCTCAGGATATTCCCTGATTTTTATCATTATCCATCACTTCTGGAAATTTTAACCTGTCTGCCTGTGCTTTTGACCAGTGAAGGAGCTCCAGTGCTTTCCAAAAAGTCAATTAACAAGGGGAACCATCCAGATCCATCTTTTATCTCCAGGAAAAGTCCTTGGGATAAAAGAGATGAGAGACTTCTGCAAGAAGGGGCATTAAACAGCAGCAAAACCAAGAAATCAGACTCATTTTAATCCTTTTTTTTAGTTCTCTTTGTACTCACAGGCAACATAAGCATTGTCCCTGGAGGTCCTGGCAATCCATCTGCTCCTGGGAGACCTGGGCGCCCAGGTGGGCCCTAAAAGAAGAAGAAATTAAAATAAACTTCTGAAATATCATTTTGGTTGTGCCCATACATCAGCAGCTGTGGTTATAAAGGGATTTGTCACGATATGGTCATGACAGGGATTGAGCATCCCAATTTTTCTGAAATTTTCTTAATTTAAGAATTAAGAAATCCTCTTCCATCCTGCCTCTGTTATTTCCATGGGCAATTTTGGAGTGAGCAATCCAAGTCCCTGCAATGCTCCAAGTTACACAGTCAATGTTTAGTTGGATCTGTTAAAACTTATTTTAAAAATAAAGACAAAAATGGATGAAACTCCCTAACTCAGGGCCAGTGAGAGTGGAATGGAGGAAGATAAATTCCGCCCCACACATGTTCAATCAGCTGGGTTGGTTCATTTTTCTCTCTGTGTGTTTTTTTTTAATATTTTAGCCCTTTGAGGCTCCTTCCACCTCCAGTGGGGCTGTAAATCAGTGCTCATCAACACCAGTGGAAGGTCTTTAAGTGCCACTAAAGCCACGAGTGGGCAGTAAAAGAGCTATTGATGAAGCCATAAATAATCAAATATGGCCAATTTCCCCAAGGCAGCCCAGAGATTATCTGTGCACTTGGCAAAAGCTGAGGTTAACCCAGATTTCCTCATCATCACAGCGATCCCATATGCAAATGAGGGTGACATCAATGTGTGTGGCTAAGTGCAATTTTCTCTTTCTTTAAGGCAACAGGGGCTTGACCACATCCCAGCAAGGCCAAGAGAAACCCCAGTGCTGATTTTGTGGCCAACAGCTCAAGACTGAGGGCTTGGATTCTCCTCCAATTAGGAAACACCTATAATAAATCAATTTATAGAGAACCACCTCTCTTGGGAGGGCAAGCAATGAACATTTGTGTAGTTCTTGCTCTCCTCAGCCTGCCTGCAGCCTGTTCACATCCCAGAAAAGTTAAATATACAACCCTGCCACAAACCTCAGGCACCAAAAAGCCAGGAAGTCATAAGGTGACCCCACAAGGGCGTGGATAAAGGTGGGAAAGGGAGGAGGGAAAGACAAATAGGTAACAAAGAGCCAAAAAATCAGAGTATTAAACCCCCTCAAGGTAACAGAACATTAAACCAGAAGATTTGGTGCATTATCCTTGCCCCACACTTCTCCAGCAGGATCTCTCCACCCCACACCTCTCTGCTCCCTCTTCCTCCAGGTCCAACTTCACAGTTCCCTCCTTCCCTACCCCATAAAAAGGAACCCAAACCTTTCATGCTGAAGTTTCCAGTACTAAATCTGAGCCCAGCCCTGGTGGGGGTGAGGAGCTGCCCCTGGCCCAGCCTGGCCAGGCTGTGCTGTCCCCAGGTGTCCCTAGGTGTCCTCAGGTGTCCTCAGGTGTCCCCAGGTGTCCTCAGGTGTCCCCAGCCCCACAGTGATGGGGCAGAGCCTGAGCCCAGCTCTGCACCACGACCAGCCTGGAATAACAACACTGCAGCAGCCAGGGGTGGATGGGCAGAAAAACACCAGGGAAAATCCCAGCAGTGCCCAGGAAGGACTTCAGAACACCCCAGCACAGCCATTTTTCCAGGCAGGCTCCTGGTGGGACCTCCACAGTTTGCTCAGCCTGGCCCACACCGGAGTCTGAGACCCCATCCCAGACCCATCTGCTGAAGCCACAAATAACTTAGGCCAGGCTTGTTTTATATAATAAACTTTCTTTTCTCTGCCTCTCCTGCTTTAAGTGCAGCCCTGCCTATGATGGAGCAGGACTGAGCTTGTTTATCTGTGCTGACAAGTGTTGATGCAGTGCTTTTATCCATAAATGCCTCTTTTTGTTTCAGGCTGGGTGTGGGAGGTCTTTTCCTGGTGGAACCGACCAGCAGGGGGTGGGGGGGCAATGGAAGGGAGGAAAATCAAACCCATAAAGCACTTTGGAAATTTAAATTCATGAATGCCTGGAAGAAATGCAGCCTGCCAGGGTCTGGGTGTAAATCTGGGTGGCTCTCGTTATGGGAACAGGGATTTGCTGATATACAGCACAGGGGATGGGGACTTCAGCTTGCATTTGGTGCAGGGCTCTGAGATGCCAGGCTGAGAGCAAACCCTGGGGTGATATTTCCAGGGAATGGTGAAACTGAAACCTGGGGGTGTTTGTGTGGGGGCTCCTTCAGTCACAGGCAGCCCACGGTGCTGAGCCTTTAAATTCACCAAGTGTCTCTCTCTCTCCCTGGTTGTTTTTCAGCCCTGGACAGAAAATTGCATAATAGGAGATGTTTCTTGCAGTTTTGGGGGTCTCCTCGTTAAGGAAAAGCAGCACCCTGGATGTATTCAGAAGCCAAATGAGGATTTTTAGGGATCACAATGCAGTTCTGAGGTGCAAAACGGTCCTCAAGGGAGTAATTCCTTTGGGATTCAACAACTGGATGGTTTTGGGAGGTGAAGATGCTTTGTGATGAGCCTTCCCCCACGGTGTGCTGACCCCCCTGAGCACCCAGCAGCCCAAATTTCCAAACAAACCCCGGGGTGGGTGAGGGAGCTGCAGTTTGCTCTAATGCTGCAGCTCCTCTCCTTCCAGACAACAACAACACATTTCCCCACTTCCTTCCTGCCAGTCTGGAGCAGCCATGGAACAGCTCTCTGCTCTCCTCAGTGCCACATTTCCTTCTTCCCACTGCTCCAGGAAAGCTGCCCAAGTCATCCCAAAGCATCTTTCCCCCGGCAGGGCCCTCTGGAACCTCCCACAGCCAGGCTGCTCCTCAGCTCTGCCGCTGACACAAACTCCTCTGCGCCTCCTGAAACCACCAGGAAAGGGGAGAAGCTTTAAATAAACAAAGCTCTTTCTTTTTTGTGATGAACAAACCAGAGCTAAATGAGTGTTGGCCGATATTAACAGAGCTGGCTGTTGTCAGGCTGTTAATTCTTTGCACCTGCCTGATTGCAAATAAAAAAGTCTCTCTATCAGATGCAGGCAGGGGAGTGTTCCTCACTGTACACGGGGAAGGGTCATGTAAATTCATGAGCTACACTCGGGGTTAATAATAAACAAATTAAAAGAGGAGCTGCTCTAATTGAAAAGGAGTGTTTTAATACAGTTGCGGCTCCTGGCTCTGCGAGTTCATCACTTATCTCTGCACAGTGCTGTGTTACACTCTGTTCTGGACACTGGCAGGAGCAGGATGTGCAGCCTGTGCTAGAATGCAAATTATCCCCTTGGTTGGAGGGTGTGGAGCAGCAGCAGCAGCGGGGACAGTGTGTCTGCTGCTGCTTGGCTCTGCAGGGCTGTTCCAGAGCAGCCTGGCCAGCAAATATCTGCATCTGCCTGGACAAATGACAGCAGGAGAGTCCTGTGTCCCCAGGCTTGGCACCCAGCCTGCCAGGGAGGCAGGAGGAGCAGGGAGAGCTGGGCACCACGCAGGGATGGAGACAACCAAGACAGGGCTGAAGCCACGGGGCTCTTTTGGCTCATCCTGGACCACTGAGAGACACCAACCACGCCCAGCTCACCCCTCCCTGAATCCCAACGCCGAGGCTGCAGAGCTCCTTGTGCTGCAGTGCCCCAAGGGTTAAGAGTGGCCCTGGCTGCCAGCCAGGGGCTCAGCCTGGACTGGCTTTGCTGCTGGCAGGCAGCGATGGATGGAGGGCCCCTGGTCCTCAGTCATGTCACAGCCACCACAAACGGCACTGCTGCTCCATCAAACCCCAGGTAAATACACCAGGAGGCTCCTCCCAGCACTGCTCCAGGGCAAAAGTGGGAGTGCAGCAGCCACAGGGCTCCCCAGGGACCGAGGAGGCAGCAAAGAGCCTCACCTAAAGAACTGCAGAGCACAGGTTGGGGATGGTGCCATGGGAATGCCCAAACAGCTCAGGAATCCCCTCAAATACACCTTAAAACCTCAGAAGACCCCTCCCAGTGTGGGCCAGCAGTGGTTTCATTTCTCTCAGTGGTTGTATTTTGCAGTGTGGGTACAACAGAAGGAAAAGGGGACACAGACACCGCAGAAGAAGCCACAGCAAACCCCAGGCACCACTGCAGCATCTAAAACAAGGCCAAGGGGAGATCCTGGGAGCACAGAGATCCTGTTCTGACCTTCTGCAGTGGAGTGAAACCTCTCTTCTGCTCTTTCTGGGTCTTAGGTTGTGAAAGAATAAAAGCAATCAAGGCCACGAACACTGAGCTGCACTTACAGCACCAGCCAGCTGTGTGGGGACACATCACACCCCACCCCACCCCTCATCCAGCCAGAACTTCCCATCCCAACTTGGCCACTGCCTTTTTTCCCACCTTGTCCAAGCCAAAATATCTGCCAGAAGAGTGGGAAGCCCTGCAAACACACAGAGCCTGTGTCTGGTCACCCCAGTCTCTTCCTCTGGGCACCCAGAAGGCAGACAGGATGTGATTCCCCATCTGGGAATCAGCTGTTGGATCCTTGGAGGATCAACAGCCTGCCAGGGGCAGGGAGCTGCCTTATCTGCCAGGAAAACTGCTCAGCACCTCGGGGATCAGATTAGGGAAGTGTTTGCTGATAAGAGCTCCCTTCCTCTGGAGGTGTTCTGTGTTTGCTGGGTGACAGCAGTGACAGCAGTGACAGCAGTGGGATGTTCTGGAGCCTCTCCCGGGATCTGTGTCACTGCTGCTCCCCCTCTCCTGTGCTTTCCAGGGAAAACACACCTCAAACCAAGCCTGCCTGCACAAACACACCTGCAGGGACATCATTTGGCCCCTTTGGGTGGGGACTGCTGGAATCCTCACTCCCAGATGGACCAGCAATGCTCCAGAGGCTGTTCTGGACACAGGCCCAGCTGAGTCCACACCAAGATGCACCAAGGCACCAACCAAGTTCCAAACTCTGCTTGTTTTGCCTCACAGTCAGGCTCAAATCCATGGATTTACTCATGTGAGACGACTGCTGCTGGTGACTGCCCCCCGTGCCAGCTGCACCCCCCTGCAGCCCAGCTCTGCCCAATTTTGGAGTTCTATCCCCCCCAAACCAGCATGGCTCGAGGGCACTGGGCACCCCTCTGGCCTCAGCCCCACACTGAGCTGCTCAGGCAGCCCAGGCTGAGCCCACCTCAGCCTCCCTGCAAAGCCAGGCTTGTCTGGGCTGGGGTGAGATTCCCACGAGGTGTCAAGCCAAAATTCCTGCTGGGGGAGGCCTGGGAGCAGTGGGCAGTGAGCTCCTCACCCAGCCAGGCCCCTGCTCACCTGGCTGGCTGTGCCAGGGGTGGGGAAGGGGCTGGGACAGGGGGTGAACAACAGGAGCAGTCCCAGGGTCACACCAGAGACTCAGCCCAGGGTGTGAGGACAGCGGGGTTTGGTTTTGGTGCTGCAATGGGGCTCCTGAACAGCTCCCAAAAGTGCTGATCCTGACCCACAGTGCTTGAGGGTGGGGTTTGGGGTCACAGCCCCCAAAAGCTCTTGGGAGCAGCTGCCTCTGAGGAGACCTCTGAGCACACCTGCCAGGGCAAAACTGATTTACAGCAACACCAGAGCTGAGCTTTGGCCTTGCTAAAGAACAGAAATCAGAGCCTGGTGCTCGCTGGGCCACACCAACAATGCACCTGGGGAGAAGGTGAAGTGCTGCACAAGAGCTCCCTTCCCTCTGGGAGCAGCCTGGGACAGGGAAAGGCCACAGAGAGGGACCCTGGACCATCCTGAGCCCCAACAAAGCCAAACCCTCTGCCAGCACTCAGAGCAGCTGGAATGAGGGTGCAGAACCCCTGCTGAGCTCCATTTCCCTGTGCTGATGGCTATTGCAGTGTTTGCCCCTCCTGATTTCCCAGTGCCAACTGGGAGGAGCAGCCAAAGGGCACAGGCACAGAGCAGGAGGTTTGCAGCCTAAATATTGGCTTTAACCCAGAAAATGGCTTCGTGCATTTGAGTAATGAGGCTGTTTCACAACCTTTCCCAACCCTTTTCTTCCCTGGATGCAAAGCTCTGCCCTGTACCCCACCATGAACTCCTTTGGGAATTGCTCTCACAGGATGAATGGGATTTTAACAGGATTTTGAGGCTCCAGGGATGCCCCACAGCCCCACTTTGACCACACAAACCCACCCAAAACTCCAGGAAAGAGGAGAAAACCACAAACACTCACCCTCTCCCCTGGGTCACCCATTAACCCCACAGGTCCTGTTGGTCCTGGAGGTCCTGGAAGGCCCTGGCAGAGAAAAAAAGGATAAAAAGCCATGAAAACTTGTTATTATTTGTAGCAGATTTCTACAACCAGCAGGAAAAGATTTCAAGCTCCCTGTTTATTTTTGCACCAGAAAATCCCCCCCAAAGCTCTGTCTGTGCACGTGTGTGGCAGATGGGAGCAGCAGAGCCCGGGCACAGCATCCCACACCAGGAGCAGGGGGAAAATGCCACTTACTGCTGGGCCTTCAGGACCAGGGGGACCTTCCACCAGCATTCCCTGAGCAAGAGAAAGGGAAAAAAAATTATTAGACACATCCTCAATGTGATTTTGCCCACAAGGAAAAGCCCAGTGCTTGATCTGTTCTAAAATATTTCAGCTCTTGCTGCTGCATCGAGACATCCCAGAGCTGGAGGGTTTCCATTCCCTCTGGATGATTCTCCCAGAGGTGCAGAGGATCATGGAAAAGCCAAATATTGTGTGTTTAAATCACACAGGACAGCCCTTACCCCAGCATCAGCCCCAGCACTGGGTCACCTTCCCCACCACAACCTTCTCCCTTTGCTCAGAGCCAGGGAAAAGCAAATCCTGGACTTGGTCCAGCTTTGATGGTGCTGGAGCTGGAGGAAAAAGCTGTTTCTAGCCCCAAACAGCTTAACAAGAAGTTAGCAATCAAGCTGCAAGGTGTTTTTTAAATGATTTTTTCCAGCAGACTGCACATTGTGATTTCCTCTGTGAACGTGGGAAATCACTGGGTGGGAAAAAATGCTGGAATATTGTTAGTCCAGCCTCTTCAATCTAAATATTTTGTCATAATTTAAGATCAGATCTATCCTGCACTCAGGAAGATTGAGGTTTGGGGGCTTTTTTTCCCCTCAGTGTGAGTGTGTGAAAGAAAACCTCCCAATCCAACTGGAAAATGCTTTCCAGAAGGCATCAGGATGATGTTTTGGGAAGAGCTCTGTCCCTTTTATCTCTGGATTGGAGATAAAGCCGTGCCCAGGCTGAGTCAGCAATTCCCAGCTCACCTGTGGCAAACAGGTACATTTCTCCTAAGGGATGAAATTCCATGAAAACCTGTGGATGAGCAGCTGGCTCCTGTGGGAGAAGCCGTGCAGGGGCTGCTTTGGGGTCACCCTCAACTGTTCTCAGGCTCTGGTGCCAAAATCCTTGGCTGACCCCACTCCAACTGAGCTGAACGAATCTGAAATGCCTGCAGGAAAAT
This sequence comes from Notiomystis cincta, assembly GCA_013398075.1. Taxonomy (NCBI): domain Eukaryota; kingdom Metazoa; phylum Chordata; class Aves; order Passeriformes; family Notiomystidae; genus Notiomystis; species Notiomystis cincta. The sequence goes on from VZRX01002993.1 coordinate 34,559, forward strand.
CCAGGCATTCCTGCCCCTAAAACCACACTCCCTGAGCCCAGAGCAGCCAAAAATAACCAAAACCACCCTGCCATGATCCACCCCTGCTCCCATCAGGGTTCCTGCAGCAAAAAATGCGTGTCCAGCTCGATTTTCTGCCTTTCCTGGTATTTAAAATCTCCCTGAAGGTCTGGCTGCCACTGAAGCTAGATGTGAAAGGAGAAATTTGCTGCTGCCACCACAGGAGAGCCTCTGGAGCTCCTCACCAGGGAGGAATTTGGGTCATGGGCTTCACCCCGTGCCCATTTCAGCTCCAGCCATGGAAATACTTCACTGGGTGGGAATTAGGGGTGGATTTCACATGTCTGACCTTCAGTCGGCAGGGAAACCCCAGAGATCCCAGCACATGGAGACCCCAAAATCCATCCTTACTGAGATTCCAGCATATGAACAACCCCAAAATCCATCCTTCTTGTGATCCCAGCATGAGGACACCCCAGAATCCATCCTTTTTGGGACCAGTGGTGGCACATTTTGGTGTGACAGGTCCTAAACCAGCAATTAATCAGAGTGCAGAGCATCACAGCCCACACAGGAGATTTTTGGGGTGCTGGTGTGAGCACTCAGAGCCCCAGGGCTCTGCTTCCCATGAGACTTCTCCCCAGGGGAAAGGGTCAGGGATAATTGGCCCATTTGGGATGCAAACATCCTTGGCATCTTCCCATATTAATCTGCTGGTTTGTGTCGAGCTCTGGCCTTGGGGACATCTGGAGATTCTCCTTGGCAAGAAACCTCCAGTGTTTCCATGGATGTTCATCAATGGGAGGGATGGAAACGAGGGAGGGTTTTAGGGAGGGATCCCACTGAGGGGGACAAGCCAACCATGGATTTGGGATTGTCCCAGGGAAAATCAGGGCAAGGCTTCCACTTCAGGCACCACCCACAAGTGAAGCCAATATCCCCGGACCAGCCCGAAATCCTGTTGCAAATCCGAGGTGCTGAGCAAAGGTGAGCACCAGGGTCCCCCCGAAAGGACAGAGGGCTCTGAGGAGGTGCCAGCAGCCCCACAGTTGGGATATTTGGGATCCCTGCTCTCCACCCCTCCTGCCCCTGCCCTGTCCTGCTGCCTCCAGCAAGTGTCAGCACAGAGCAAGGATTGAAGGACACCCTTTGAACGGGAAGGAATAAAAACCCAGCAGAATCCAACTTTTGTGCTTGGGTTTTATTTCCCTTCTCCTGCAGCTCCCACCAATTTTTATTTTTTTTTTTAAAAGAGCTAAACAGTGCAGCAAATCTGAATTTCCCTGCTCAAGAGGAGCTGCACAGAGAAGGACAAGGCAGCATTTGGTCTTGTTTACTTTCTGGCAAAAGCCATCCATGCTCCAGTGTTTTGAAATAGCAAAGGCGGCCAAATTCTTTCTGGATGATTAAACTTAACTATTTTGTTCGCTTTGTAGCTTTTCAGGCTGGGTTTCTGCCATCATCTTCGTGGGGTTTGGCTGCCCCCCTTCCCTTCCCACCCCTCTGATAAGGAAATCGCTGGCTCCTCCTTTTGTTTGCAGAGTGAGAGACCCAGAAAGGAAGAGAAGGAAGGAGAGGTCAGAGATGTTTTTATAAGGGACTTAATTGGAGTTCTCAAGCCACGCTACTGCACCCCAGCTTCTCCCCTCCCCACCACCTGCAGAAATTTCAGGTATGAGAGGAAAAGGAGGAAAAATTAAAAGGAAAATAATGGCTTTGGAATGATGGGAAGTGCTGCTGCAGGGCTGGGTGCTGTGCTGGCCCTCTGCCAAGGAAAATTAGGTTAATTGAGCTGCTGGTGTGCAGCGAGCAGGAGCTCAGCCCTCGGGGACTGGGCTCAGGGCAGGTGGGTGCAAGGACCTGATCCCCAGTTCCAGCCTGGGGAGGAGCAGGACTGGGGGTCCCTGGGTGTCCTGGCACATGGAGAGGGGGAAAAATGGGAATCAACCAAGATCCTCTCACTCTGCTCAGCAGGAGCTCCTGAGCCAGCCCCAGCCAGCCCCACCACGGGGCTCCTTCTCCACCTCGAGGTGCTGCACCCACAGCTTTTGCAGAATGCAGAGGGCACAGAGAGCTTGGAACTGTTCTTTAGAAAGAAAAACAGCCTCAAAATCAGAAATACAGAGCAAGAGCACAGTGGTTTCCACCCCAGAGAGGACACAAGGGAAAAGCTGGTGGGACTGGTGCAGGAGCAAACCTCTCCTCTTCACAGCTCTGTGCAGGGATTTGTTTTATATCCCTTTTATTCCCACAGGGATGAGCCCATCAGTGGCACAGTTCAAGCCAGCCCCAAGCTGGGAGTTCAGGGCAAGGTATGACCTGGATGCTCCAGGGGCACTCCCAGACTCCCAAGGGATGAGACCTGGCCCTGCCTAATGCTTCAGCCCCAGGTTTTGTTTTGCTATATGAGAGATTTCATGGGAATTCTTCCACTTCCTTCATGATTTAGGTCTCTCCTTGAAGCTTTTAAAAAAATTACATAATTACAGTGTTTTAAATGAAACGAACCAAGGAATTCCTTCACAGGAACTTTTCCTCCCAGCTGTCCCACTGAGAACAAACTCCCTGCACCTTTTTCCATGGAGAAAAAATCCAACAAAACCCCAAACTCGGGTGCTCCTTACCGGCTCAATAATGGCAGGTTCCCCCTTCTGTCCCTTCTCACCCCGGGGGCCACCGATCTGTGGGACACAGGGAAATACAGAGCCAGACAGTCAGAGAGGGCATCACCATCATCTTCATCATCATCAGTACCATCACCATCATCATCAGTACCATCACCATCATCATCATCGTGTCATTGTTGTCATTCATAGTCATTGTTGTCACCATTACCATCACCTTCATCATCACCACCATCCCCATCATCTTCATCATCACCACCATCCCCATCATTACCTTCATCATCATCATCACCATCATCATCTTTATCATCATTACCATCATCATTACCTTCATCATCACCACCATCACCATCACCTTTATCATCATTACCATCATCATTACCTTCATCATCACCACCATCACCATCACCTTTATCATCATTACCATCATCACCATTACCTTCATCATCACCATTACCATCATCATCACCACCACCACCATCATCATCACCACCACCACCACCACCAATCCCATCAGGAACTGCAGATCCTGGGACAATCCTGCTGAAGTTCTCACAGGAAAGACCCGGAGCAGCTCCTTGTTTAAATACAAGCTGTGGGTGGGTGAATCCCTGTTTTTGCGCTGCTAATTCATCTCTAAATCATGGAAGGACCAGCATTTTGCCCCAGAATTTTCCTGGATGGAGAAGAACCCCTCTCACCCCTTCGTAGATGGTGTCCTGGTTGGCCGGCATGCCGGGGCCGATGTCGGGAGAGGCTGTCCGGTCATAATAATTGTCGTAATAATTCCCATCATACTCCTTTATGGTTTCCTCAGTGAAGTCTTTATCCAGGTCATCCCCTCCTTGAGCAGCCTGGAGAGGAAAGAGCAGCGAGGTGTCAGGCTGGAATTCTCTCCTGGGCTGGAATTCTCTCCTGGCTGCCATGCTGGAATCTTCATGGTTGTTATATTAAGGGGGGTGAGTTTTGCAAAATGGGGATGTTTTATCATAATAGTGACAGGTGAGAAACCTTAGGAAAAGTTAAATTCGGGAATTTTTAAGTCTCCAGCAACCTCCAAGGGACTCCTCCAACAGCAGGAAGCCAGATGGGAAAAGCTTCGTGTCAAATATACACCCTGGCTTTCCCTGGGATTCCTCTGCTGATCCCCAATAAAACAGTGTGAGGAGAAAAGCTGGAGTGAGGAAAACAAAACACATGTCAGGAGCATCCTGCAAACTCCAAATGCCTGAAGAAGGAGGTAATGGAAGTTTCAAGCTCCAAATCCTCCTCATCTCTCACAGCCTGGATGTTGGAGACTCTGGATTATCGAGCCCAAGGAGCCCCACATCCCTTCCCAGACTTCAGATGCACATCAAGCCACGATGTGTCCCTGTGAGCGTCCAATTACAGCAGGAAATGTGGGAAAATCCGAGTTCACTTCTCTGAAAAGCTGCTGTTTATTTAGTCTGGGATCCAGTCTGTGCCTGGACTCACCCGAGCAGCAGAAGTTGTTACAACTCTGATTCCTCAATCCCTGAATCCTCCCTGAATCCCTTGACCAGCAGATGCCATGGAGCACAGCAAGGACACTCAGACAAGGATCAGAATTTCCTTGCTGCTCTCTGTCTCCCTGTGCCTGGCAGGCACAGCTCCTTGGCACCCTCGCCCTGAGCAGCCCTGCAAAGAACAACATGTGCTGCTGAGATTTATTTGGTGTCTTTCCTGTCCAGGTAATGACTGAAATTGTCCAGAAATTGAATTATTTCCAGTCCTTCCTGGAGAAATATCTCCTCACTGCTATGAATTCAAAATCACTTCGGTGCCATCACAACTTCCAGACTTTTTTCTGTGCCAGGACTGCTCAGAACCCATAGGCACGAGCATCAGGGTCTAAATTCAGGGGGTTTTAAACTAAGACTAAGCCTAGAACTAAGGCAATCATCACCCCACCTTCTCTTACCTCTGCAAACACCAACTGGCCTTGGCAGAAATTATAGTTTGGTAATTATTCAATCAGAAAACTTGGAAAAATCAGGATTATTTTTCCTTTGTGCTGGTTCAAATGGATCTGATGCTATCCCACGCCCCCTTTTATCCTGGCTGAAATATTTCACCTGGTTTTGCACTTTGAAACCTTAAAACCCTGATCTAAAAAAATCTCATCTGGCTCTAAGGGTTTGGGGATGGCAGCAAATGGCATGAAAGGAATATCAGAAATGTCTGGTTTGATATTTTAATTGAGGTCTCCAGGTCTATTTGCATGGACAGATGATATTTGGAATAACTGGACAGTTCCCTACCTGAACTTTCCTCCTCTATTTCCTTTCCCTAACAACTAAAGTGACCTTTGAAGCCTCCTCCTTCCTCTTCCACTTTTTTATTTAAGGTCACTCTATCCAGCCTTTAATTCCTCCCTCTTACAAAGTCCAAGCTTGGCCAAAGATTTCTGGCTCTTGGTCAGGAAACAGAAAACTTTCCCATCCATGGCTTCCCTCAGGTTGGGCTCCCTGGATTCCTGGAGCCTTTTCCTTTTCTCCCTGGGTATCATTTTGGGCTGTCCAACCTCCTCCACCACATTTTGGCTGGGCTGGATCCCCCCCTGCCCTTGGAGCAGCTGGATCAGTGCCTGCCTCACTCCAGCTGCTCAGATCTTTGCTTGGACACTTTCCCTGACACCTTTTCCCTCAAGTTTCCATCTCCAGGGATCCTGGCCAACTTTTGTTGTCTCTTGAAAGCTTTCAAGTGTGACAGCCCCACAACAAGTAACTCTCCACTGGAGAAACCAGCCTGAAGCTCTTCCTGGGAATTAGGGTGGGATTTGGAAGCATTATAGAAACATGGAATGATGTGGGCTGGCAGGACTTTAAAGCTCCTCCAGTTCCAAACCCTTGCCACGGGCAGGGACATCTTCCACTGCTCAGAGAACAATTCCATGTTATCCCACTACTGATTCCCTGGCTGATGCTCCTGGATAATGAAGGATTTGCCCATTTAATGTCATTATTTCCTGGCTCCATGAGCTCCACAGCACCCAGCTCCCCAAAACTTCATCCCAGCCTCACCAACATTCACCTGTTTCAGCATCAACAAAAAAAGCAAGAACTGGGTAAATCTTAAGCACAGGAGAGTCTTGAGTGCAGCATTTCAGCTGAAGGATTTCGAAGGAGGTGAAAGTGTAAATTTCCAACAGAATCAGCATTGGGATCTGAGCTGATCCCAGCTTGGAGCAGATCCATGCACAGAACCAAGGGGTTCACACCAGGTGGACCCAGAAGTGTTGGAATCAAGGCTTAGTCCCAGTGTTGAAATGTTTTTTTTTTTTTTTAAATAAACCAAAAAACATAACGATGCTTTTCAGTGCAAATGGCAAAATGAAAAATATTGATGTTCTCCAGCAAATCAACATTTTAAGGATTTATATTAATAACTTTGGGATAAAAAGCTTTTACTGAGATTTTAACAGCAGCTCTCATTTCTCTTTTTGTCAGACAACCACTTCACCCGAGGAAATGCAGATGTCAATATGAGCAGCTTTTTCCAGGGGAATAATCCTTAACCAAATTCTAAATATCTGCGTTCCCCACCCTGAAAAATCTGGAGTGAAAACATTTTACAAGAAACTTCCTCTCCCAGCAGCTGCCTGAACCACTTACAGATTTACCATCTGCTGCTCCCTTCTCCTTTGCTTCCAGGGCTATGAAACAGCAGAATTAATTAAAAAAAAACCAAAAAAACCCAACAAAAATTAAAATTAATGATTTAAAATTACATCAGTCTCGTTGTAGGTGACGACAGTGCTTGTGGGGAGTTCAGCTTCCACTGCATTTTCAGCGAGGCCACCCTGGGGATCGATTTCCTCGTTGTAGTTGAGGTCTTCGTAGGGCATTGGGGTAAAATACTCCTCGTTGATGGTCTCGTAGTTGTACTCATCAACAAGGGGATCATCCACTGCTCCATCCTCCTTGGGCTGCTTCCCGGGGTTCCCTCTCTCTGCAGGCACTGTGGGAGCTGGATAATCCTGTTGTGGGAAATAAAACAGCACGGTCAGAGAAACAAAGAGATCCTGCAGCATCCTGCCCTTTGATAAAGGTTTATCCACCTCAGCCCTGCCAGGACCCGCCTCGGTACCTGCTTATCTTCGGGTCTCTCTCCAGCAGCCACTTCAGGAGGGCTGGGTTTGGTGGTGGGGGCTTCTGGTTTGACAGCTTCATCCACATCCTCGTAGTAGGGGTACTCGTAGTAGTAGGTGTCACCTTCTCCCTCCCCATCCGTGTACTGCAAGGAGAGGACAGGCAGGAAATGAGGGGGCAGCACCCAGCGTGTCCCTGCCAGCTCCTCTGGACACCATGCAAATTTAGATGGGATGTTTGGGAGAAATTCTTCCCTTGGAATGGGTCACCCTGAGCAGCTGTGGCTGCACCATCCCTGGAAGTGTCCGAGATTGGGCAAGGAGCAACCTGGGATTGTGGAAGGAGTCCCTGCCTGTGGAATGGGGTTGGAATTAGATAAGCTTTAAGATCCTTCCACCCCAAACCAGTGACTCCAGGATTTTTTTAAACCTTGGATTGCTGAAACCTCCCAGATCTGCCACACCTGACCCCCCGAGAGAGGGGCAGAAAGCCCTCAAACCCTCCAGCCGCTCCAACGCTGTTCCTGCATCCATGAGACTTCCCATCCACCCCCATCCTGCAGGCAGGAGGGCTTGGAAAAGCAGATCCTTGCAGGCTTTTCCACCAGGCGTCAGTCATTCTTCAGCAAGAAACCCAAACAAAGCCGCTGGTTCCAGCCGGGCACGGCTCCGCTCCTCGCCAGCCCAGCTCTCCCTGGCAGCGGCCGCCGGCGCGTGGAGGAGTTATTCCTACATGGAGCAACACAGCCTCGGGACAAGCCAGCTCTTGTTGGACTGCTGGCTCCCAGAGAAGAGTTTTATTTTCCTGCTGCCACAGAGTTCCAGCGAAGTGCTGTTTTATTTGTCTTATTTATTGTTCCTCCAGAAGCGCTGGTGGAGCGGTCGCAGCGCTTCCCTGGGGCTGCGCCTCACCGTGAGCGTCCCAAAGCCCTGCTTAGGTGCAGGATTAATTTAATCCCAAAGATAAACTGGGAGGGCTGGTGGCATTACTGGTTCATGGGGATTCCCTGGCTCTGCAGGTCTGGGCTCAGCTGAAAGCAAATCAGCCCAAGAGAGCAGCTGAGGATGCCAGACAGCAACAGCAGTGAGCTGAGACCTCTTAAAAAAGGGCAAAACTCAGGTGATGCTCACTGGAAATCAGCCAAACCCAGACTTTTCTAATTGGGCAGCAAAAATACAAATGTATCCTGCACCAGCCTTTTTTATTGTGTTTCTTTTTTTAAAAAGAAAAGGCCTGGGGCAAACCCTTCATACAAAAATTATTGAGCACAGCAGCTCCTAGGGATGACTTGGGAGCGTTTGTGCCCAAATGAAATTCAAAGCAAATCCAGGGGCAAAAATGTTTCCCCCTCCTTTCACACCTGCTATTTCAAAGAATATTGAGAAAGAACTGTTTGATCCTTTTACAAGTTCAACAGTATAATTTGAAATTTAGAAACAGGTGCCGGTTTGGAGCTGCCAGGGAAGGTCAATATGTCAATATGACACTCATGTTGTCTGTCCTGTGTTTCTGAGCTCCAAGAGAATGCTCCTTTCAGTCTTTGGAAATGGGAGGAGCTCAGAAAGAAGGGAAACTCCCAAGAGCCAAACCCAGAACCTGCAAATCCTAAAAATGAACTCAGTCTTGAATGTTGGAGAGGAGCCGTGGGGAAGCTGAGCAGGAGGAAGGAGCCACGTGTTTGCAAGGCTGATATAAACCCAAATATTGGTGATTATGCCCCAAACCATCCCGAGAGACTCACATATTCGTCCTGGTTGGGGTCCTGGGACTGGGGGGCGTCGGGGATGGCGGTGTCACAGTCGGGGCTGTAGTGCTCGCAGTACTCGAGGGCTGCCCGCGGGTCCGCCACGATCAGGAGCTGCTGGATGTCCCCCTGCAGGGAGGGAGCACACGGGGTCAGGGCTGGATGGGGCTCGTGGAGACCCCAGCCCGAGGCTGCAGTCAAAGCCAGAAACACAAAGAAATCAAAACGGAAACAGGTGCCAGGGTCACCTCCCCGACACGAACACCTTCCCTGAGAGGAGCCGGGGGAAATCCTCCATGTCCAGGGAGCTGCTACTTCTCTTGGGCTGCTCCACGAGCTGTGAGGCCACTGTGCTTCGTCCCCAGCCCCAAATTCACCTCCCCAAAACACACATCACTCACTGCAACAGCACTGACAGCCCCAAGAAGGTGGGTGCAGGAAAAATAAAGAGCTCTGTACCCCCCGAACCAACAGCTTCCCAGGGACAATAAAACACCTCCTTCCCACCTGGTCCTGTGCAGCTCTGCAGGGCTGCAGGGTCATCCTGTCCTGTCCAAAAAGCTGCTTATTGGCCTCAAAACCTCTCTGCTTCTCCCACCCCACCAGCTGGTCTCACATCACCCCCCCCCTTTTTTTACACCTTGCTTCACCTCAATGTTCCACCCGCAACAGACACAGGGAGAGATGAGAAATGCATCTGATAAACCAAGAAAAGAGCCAAAGGGAGGCTTTTTAAACTAAAATCCAGGTGCAGAGGAAGCTCATTAGGCACCCAGGCTGGTTAATGGAGCAGCTGCTCCCTGAAGCCTGACACAGCCACAGCCCAAAGGTCGGAGCAGAAATTGCTCCTTGGTTTCCTAAAGAGCCACCACACTGCTCAGCCATGATGCCAAAATCCAGTTCATTCAGCAGACAGTTACATAAGACTTTAGTACTTGGATGCTTGGAGCTGATACTTTAATTAGGGGAGGGGAAAAAAAAATCTTATTTAATAATAGACAAACACGGCTAAAACATCAGGGGGAAAAGCAGGAGAGTTACAGCAAAAGTGGGAGGATGATTTGGGCAGTAATAGGAACCAGAAGCTCCAAAGGGAGCCTGGCCAGACTGGCAAACAGCCCTGTGGAAAAGGATATTTTTGAAATTATGGGCCAAATCTGCCCTGGTGTTGCTGGATCCACAGCCTCACATGGATGTGTCCCACTGAACTTCCCAAGAAAAAAGGTGCTGCTCACATTTTGGGCAGAGATCCACTGGGAAAGGAGGTTGCCAGCAGCACGTGGCCCTGGACACATCAGCACTGGGGGGAAGGAGCAGCTCAGGGCTGCCTGGAGTTCCCTCCTCCATTCCCAGGTTCACTTCCCTCCCTGCAGCAGCTCCTGGAACATCTGGGCACCTCTGAGAGTTCCACGGGTTACCCTTCAAGGAGCACTCACTGAAGTTCATTAGTCATTGTTTCCAGTGAATAACCTTTATGAAATTAACAGAAATGTCTGCAAAGTGGGTTTCAATTTTCCATTTTTAAAACGAGAAACATCTTTCCTTTCCTTCCCTTTCCCCTTTTTCTTTTTTCTTTATTTTTTTAATAAATCCAGTCCTGCCATTACTATTCCAGCTTTTACTTTTGCAATGTAACCACCAAAACTGGGCATAGAGCACTGGGAAAATAGAAAAGTCCAAGTTTTTTGCCTTGTAGAACATTTCCCTTTTCCAAGCAGCTCTGGCCACCACCTGCCAAAGGGACCCACGGGGGAGCTGGGCCATGCTGTGACCTCCAGGACATCCCCCAGCCCTGAGGGGGGCTCTGGGGGTGTTGTGGGGTTGCTCAGGCCAGACATTACATTACCATCCCTGTCTCCAAAGGCACTCCAGAGCTCCAAACCAGCCTGGTCCTTTGGAATTCCTGCCAGCAGGGAATTCCCAGCCTCTCCAAGGAAATCTGTGGCTGATGTGAAGACCCTTCCAGCTGCTCTTTGTGCTCTCAGGACCTCAGGCACCCCTCCCTGACACCCCAACTAAGCCATCTGTGCCCTTCTCTCACTCAGGTGCTTAAAGCTCCCAGTTTTCCATGGGAAAGATGGGAAGTGCCTGGAATTGTTGGGATAAGCTGAAATAAACCAGCCCCAAAGCAGACCTGGTACTTGTCTCCAAGAGGCAGGGCAGGCTGAAAAAGCTTTTTCTCCCTGATAAGGTTGGATTTGCACCTCCTGCAGAGCTGATAGGCTGCATCCCATCAGTGACCAGGGCTGGAACTGCCTTTCCTCAAGGAACAGATAAAGCAAGGAAAGGCATCTTGGCTCAGCACAGTGCCAAAGGTTAAGCAGAGGAGAATTTGCTAAAGCTGGGTTTGTTTTTAGTCTCAGCTGATGGCAGCTCCTGAGCTGTGCAAGAGGAGAAATCCTTGATCCCACCCTGCTCCCCTGCAGGGGTTTGAGCATCCTCAGCCTTGGAAAAAAAAACACCTGCAAGTCTCTGAAGCCACAGCAGAAAACTCCACCTAAACACACCAAAGGACAGCGTGGGCCCCACAGTTTCTGCTGAGAGAGAGGGGGAGGCTGCACAGGGGGAGCTTCCTGCTCGTTCTGGGTCAAGAACCCGGGAAAATCAGTGCGTAACTGAATAAATTTGGGACGCAGGGAGCGCCAGGAAAAAGCATCAGACGGCTCTGTCGGAGCTCACCACGCTCCAGCAGCATCCCTGCACAGGCTGCTGGTTCCCCTTTCCTTTCCCAACCCAACCAGCCCCCCTGCCCAAAGCTCATCCTCCTCTTGTTCCAGCAGGCAAAACCCAGGGGAACCAAGGCTCCCGAATTCGGGAGAGCCCCAGGGAGCACCCGAGCCCCAGCACAGGGCCAGGGGCTGAGCAGCTCAGGGGAGGGGGAAGGAGGAGAGCTCAGCCCATTCATCTTTGTTTCATTCCCAGCCAGTGCCCAGCGCTGGGGGATACCCCGTGCTAACACTTGTGAAAAGCAGACAGGAGTAAAACCCTTGTTAGCAAGATTCCCAGTCAATTGACCTCATCCCTCAGCTCCAAACAATAAAATGGGCTAATTTAGCCTGCAATAAAAAGCCCCACTATCTGCACCTCACAAAAGCTGCACAAAGCTCTGCTGTCAAGAGCCCCATTTCTGTGATTTAAAAAGCCGACTTTAAATAGAGCGAGCCGCGCTGGGAGGTTCGGGAGCCTTTTGTGTCCTCTCGAGTGTGTTGCTGCTAATAAATTGTGCCCAGGGATCCTGGCTGGCAAAGGGGAGCCAGCCTTGCTCCTGTTCCTCCCTCAAGTATCCATTTGTTTGCCTGTTTTGGTCACAAACCACCCAAAAATCCTCTGCTCGGGTGGATTTTTGTGGCGCTGACGAAGATCCTGTTAATCCACACACGCAGCTCTGTGTGGGACAGGGTTTTCCACGAGAGACAACTGAAAAGTGCACCCATAAAGTGTTTTAAAGACCTGACCAGCCAAACTGAAGAGTTATTTTCAAGTAATGAGGTATTTCAGTCGAGGAGCAAGACAGAAAACTTTGTACAAGTCACCGTCAGCGTCAGATTTTTGCGGCGCTGACGAAGATCCCGTTAATCCACACACGCAGCTCTGTGTGGGACAGGGTTTTCCACGAGAGACAACTGAAAAGTGCACCCATAAAGTGTTTTAAAGACCTGACCAGCCAAACTGAAGAGTTATTTTCAAGTAATGAGGTATTTCAGTCGAGGAGCAAGACAGAAGCGCTGTGGTGTTGCTCTGCAGAAGTCACGAGCAGCATCCTCCAGCCACCCACACATTGGGTAAAGTTCTTTTTTGGCCTGGGAATGAGTTGGGCACAAAGTTGAAGGAAGTTCTCCAGTGACTGGAGCACTTGGTAGCATTCAGAGGCAGAGCTCAGCTGTGTTTTGCTGGTTTAACCAAAAAATTTGAGGTGGAGAATAAAAAAGTCGATTTTTTTTTTGCCTGCAAATAACCAGGATTTCTTCCATCAGGATAGGCAGTGTTTAAAAAAAGGGGCTAAATCCCATTTTGGCCTTTATTCCTAAAGCTTCTGGTGAAGAGGAAGAGGCAGGACAGCACATTTGTGAACAGGACTGAGAATTGTGAGGGTTTTATTTGCTCCACCAGACAGATGGAAGTGCTAACTGTCAAGACCAGTAAGGATCTGCCTGACATTTATGGTAAAGCCATTTATGCCTGATGACTCATTTGCTTTATGGATTAAGTTCCATCAAAGCCAGTTTAACTCAACTCCCCAGCCAGCTCCCAGACAAGGCTGGAAAAGCTCTTTCTGGAGCATTTTTTAACACTTATTCTATATGCGTGCAAAAAATGTCACATCACTTCCAATGACATCAACTCCAGGAACTCAGAGGAATCGTTGTGGTTCAATGAAAAAAAAAAATCCGGTTGGAGAGGAGGATCTGAGTGACTTCATCTGGCACTGGCAGCAGCTCCCTAAATCCTGGGATTTTTCAGGGCTCCCACTGATCATTAACTGGACTCTGGGTTAGGGCATCACCCCAAAAATCTGAGAGACTCAACATCCCTAAGGGTAAATCCTGCTGGATGTGCTTTTGGAAACTCCTGCATTTCAACTGGATAAACACAGGTCCAGGGTGGACAATGGTAACCAAATCTGCACAATTATTGGGAATAATTGAGATTTATTGTAACAAACCCTGATTCCATAACCCCAAACCCCACCAGAGGCTGGAGAGTGGCAGGGGTTCAGTGCAGCTCCAGGATGAAGTGGAACCCCTAATCCCTGTCTTGGAGCCAGCCTGCCAGCCCTCAGATGTTCCACTTGATAAATCCTGTCACCAGCACTTCCCATGGATTCTCACAGCTCCAGCCTGGAGTAAAAGTGGTCTTGGAGACATCAGCAAAGAGAGGCCCAGGAATCCCAAAAATCAGAGGTGCTGGAAGTACTCAGAGCATCCCAGAGTCCCTCCTTTAAACACAGCAGCTCCAGAAAAGCAGCAAAATTGCAAAAAATACTAAAAAGCAGCAAAAATGGGGTCAAACAAAGCCTCACCACCCCCCAACTCCCTGTCCCCGTGTCCTGAGCCCTCTCCTGGCCAGGAGTGACCCCCCCAGACAGAGCAGTTGGTGCCTTAAGAGCCTCCTTTGGGCTCCCAGAGCTTCTGCTCTACCAAATGGGAAGGAAATTGTTAAAGGTCTGGCTAAATAATAATAAATTAAAAAAAAAAAGACTTGACTCGCACACGGCCGTGACTCAGCTACAAATTCCTGGTGGTTTGGCTGAATGCAGCTGGATGTTTGTGTGTCCCCATCCTGCCTGGAGGGGCTGCAGGATGGGATGGGGCTGCTCTGCTGTCCCCCCTCTGGCTGCTGCTGCTGCTTTGGGCACTCAGAGAGGAGCCTCTGCCCAGCCCTCTTTGGAAAAATCAGGTTTAATTAAGCAGAGCAGGGAGAGAAATGTCACCAGAACTAAACATGGCTCCAAAGCCTCTCTCAGGCTGGTGAAAGTTTCTGTTTCTCACTGCATCTCCACATGGGGACTCCAAGAAACCCCTCAGGATCAGCTGGGAGCATCCCTGATACTGAGCTTGCAGAACACAAACACAGCAATTATCTGCACAGCCCACGAGCCTCTTCCCCTGACCACAGCAGCAAGAGCAAAACCAGCCCTCTGGCTCGATGGTAATTAACCTCTCTGCTAATTTCTCAACCTTTCTATTTTACAATCCCAGGGAGGAGCCCAATTTCCCATCATGTGAGGATCTCTGAACTGCCTGTTAGCCCTGGCTGCTGACTTTGAAGGATTGGGGCAGGGAAGTGTGGTCCCCTCCTCGTCCCCTTCCCTGAGCCCTGGGACTGCCCCACGCTGTCCCCAGCACCAGCCCTGCCCCAACACAAGACCAAATCCCATTTCTCCCTCCCACCCTGGGATCAGCAGCCTCGTGGCTGTTGCTTGAAATTAAATTCAGACTCATGCCTTAAAATTAAGAGTTTTTTTGGAGCAAAGAGCCCACAGGATGCTGCAGGTCTGTCCCTGTGCCATCCCAAACCCAACTGTGGAGCGGTTTAGCAAGGACTGCTCACTGGAAGGGAAGGACAAACCCTTCCCTCAGAGGAGAACAAAAGCCAGATGGCTTTGCTAATTCTGGAAAGCTCTCCTGAAGAAGCTGTCACTCTGCCAACACCCAAATACCACTCAAGGACTCCACGGCAGGGCAGGAGGCACCGGCACAAAGTTCATTTCCAGGTGGGCACTTCCCATCCCAAGCCCCAGAGTGCACAACCCCTGCCCTAAAGCAAACACTCCCCAGCAGGCACAACCCTGAGCACCCTCTGAGCACTGCAGGGCCAGAGCTGATGCCAAAGTCCTTTTTGGGATCACAGAGCTCATTCCCAGAGACAACCCCTCAGAACCCACCTCAGTATGGATCATTCACGTGGCTTTCCAGGGCCCAGCCACCCTCCAGCTTCCCACCCTCCACAGGGGAAGGGTTTTCTTGCCCTCCCTTTAATCATGGCTGGCTCTTTCCTGCCACTTTCCATGGAATCCTCACAAATCCTGGCAGCCTCAAACCCCTTTGCTCTCTGCAGTCTCCTGTAACAGCTCTGAATTCCCCCCTTCCTCAGCCCTCTGTCCCCTGCTCCACTCAGTGTCACCTCCTGCCCCACAGCTTCTCCTGTAGGGACCAGAGATGCCCTGGAGAGAGAAGAGAAGATGTAAAAGCCTGACCAAGCTCAAAAGGACTTTTAATGATGGGGCAGGAGCCCAGGCCAAGCCCAGGCTCTCCATCCCTTCCCAGCCAACTCTGCTCCAACCCCAGCAACTTCACCTGAGACCCCCATCCTTTCAGAGAGACATCCAGTGACTCCTTTAAAGATCCCCAAAAGCTCTGGGGCTGCTTCAGGCTTTGTGTTTCACCTTACCCAGCCCTGCCTGAGGGGCTGCAGTGCTGGGATGAAGCATTTGGGGCACACAGGGTGTTACCCTCACCCTGACCCAGAAATGAGCATTGCTTCCACAAGCAACCCATCTTCCCCAGCTCTCTGCCAGTGCCCACACCTTGGAGGATGAGTTTTGTTGGAAAATTTACCAAAATAGTGGGGGAAAAAACCCAGCTCTGGCAAATTAGCAATGTGTTGTTTAATTAGGAACTTTGGGGACACGAGGCAGAGAGCAAAACAATCCTTGAGGCAGAGGCAGCTCACAAAACAGGTGGTGTTGGCAGGAAAGCATAGAAAGCAGAAAACCTGGGAAGTGTTTACTGCAAGGCCATCCCAGCAGGGCATTTCTCCAGGTTTTTTTGGGTTTTCAAGCTGGAAAAAGCACTGTGGGAAGGGCACAGCATCCCTCAGCAGGCCTGTCCTACACAGCCTCCTCCAGCCTGACAGGGGGGGCACAGAGCCAGGCTGCATCAGAGCCACAGCTGGGAATTCCTGCAGAAATGTGAGGATTTAAGGTAGGGAAAACGAGCAGGAGGAAGTGGAGCGTGGTTGGAGTGCCCTGTCCCTGCATCCCAGGCCCTCCCAGCCAGGGGATGTGTCCTGACTCATGTCTGGGGCTCCAAACCACCACACGTGGGCTGTGTGCTCTCCTTCAGAGCAGAAAAGTGGGTTTTTAGTGGTTTTTTAGTGTTTGCTGCAGGAATTCCACCAGGGAGCAGGACCCACCCTGAGGAAAAACGATTCCGTGGCTTCTGGTTTTCCTCCCGCCTGACATCATCCCTTGGAGCCTGGTGGCATCATCACTGTAGCCCTTTGGGACAAAATATTGGCCAGCTTTGGGGTTTCAGTTCCACTTCCAGCTCACCCAGGTCCTTCTTAAAGCTGGATTTGTCTGCATCCCTCCTCATCAACCCCACAACTTCCTCTAAGCAGTGGGGACAGCAGGGAAGGGGAAAAGGCAGCCAAGGTGCCTTAAAAAAAAAATTATAAAGCTGCTAAAAACACCCAGAGAGAGATATCCTTAAATCAACAACCTGCCCAGCCACTCTGCTGGCTATTTTTATATATTTATGTCTGTTAAACAAACCACAATTTATCTCCTGGGGTTTTTGGGTGCAAAACAATCAGTTCTGGCCACAGAAAGCAGGATGGGAGTGAATGGATTCTGCAGTCCCAGTCTGGAAGGGTGGGTGGACTGGGAGAGGGGCTGCTGTGACAAAAGGCTGCTTTATATTCCCTGCTCCTCCCCACCCTGGCCAAGCACTGTGCTAACACAGGCAAAAATAATATGAGAGGCAAAAATAATGTGAGAGGTTTCTGCAGCTCTTCTGCAAAGAGGGGAAAAATAATGGCACAGTTCAGGTTTTTAAAGGACAAAGAATAGAAAGAAAGAAAAGAAGAAGCCCCTGACAGTCCCACCTCTCTCCACCCCAATAAAGAGAGACCATCACAATAGGAAAATGAAATTTGAGAGCAAAGGCAGTCTTTGTATTTGCAAAACGAGCGTTTTTAAACTTTCTTTTTTAATTGTGTGCTCTGAGCAGATGGTCTGAGCCCCCCCCAGCAGATCAGAAACACATGTGAAGAACCAGGAACCTGAACCACAGGGTTTTTATTAAACTGCACCACTTCTAGTTCAGATTTCACCCCACTTAAGTGAATATTCTCTCTGTAAAGCAGCAGCTGCAGGGTGGCTCACCCCTCAGAGGTGCTTTATAAATGCAGCTGCCCCTACCTGGGTGTCCCCTGGGTGCTGATAACCCTGAGAGATCCCAGTGCTGCCATGAGCACATGGCTGAGGCTGATTTGGGGTATTTAAACCTGGATATTTGTCCATGTGACATCTACAGAGGTCAAGCAGTGCTGACTCCACTGAGAGAGGAAAATCCACCCAGATTTGGGTACTTCTGGAAGATTTCTGTCATTTCTGCAGGGCAGGAGCTGGGCCTGAGTGACCAGAGGTTCCCACTGCCCTGGGATGGAAACCTTGCACTGCATCTAATTTGGATCTAATTAACCCATGCCACAAACCAGGCTTGACTGGAAGGAATAACTCCTTTACTGGTTTAGTTTGGAGCTGCTGGGCACAGATGCCCCTTCCATTTCAGGGCAAGAAGGGGAGTAAAAGGTAAAAAACCTGACTGCAAAAACCCTTCCAAAGCACCTCAGTTTCCTTTGGCTGCTCCCAAACTCCCACGAAGAGCCTGACTTGCTGTTCCCCTGACCAGTTTTGACTGGAAAGGAGGAAATTTGGTTCTGAGAAGAGCTGGGAGGAGAGAAAAGCAGCTTTGGAGTGTGCTTGGCACAGCCACAGCACATCCAGGGAATGGGGATAGGTCCTCAGCAAACCTCTCCTGTGTGGGGCCTTACTGGGGCCTCCAGTCACAACCAGCTCATTTTTAGCCCCACAGGAAGCTCAGGCAGGACTGGGTCTCTCCCTGAGAGGATCCTACTCAGAGGAAAGACTCAGAGTAGAGCTGTTGTAGGCATTTCCTACAGGGAAACACCTCCACCAAAGGAATGACCCACCCTGGGTTTGCAGATAAAGATTCCCCTCATGGGTTCCAGAAAGAGAGATTTCATCTGAGGGCTTAAAGCTCTCTCCTCTCAGGAATTCATTAGCACAGCACTGCATTTTTTTGGCTGCTTTCCCCCCAAAATCAAGCCCTGGGTGATGCCTGGTGCAGCCACAGGTGTGCCTGTCCATCCCAAGAATTCTCCTGTCCAGTGGCTGATTTCAATCACTTGTGACAGGGAGAAGAGGCTCGGGATAATTAAAGTGCTATAAATGTCATGGAAACAGACAGCTCAGGAAAGGAGATCAGCCCAGAGCATTGTCTGTGGTGAGCTCTCCTCTGCTCAGATGCAGGCACACACAAAACCTCTCTTCAACGTCCTCAACACCCCTCTAATGTCCCTACCAGAAGCTGAGGCAACCACGAGACACAAATTAGAAGGAATCCAGGCCTGACCAATCTCAGAGCATCTCTGAGCTTCCCAATTCCCACAGCCTCTGGAAAAAGATGAGCTGAGGCACCACAAAATGAGCACTTTGCCTTGCCCCTGTGCCTATCCCTGGAAAACACTCCATCAATTTTCCAGATGGAGGAGGGAAGGGAGCGTGTCCAGGCCTCAGCTGAGCCACATTCCAGGGGGATTTCAGGGGATACAGCAGATTCCAAGGGTTTGTGGATACCTGTCAGCAGATTCAGGCTGGCACTGCCACCCAGGTGACCTCAGATGAGCCTTTCCAGAGGCTACTCCATCTGCACAACGCACTTGGAATCATTCCTGCCTCTCCAAACGCTCCTTGGAGTTATTTTTTTCCCCCTCTATGACCACACTCTGTGATTTCTGCCTTCAAACTCCTCATTTGGTAGCTCCAAATCAGCATTTATGGTATTCTGCACCCAAATTACAGCCCTGGGCCCTAAGAATAGAGGCCCCACAATCACCATGTGCTGTGTGGTCACTGCTTTTACATCCAGACTTTGATGGTGTGGTCCCTGAACAGCTGCTTTTTCCTTCTCCCCCTCCAGATGATAAATTCCTAGTGGAAATCTAGAGGATGACTCTGAAAGGAATGCTTTAAAAGCTGCTCAAAAGTGAGTTTTCAAGTATTTTTTTAATCTAGGCACTCTCCATCTGTTTATGATATTAATCCCACTCCCTGAGAGGGACTTCCTAGCAAGAGATCCCTCAAAACCCCTGAATCCATCCCTCAGACACTTCTCCAGAATTCAAATACGGGTTTTTTTACCCTTTCTTTAAGTTATTCTCTCTTCCAAAGCTCTCACAAAACCACCAATGTGAAAACCCCCCTCAGCAGCAGTTTTTCCAGCAGTTCTTTCCCATTATTTTCCAACAGGAGCCTGATTTGGCTCAGGTACATTCACACGGAGTGGTTTTGTTCCCTAATTGAAGCATCAAGTCAGATTATGCTTCTGAAGCAGCAAATGAGACTATTCACCAAAAAAAACTCTTTATCCTTGCTCAAAACGTTTGCCTGCCTGGATATGCTTATGGTAAGCATATCAGGGAGCACCTAAAAATGGGATTTTGTAATTTTAGCCTCATCTTGACAGTCAGGAGAAGGAATTTCCACGCAGGGACAAAGCAATGGGCTGGGGTGACACGGTGGTGCTGTCCCCAAGAGCCACCCTGAGTGCCAAGCAAGGCTCGATCCCATGGACAGCATCCCAAAAACCTCATTTAGACCCTCTGGAAAGCTACATTAAATCATGGCCTGCACATTGTGGGAGGCATTTACATAAAGGAGCAGAGGGGTCAGCCTGACCTTCAGTGGCCAGCGTGGAAATTCCAAAAAAAAAAGAAAAGGAAGAGAAAAATCCCACAAAAGCCCAGCCCAGGCCTCTGGGAACTGAATGGGGCAAAATGAATGGCTGGCATTGTGTGCCCAGCCATGCCAGGCCTGGAGCTGGCAGTTAATAATGCTGGGATGGGGACAGTTTGGGGACAGTTTGGGGACAGGGCAGTTCTGAAAGAATCCCCTCGTTTTGTGCCCAGGGTCCCCCAGTAACGCTGGCCCTCAGTGCCCTGCGCTCCACAGGACAGGCTCAACAAGAGATTTTCTCCATCTGCCTCATCCCATTCATTAGGGATCCCTGGAAAAATCCCAAGGCCCCGTTTCCCCTCGGCCTGCACTGCTCTCTGAGCACCAGGTGGGCCGGGCCAGCCCGGGCAGTGCCACCACTGTCACCTTCCAGAGGTGACATCCCCACCTCGGCAGGGCTCAGGCAGCCCCACAGCCTGGCTGCTGAACCCAGCCCTGGGGCTGAGCAGTGCCCTGCTATCCAGGCTTTTCCACAGGAAAAGTTTTCCTTGGAGAGGAGGCTCAGCCTCCAAAAACTCCACACAATCCCAAACTGGAGGCTGCCCAGCCTTCTCTTTGCATCTTGTGGCCGTGCAGAGCTGACCTCACATCCCAATTCCTGATTTTTTTTACCATCCCATTCAGTGCTGCCTTCCTCTCCCCCCAAACCCCATCCCCTGATGTCACCTCCTCATCCAGGCCTGCTCACGCCGTTCCAAGTTTCCCCTCTCCCTCCAAATCAAATAATCCACCAATAACCCAGAGCTCCAGGGCTGGCTTTTTCCTGGAGGAGCTTTTTTTCCATGACATATGTGTGAACCATGAGGGATGGTTTAAAAACAGATTCCCCCTCATTACAAGCACAGCACAAAGCTGCTCCTTTGTGTCTTCTCCCTCTTCACCCTTCCCTGGCTCTGGTTTCACGTTGATTTATTTCCCTTTCATCTCTGGAAAATTAGGAATTCTGCTGCCTGCACCGCCCACAGGAGGATGGATACGCCAGTGGATTGAGAGGGGTCTCTCTCACAGTGGAAAATACAGAGTAAAGCAAAGCCTTTGGCTGGAGTTACTCATTTGAGAACTCACTGAGCCAAGCTGGAGGCACTTGCTCGGGTTTTGGTGTAAAAGGAGGGTCACAGAGTCTGCCTGGGAGGTGTTGATCCCAAAAATCCTCTGGCCACAGTGGAGGTCAGGGATGCAAAGGGAAAGAGAGGATTTGGGGAAGGTGGTGAATGAGAGAGGCTGGAGGAGCAGCTGGAGGAACAGGAGAGGGCAGGAAAGAAATCCTGAGATCCCAGAATGGATTGGGATGGAAGGGACCTTAAAGATCATCCAGTTCCAACTGGGCTCACTCCCAGTGCCAAAGTTTGGTCTTGGACTCCAGAACTTCCATCCCACAGCAGCTGGAGCCTCCTGAGCCACCCAAAACTTGCTTTTACCCCATATTTTCCCCCTCAGAGCCAAATTAATCTGGAAATGGAGCTGCTGTTTCCTCTGCCCCACAGACAGGATTTCCACCCCCAAGATCACCCTGAGGTTTCCTCCACACCGAGGTGGCTCAGGATCAAGGGGGTTTTGTGTGCACAGAGGTTTTTAATCAGCACTTGGAATGTTTTCTGCCCTGGGAGGTGAACACAGAATCCAGGTTTTATGGATGAAAGGCAATGGGGGGGAAAATAGACCTGGCTGCCAAAGTGATCTCGGGATAGAGGTGGGATTACACCCCTCAGCTTGGGGAGAGCTGCTGACACACTCAGAAAATTTAACTGAACACTAAATTTTGGTTGGAAAAGGCTTTTCCTGCCTCTGGAATCACCCAACCATGGAACATGGACCTGCTGGGACCACCCGAGGAGGAGGCTTTGTGCAGGTTCCTGTTGTTAATTCCCACCACTGCTGGAAATTTGGCTGCTCAGGAAAGAGCTGGGAATGGAAAGCTGAGCTGGTGTGCAAACACAGGTGTGACACCTCTCGTCCTCACACCTTTCTCCCTCTTTTTCTGGGAAGCTAAAATGTGTCCTTTGCTCATGTTCACACCTCAAAGTGGTTTTTTCAATTAGGTTTGTATTATTTGTCCACGAAAAATTATTTGGGTTTCATTTGTTCCATGTGGCAGCTGCCACCTCAAATTCAGCATTTAAAAAAAACCCAAAGTCTTGCCTTGGAATTGGACTTGGATGATCCCTTGGTGGGTCCTTTCCAGTTCAGGGCACTCCATGATTTTTTTAAGCATAAACTCTGCATAATTCTGTGAAATAGTGTCCGAAATTTTCATCCCAAGGAAGGGAGCTGGGTTTGTACTCCCTGGGGCCTGAAAATCAGGTGTGAAATTCATCCCAGAAACAAGGTTCTCCAAAGGAAACCCATGGAGGAACAGGAATAGATGCAGTGGAGGCTGAGCATCTCCAGAACTCAGATGTCACCGTTCTGAGAATCCCCAAAACTTGGATTTCACCTTTCTGAGCATCCCCAGATCGAATTTCACCTTTCTGAGCATCCCCAGAGCTCGGATTTCACCTTTCTGAGCATCCTCAGCCCGGATTTCACTGCTCTGAGCAGCAAAATGGGACCAGGGCAACCAAACCCTGCAGATAAATTTGCTCCTGCGAGGAACCAAAGCCTCAGGAGAACCTTGCAGTGTTTGCAGCCGTTCCAGAGCAGAGAACAGCGCCCAGAAGTCACTTTTAGCATGGATTTTCCCCACGTTTCTCCCTGCAGAGGCCAAAGCTCTGTTTGTTCAAGCAGGTCTGACCTCCTGAGCCCCAGCCAGCTCTGGCTGCTGTGCAGAACAACGAGCCCACGGTCAGGGATTTTTATTTTTATTTTTTCCATGTTCTTGCAGGGAACAGAAAACTCCCAGACACCCCAATCCTCATCCAACCTTCTGCATAAATCATTAGGAATCCCCTCTTCCAGCTCCCATCCCGGGGGGATGTGTTTATGGGGAACATTTCCATTGGAGCACTACACCTGGGGATGGCTGGAGTGGGCTTGGATTTTCCTCTGGGTTTTGGCAGGCAGCCCAGACTGCCTCCAAAAAAAGGGAAAAAAAGGGGAAAAAAGGAATAGAAAGACCTCAGCGTGTGTGAGGAACATGTGTTTCATTTGTTGGGGCCTGAGTGACGAGGGAAGGGGGTGAACACGGAGTCAGCCCAGAGGTTTTTAGTTTGGGATGGGGTTTTATCCTGTCCTGGTGCAGAAAAACCTCCCTCAGAGAAGGGGCAAAAGGCAGGAAATAGCAAAAAACCACTGAAATTGCAAAGAAGCAGCAGCTTGACAAGGACTCAAATCCTGACCACCTTCACATCCTTGTGCTCATCATCCTCTGCTTCCATCTCGCAGTGTTTGACTCAGAGGAGCCTTTACTTCCCCCAACAATGTAAATCCACCCACTCTTTTGTAAATGGAAAAGGTTTTTTTTTCCTTTTCACAGGCTTCTGCTGCAAAAAATTCACTTTCATGCAAGTAGGGCTGACTGGTGAACAAGCTCCCACACAGAACGAGGTTCCCAGGTGGGCAGGGAAGGGGAGCTTGCCCTGATTGGGGCCAGTCACGCTCTGCTCCCAAAAATCCCTTTTCCATCTCGCTCAGGGATGCTGCCAAAAACGTTCAGCTGGAAACTTCTCCCCCAAAGCACAAGGATTTGGCTTTTCCCCCCTCTCTGCTTGAGCTGAGGAAAATCATCTTTCCCAAACACATCCATTTGCTGTTCCTTCCCAAATCTCATTGTGGAGCCTTTCCTGCCCCCGAAGCTCCATCCTTGTCCCTGCAGATCCCCCTATCCACTCAGGCCAGCCCTGCAAACCTTGGGATGATGTCACTGGAGAGAGGAGCAGGTTTCCAGCATTACATCAGCCTGTCTGGGCTCAGCAATCTGCCTCCTGCTCCTCAGACTTTCCATGGAAGAAATTCAGCTCCCTCCTCCTCCCTCCTCCCATCCAAGGAGGGGGGAAACAAACTCCAAACGGAGCCAGGGCTGGAAGAGTAATGACCCTGCACCTCCGAGCATCCATCACCCCAAACGAGCCTGGGGCTGCTGCCTGCCAGCATTTAGACAGAGACCTCTGCCAGGGGGATGTCAGGAGCAACCAGACACAGCTCCCCAAATCCCACAGAGCCCCTGTGGGGGATGGAAATTACTCCAAAGGATGAGTTTTCTTCCCAGAGATCGCTCGGTTTTCCTGTGGGGTTTTTTTGCAGGAGGGACCCCAGGCCAGGGAAAGGGGACAAGAAGTGCCTGTGGCCTCCAGGCCAGCAGGGATGGAGAGCCCTGAGGCTTCCCTGCTCATGGGAATCCCAATTTCCCCTCAGCACCTCTGCCCTTTCCCTTTGGAAAACGCTCCTCCAATCCAGCTCCCTGTGGGAATCCCTGGTACCCAACCACCAGGGTACAAAGTGCTTATTTGAGGAATAATAACCAAAAAATGTTGATTTTCCACTGCCACATCTCAGGAGCAGCAGGAAGGTTCCTCACACAGGGATGAGATCCCATGTCCTCCACCAGGAATTCCCAGAGGATCCTGGATTTTCAGGCCTGAGTGCCTCCTTTCCTCAGCATTTCCCATCCTTTGCCAACAAAACCCTCAGCAGTGCCATCCTGGGCCAAAAACCGCCCAAACCATGGAATTCCAGATTGGTTTGGGTTGGGAGAGACACCAAAAATTCCTCTTTTCCACCTCCTAAAACTGGGCCTTAAATCTGGACAAACTCAGAAGCTCTAAGGCCACGCAGCTTCCTGAGGCTGATGTTTCACTTGGCACCCTGAGAAGATAAATGATAGGCTGCAGGAGTGTTTTAAACATCAATAAAAGCACTTTTATGATCTGTTTGAACAATAAAGTGCTTTGTAAGCTATCAGAGGCCCGCAGGCATTCGATACCAGCAAACTGCACTAATTATCCACACATGCCAATGCAGTTGCTTTGACAGTTCATGGAATGGAGTTTACCACTGACCAAACCAAAAAATAAACAATCCATGGGAAAAAAAAAAACCAAAACAAAAAAATCCCCAAAAAACCCACCAACTAAAACCAAAACAAACCCAAAAAAAACAAAACAAAAAAACCCCAAGAAACAAACAAACAAAAAAAAACCCCAAAAAAATACACCAAAAAAAAAACAAAAAAGGGGAAAAAAAGTATATTTTGTAATCATGACTAACGAGGCTCCATCATTACAGGCAACCCTGACCCAGTCACCAAGTTTGACTGCAGGCCAGATGGCTGAACCTGCAATTACCCAGCGAATGGAAATGAAAAACAAGAGTTTGAGCAGAGTGTATGCAAACAATCCAGCTGATGTTTCCAGCCAGGCTCTCATTTTTCCTCCCTGGCACCTGGCAGCGAGGGGTCAGAGGAGCCAGCCCAGCTGAGGGTGCAAAGTGAAGCACAGAGTCACTTTTACAAGCTGGTTTGCAATTCTTATTCTGGCTCAGGTCCTGCCCCTCCCTCCCTGATAAAACCAGATGACGTCCCTGGGCACCTGTGTAAGGTGATGCTGTGGTTGAGAAGTTGCCAAACGGGGCCAAATTTCACATTTTTGATCAGATCGTTTGGGCTCAGGCACCAAAAACCTCCCTGCTCATTGCAAACCCATCCAGAGCCATAATCCTCAATAACTGCAGACATTTTCTAGGCAGCACTGCTCTCCTGGAAGAGCCCAGAGCTGTGATTTAATCCATATGTCTCAAGTGCACCATTTTAAAGAGGATCCTTTGGAAAAAAAATTTAAAAAAATTTAAAAATCAAAAAAAAAAGGCAAAGCAGAAGGAATGACGAGAAATCCAGCAAGCAAACTGAGAATTAT
Organism: Notiomystis cincta; assembly: GCA_013398075.1. NCBI lineage: Eukaryota > Metazoa > Chordata > Aves > Passeriformes > Notiomystidae > Notiomystis > Notiomystis cincta. The sequence continues at coordinate 60,088 of VZRX01002993.1, forward strand.
TAGGAGACTGGGGAAAGCTGCAGACATCTTCAATAAAGATCCCTAAATGCTGGCTCAGAAGGTTTTATTTTCCATCCTCTCACACCGTGGTGTATGGTGGTGGTGTAAAACATCCCCTCTCTGCACTCCCCAGCAGCAAAGGAGGTGAAATCAGATTTGGCAGGGCCAGCAGAGCAGGCAGCCAGAGCTGTAAATCACCTGCTTTCAGCAGCCTGCCAAGGCAGGGGGAAAGAAATGGGAACATGGATCCATGGAGCATCCTGACAGACAAATCCAGGTTAGTCAAAAACCTCTGATTTTTAAAAATTAGTTGGGTTTCTTTTTGAAGTTTAACAAAAGCTTCATAAATCTGGGCTTTCCTCAGCTCCTTCCTGAGCCTCTGGGTTGAGATCAGACCCTGCAGGATGTGATGGGTCCAGCACTGAGCTCCTGAGGAGCCTCACTGAGCTCAGGGGGGCTCTGGGGACGCTGCTGCTTTGAAGATCACAGAATCCCAGGATTATTTAGGTGGGAAAAGGCTCCAAGATCTGTGCCTGATCCCCACCTTGTCACATCCAGGTGTTTCCTGGACACCTCCAGGCCTGGGGACTCCAAACCTCCCTGGCCTGGCCACCCTTTCCATGAAGAAATTCCTCCTGAATTGGGGAATTTCTTGCTTCCCCTCTCTCAAAAGTGTCCCCCAGACCTTTCCACCACTGCTGATGTTTGTGCAGGACCCTCCTGCCACCAGGAGCTGCCAAGACAGAGGTGCAGAGGCACAATTGGGACTGGATGTGAACTAGAGGTGGATTTAGACCTGGGGATTGCTCTGGGAGCTGAGAAAGCCTGACTTAAATTACCCCAAATTTCTCCAAGCTCACTGCAGCCCAGCACATCTCTCTGGGAGCAGAGAGAGAGAATCAAATCTCCTCCTGGAGCAGACAGAGCTGGTGGATGTGTTGAGAGCAGACCTGAGAGGAGGCTCTGAAACCTCTGCATCCCCAAAACCAGCAAAAACCACCCACAAAACCATTCCTACTCCTTTCACTAAAGCCAAAGCTTTTGGTCCAACCTCACAGCCCCAGAGTAAAATAACCTACAAAACTCTGAGAACTTCCCAGAGTTGAAAACACCACGGCCAAGAGCATGGGAAGGGAAGGAGAAAGCCCTGCTGAGAGTGAAATGAAATCTGGGATTATCAACCACAGGTATAATTGGGTTTTTTAAGTGTAAACAAGGCCCAAGATGAAAAGAGAGGTGGCATTTCAACCCCAAGAGCACCTGAAGGGCCCCAATGTCTGGGCTGGGAGCATTGATGTGTCTGCTCTGCTTTGTCCTGTGGTGCCTTGAAACTCTCAGCAGCCCTAAGAGCACCTCTGGCACCCTGCCCAGCCTCTCTGGCTCATCCCAAATTGCTTTCCCTCCATTTCTGATGTCTTGATTTCACTTGTGGTCTTCCAAAAAAAAAAAACAAAACAAAAAAAAAACAAAACAAAAAAAAAACAAAACAAAAAAAAAACAAAACAAAAAAAAAACAAAACAAAAAAAAAACAAAACCAAAAAAAAAATCACAAAGGAGGAGAGGAAATCAAAAGCAGCATCTTTCAGCATCCCCCCTAGAGTGCTGTGTCCCACCCCAGGACAGGCTTTGGCACAATTTTTGTCAGCCCCTCCTGGCCACAGGTGGCTGAGATCAGAGGAATCCACTTTTTTTGGGTTTTTACAGCACCAAGGACACCCCTGAGACACAGTTACAGCACTCAGCTGCACAAAATTAACTCCTCTTGCCTCTAAAGGAGCCCAGAGTGACCTTAAAAAGCAATATATTCATGCCCTGAGCTTTTCCACACTTGGGAAAAGGCATTTCAGCCACTCCAGGCACTGCTGCAAACCAAGAGGGTCCAAACCCCACTTCACTCCTGGGACAAGGCTGCAACATTTTCCAAGGAAGAACCAAAATCAGAAGTGGCCACCTGCTCCCAGGCTGTCCCCAGCAGGTTTTTACCCATTCCCCACCATCACTGAGTGATGCCAACTCCAGCCCTGGAGCCAGGGCTGTACAGGACTTTTACCAGCACACAACAGTCCCTGACTGGCAAATTAGAGGGAAAAACTGGGAAATCCAGCAGGAAAATGGAACAGCAAGGTCTGAACAAAGCTCATTTTGCTCATCAGGCTGGGAAAAACAGGGCTGAGCCCCTCCTCACTGCAGAACCCAAATTTCTGATTAAACTCCTCACCTGAGATGCCTCCAAACACCCCCACAAAGGGGTTAAATTCACCCCATCCCAGGGATGGAAGCATTTCCCTGGCACAGACTTTGGGCAGCACTTTTCCCACATAAAACCCCTCCAGCTGTGAGTTATGGGATTGTCCTGCTGGGATCCAGCACTGAGAGGTGGCTCCTGTGATGGAGCACAGGCAGCAAATGGGCACCACCAAGGGGGTTTGGGAACTCTCCTTGGCTTTCAGGATGAAAATACCTTTTTTTTCCTAAAAAAGAACCTTTCCCAAGCTTCTCCCTCTCTCTGTTCCTACACTAAACCACCAGGACTTCTAATTCTAACTAAAGAATTAAAGAAAAGCACGTTAAAGGAGCAGCTTTTCCCTCTAAAACTGAGACACATTCACATGTCTCCACTTCCCCCAGTGCTGCTGCAGCACAGGAACAGCTCTGATGCAGCAGAGAAAGTGTTTATCCCCCACCACAGGCTGGAGTTTTGTCCTTCCCTCTCTCTCTGCAAAATTATGAAATAAAAAATAAAATCCCTTTGCAGTCTCATCCCCTCAGGCACAGCTTGAAACTTCCCAACCCTGCAAGAGCCCGTCCTGCCAGTTGTAAACTCCTGTTCTGAGCAACAAATCCAGCACAAAACTCAACTTGTACAACCTGGGCTTGGGGCTTGGCCCCTTTTCAGCCCTGCCCAGTGCTGGTACAGAGACCCACACAGCCTCCCAGCTAATTGAATTTTAATGAGAGGAAGTCATTTTTCCACTGGAAGAATGTTCTGCTAGAGAAATATTTTGAAACTCCTCTAACCTTTCCTGCCAGGCTTTTTTTAAAATTTAATTTTTTTTTTTTTTTTTGCAGCAGACCACGTGTGAGGAAGTTCCCATCAGGGCTGCTCCTCTCACAACCCCAGCCAGGGCCAGCCTTTAAATAATTACAACTTGCAAAACAAAAAGTCTTTGGGGTTGGTTTGATTTCAGCCCTGACAAGGAGGATGAGAATTCCCACTGCTTTACACTCCTGTGCTGAGGCAGAGCTGAGCCCAGCGCTGTCTCCAATCCCACTCCCACCTCACTGGGTTATTTTAATTCCCAGGAAAAGTGACAAACACACCAGGGCCAGGTAAGTCTGAGGATGCAGGAAAGGATGCAGGAAAGGATGCAGGAAAGGATGCAGGAAAGGATGCAGGAAGGGATGCAGGAAGGGATGCAGGAAAGCTCTGTGGCTGAGGTTTGCAGTGCAGGTGCCTATGGGACAGCAGCTCCAGAAAAGCTCAGCTTTCCAGGAATACAGAAATGGAAGAGCTCACAGCCTCCCCCATCGTCTGAGGCACAGCTCTGCCTGCACAGTTTCTGCTTAGCCTTGCAGAAAGGAGAAAGGAGGGGCCAGAGGAAATGGAGTTGCTGAGATATGAAGGAAATTAGGTTCTAGTCCACTGCCTTCAGAAAAACTTATTCCAGCCCAGTTAAAGCTGCTGGTGGCTTGTGTGAGGATGGTGACAAAAAAAAAGGATAAATAGAGGAGGTTTATATCCATGTTGGATAATATCAGTACAGCTAAGACAAAGAAAAAGAAGTATTTTCTAATTACCCAGTCCTCATAAGTGCCAGCAAGGTCTTGAGGCTGCAGCTCACAGCCAGAACAGGCAAGAGGCTCCTCTCTGTCCCAAAACTGAGGAGCTTTTCAGCAAGGGAGCCATGGCCATGGCAAGGGCTAAAAGAGGAGCAGGGAGGGCACTTCCACCATCAACAGCTGCATTCAGTTCCCTTCCTGGCAGAGGAATCAGCTGTCCCAAAGTCAGCTGAGCCCTAAAAGCCACCTGGGGATCCCCCAACTTTCAGTTATGGAAATCCTGTTGGTTTACAAAATCAAAGAGCCCGAAATGCAGGTTTTTCACCCAGCCTGGATGTGCCACCAAGTGCTTTTGGCGGATCTGCTGGACCTGAGCTGGAGAAGAACCCACCACCTTTATGTAACAACCCAAAACACAGCACCCAGTGCTGAGATATTTGGCAGAACGTCCAACTCTTGTGAAAGACACTCCAGTGCCCATTAAAGCCAGCTTTTACTTTCCATTTTAATTGTTCAACTTCCCAGGGAACGTCTCTTAATTTAATACAATTTAGAGATCCAGCCCTCACTCTGTAACTGGGATTTTGGCAGCACATCTATTCAGCCCCTGCATTCCTGCTCTGTTTACAGCAGGGCAGCTCCCAGATGTTGGTAATATTAAACAGACTGGATCTTTCCCTCTGAGTGACAGCAAAGTGCAGGCAAAAATTGGCTTTGCTATGGCTCTAATTAGCCATGGATAGGAGATATTCCCTATCCCAGGAGATACAGCTCTGCCTCCACGTAAATTCCATCAAAATAAGGAGATAGGGATCAATAGGGCTGGCTTTACACCCCATTGCACTTGGTGGTGGTTTTAGGAAGCAGTTCCAGCTCCTAGGAAAGATCAGGAACGGGATTCTCATCCCCAGGAAAGCCTCACCAGTGCAGCAGAGCGCAGAGGTGGATTTTGCCAGGGAAATGCATGCATTAAACAAGCTGCTGAACTGTGGGGAAAAGCTTCTCCCATCTGTAGCTTGTCTATAAATAATGCTCTGCCTCTCTGCTTCAATCACAGGAGCTCGTGGGAACATCCCACCCCTCAGGATTTTGCTTTGCCTGTGGAAGCAGAGTGTGGGAGGTGATGGAGCTGCCAACCAAGCTGTCAAGGAGAGTCCCCTCATGTCGTGGAGCAAGAGAACCAAGAACCTATGGCCAGTGAGGGGGAAAAGAGCAAATTCCTACAGCCCCAGGGCCAGCTGGGACTTGGGAGGGAGCTGCTTCCCTCAGCCATCACTCACTGCCCCTGCAGCTGGAAATCCCAGCACGGGGATGAATGAAAACCTTCCCAGTTTAAATGTGCCAAAATCCCAGTGCAGAGATGGTCTAGAACCCCCAGCAAGGGCTTGAAACCAAAGAACCAGAGGAGCTCACTCCACCAAGGTCACCTGGCCCCCAATTTTCATCCTTACAACAAAAAATCATTTACCTGGTCGAAACAAAAATTTCAAATTTACGAGCAATGGTGTAAAACATAAAAACCCAACCAGAGCTTCAAAAATGAGCTGGAAGTGTCTCATCATCCCTGAGGAACACCTCCTGAGCTGCTCCTCACCTCAAAGACCTCCTCATCCAGTATCCTGGTGCCGAACACGATGATGCCGTTGACGTCGATGATGGGATGCTCGCTCCGGTCCAGGAATTTGGTGATTTTCTTTTTACAGTCCAGGACCAAGGTGACATTTTTCTTCTGCACACTCAGAGCCACTCGGTGCCACCTGTGAGGACACAGCCCACAGATGTGTCAGGCAGAGCCCTGGGCTTTGTAGGACAAGGCAATGATTGTATAAAAAAATGAACTTTTGGGAACTGATGTTCTGTGAACCTCTGTGGAAATCCTCCTTGGGCAGAGCCTGAAGGGTTTGCTGGCAAGAGGAATGCTGATTGACAGCTTTCCTCCCTCCAAATCAGGTGGGAGAGGGCCAGTCCTGGCTTCAACGGGAAGCAGGGATAAAAAACCACACGGATGAGACTCCCTTTTCCACCCTCTTTTTAAGCCCTGCACAAGTCTCAGCGTGGCTTTTAAAGACAAACTGGTTTTATTTTTAAATTCCTATCCCCACAAGTACCAGACAGCGGCACTGACTGCTCATTTACAGCTCTTACAGATGTCAGAGGAATTCACCAAAGGCCAAAACGACCCTCTGGGGCACCCATCAGCAGCCAGGGGTGTGCAAAAACATCTCTACATTCCTCCTATTTCACACAACGTTCAACATGCTGGCATTGAGACAAACAATGAACTGGTTTTTTTGTTTCCTTGGTGCACAAAATGTCACTTACTTGCCATCTGCTAGGTTAATGCCTCTAAAGAGAGGATAGTCTTCTGGGCCTGGCTTTCCTGTATGGTCTTCATACAGGAATACAGGAGATCTACCCAACTCCACACCAATTTGCTGGATCCCTTGCTCATTGTAAATTGAGATCAAGAAGGACTGACCTCCTTTCTTCGCTTTTACAGTGGTTAGAATGGAGAAGTCCTCTGGGAAGGGGGAAGCTGGAGTGGAAAAGCAAAGAGGTTAGTGAGGTTTCCTCGAAAATGAATCCCCACACAAACAGTTGTTGTCTGAGAACCCACGTGTGGTTTGTCTCCAGTTGTGTGCACATCAGCAGCCCTAAAAGTTTGCATAGGGCCAGGTGAAAATGTGGTTTTTCCCGTTACTCTGGGGTGAAGCCCCTGTGCTGAGGAAACAAAAGTTCTACAAAAGGTGTTGGCTTAAATTTTTGTGTTATTTTGTATTAAATCGTTGTGTTATTTGCACCCAACCCTTCCAAAAGAAGCTCCCCTAAAGATTTTTAGGAGACAAGGCAAAAAATTTCCGGTTTGTACATCACGGGGGGCTCCAAATGAATTTAAGTTGTTGAAGGGACAGAGGAAATCAAATATCAACCCAATCTTCAAGGGTTTTATTTAAGGGAGTAGGGAATTGCATCAGGATTTGTCTATTCCAGATGAACAGAGAATTTCTGGGTTTGGCTTTCAGGGTTGCTGCAGACACACAAAAAATCTGGAAAAGGAAATAAATTTGGCAATCAATAGAAAATGCTAATTTGTCTGGTTTTAAAAAGCATCTCATTTCCTGGCTTTTTTCTCCTCTCAGGAAAGAACTGTATCTGATCACAGGTGATTTCTGTCTTTATTTCTGCAAGGTTTGGAGGATTAAAGCCATCAAAGTCCTGTCAGGGTCAGTCTGCAAGGCCAGGCAAACACATTTAAAGCTTCAATCTGGGCATCACCTTCGTACAGAAACCCAAATTCCTCCCCATTTTGGGTTTCTCTGCCCTTTGGACCAAAAAAAAAAGAGCCCAAACTGAAAATCCTGGCTGCATACCCCAACCAGGGCCATGTAAAACCTACCAGGAGCATTCATAAAGAAGATTTCTTGATCAGATAATCCACACAACCCCCTCTGATGCTGCACTGCAGAGCTTGGGGCTTGTGGGGAATCTCCCCTTGGAGGTCCCCAAAACAAAGATTGCTTTGTCCCTCTGGGTATCTGCCTGGGAAATCTTCGACCCCAGCAGGGCACAGCCAAGTGGGGCAGCCCCAGGGTGGGGTTTGTGACACGTGTGGCACTGCTGGCACCCAGGGATCCCATTTAACTGCAGATGTGCAGCCACACAAACCACAGAAAGCATCAAGCTCAGTGCCCAGAAGCTGAAAATAGATTTTCTTCACTCCTTTAGACTTTTCCTAGATGGTATCCCAGGGGGTTTGGAGGCAGGGAGGGGATGGGGAACGTGGCAGTGGGGAATTCTTGGCACCACAGCAAAGCTGGAGTTCAAACACAGAGACCCTGAGCTCATCCTCTTCCTCTTCTGCCTGGGAGGTGCTTTAATTTTTAGGAACAAAGTGCTTTAAAGGCATTTATCTGCCTTCAGCAGGGAAGGAGCTGCATCAAAACCAGGACTGCTACAAAGCAAAGGGAGAATTCCAAGGGGGATAACTGAGGATACCTCTGGAGAAACACTTTGTACTCTTTAATCCCCCTCACCTCGGGTAAATAACATTTGGGAAGCAGCAGAAAGCAGCATTCTGCAGAGAGGAATTAAATGCCATTACAACCTGATTTATCCCCAGGACAAGGCCCCAGATATTTGGCAAAAGCAGCAGCTGATTTTGGTGCCTCCCACAGGATGCTCTGAGCTTTATCTCCCTCCCTGAGCACAAACCCTCCTGGAGGACTGAGGCAGGACCATACGCCTTCCTGGCTCCAATTACAGCCTACAGATTTGGGCCTTTTATGTAAAATAGTTCATGTCCAAAATTTCATTATGAACCCACAATACAGTACCTTTCAACTTGGACAAGCTGCCAACTCATTAAAAAGCTGCTTTTAATTTTTTTTTTCATTACTATCAAAATGTCTCCATGGTGATGCGAGTTTCTCAACCCAAATAATCATAATGGATGAATTATAGCTGACATTACTCTGTTACTGCTCTGCTGTCCTGGCAAAATAACAATGCCTGCACTGTCAGAGCCAGAAATGACCCGGGCTGCTGAAGGATGGATGAAAACACATCCCTGCACACACCAATACTGATAAATCGGCATAAATACCCCAAGCACGGAGAAATTGACCCAAATCCCTCCACAACAATGGGGACACTCCTCCAACAAAGGCTTTGGGGTGGAGCCCTCGGCTTTGGTTCGCTCCTCAAACGAGCTCACGCTGGGAGATGCTGCGGCGCATCCACGGCTGCACCCGGCTCGGCATCCTCCTCCCAAAGCCTTTCAGGCTGGATCCTCCTCCCAGCCCGTGGCCAAAGCCTTTCAAACTGGCTCTCTGGGACCTCCTGCAAGAAGGGGCACTGGGGGGAGCCCCTCAATCCTGCTGGAGCTGAAGGAGCTCCAGGGTGGAACCCGTGGGATGCTCCGATGGATGAGCCAGAGTTGGGCTGAGCAGCTTCTTCTTGAGCACCAGGGTTGAGGGCTGGGGTACAACCTCGTGGGGCAGGCTGGGACCTTCTTCCTAATCCAGGTGTGCCCAAGCACAGCCTAAACCTGAGTCCTGGTCTGGGAAGGGCAGGAGAGCCTGAGCTGCTGAACAGCAAAAGTCAGAAAAGCAATGAGCTGATCCTGTCCCTGACACGGAGAGCAGGTGGCATTTCCAGGGCCTTTAGGCTTTTCCTCTTCAAAGGAAAACTGTTTTGCAATGCTGTCACCAATTCCTGGCCTTTTCCTTCATCTGAGGATACTCTCAACTGTGAAATGACTCGTTTTTCTCAGGGGTGACTGTTCAAGCTCTAACAGAGATTTCAGAGAAGGCAAATGACAGTTGTAAATTTGATGGGAGCACACCAATGACATTTTGCTGGCTGTCACTGAAACCTTGCTTTTCTTGCTTCAGATTTTTCTGGGAAGCAGGACTTCTTCAGGGAGCCAGACAAAAGGCATCTCAGCAGATTTTTCTCACTCTTTTGAGCAGGAAAAAACAAGTTTTATATATATATATACACACACATACATCTTGCTTTGCTGGCTGTGGCAGCAGAATGCAAAGCCCATGAAATTACATCTTAGAAAAGCACCAACTTCTAATTAGTACAAAATATTCTGTACAGAGCACGTTTGCCAAGGGTGCTCTGGAGCAGAAAGGGAAAGTCCTGCTCCAACCCACCCTCCTGGTGACACAAAAGCCCTAAAACCACATTCCCCTGGGACACTGCCCCGCAATTACTTTGTTATCTTTATCCCTTCTCTCATCTGGGGGTGGGAGCTGAAGTCACATCTTGTTAAGGAGATGAGGAAACATCCATGGATCTGCTGGAAAACTCTGGGAGTTCTTCACTGGGCTCTTCCCTGTTTCCTGAGCAAGCAGCAGGGAAGCTTCCAGAGGGACTGAGCTGCTTCAAACACCTCATGGTTGTCCAGGTGATAAAACCATGGAAAAGTTGCTCCATCCAGATCTTCTCACCCAAGGAAGGTGCAAACCAAGAACTCAGTGAGGGTGAGGATAGAAAAGTAACGAGGTAAGAAACAACCAAGAAAATCTCCTACAACACTGAGCTCTCTCCTGAGACCAGGATTCAGTTCTCAAAGGATTCAGGTCTCACAGGATTCAGGTCTCTCTTGGGATCAGGTTTCAGTTCTCTCCAGGGTTTAGGATTCAGTTCTCTCCAGGGACCAGGATCCAGTTCTCTCCTAGGACAAGGACTCAATTCTCTCCAGGGTTTAGGACTCAGTTCTCCCCAGGGTTTAGGATTCAGTTCTCTCCAAGGACCAGGACTCAGTTCTCTGTGCTTATGTTCCCCATGTCAGAACTGCTGTGATCCAATCTCCTGGTTAAATAATCAGCCAGAATATTCCAACCTTGTTTTTACACCTTCAGTTCACTCCCATTTGCTGCTTTCTATTACAAAAGGTGACCAGGCAAGACTTCACAGTGGCTACAGAAACAACTGGCAAGCTCTCAAATCCACTCCCGTTGGATATTCCAGACTGGGACCATTTCCTTTGAACATTTGGAGCTTGTAGACACCAGGCCTAAAGGCTGAAGTCATTCCAGGAACATGACATGAAGGGACAGCAAGGCACAGCCTGTGCAGTTGGGAACTTATCTGTGATCAGAAAGAACTTTCCTGCCCTGGGCAGCAGTGAAGACAAATTTAGGGTCTGGTTTGCCCTTCTGCAGACATTTAAACCCAGCTTTAGGCCAGACTGAGCAGCTCCTTTGCTAAGGGTTGGCCTTGCAGTGATGTCCTGCCTGCCACACGTTGCTCTCCTCGGTCCCCGAGTCAGGCTCAGCTTTTAGGTGAGACACAGCCTGTGCTCCTGCTCACCGTGGATTAAACATCATTATTGTCACAGCAGGATAAAAATGGAGGCTGAAAATCTCCTCAACAACGAGGGAAATACAGGAGGGGAGGGTTGGAAGCACCTCCCCAGCCCAGCCTCAAAGTCTTCATTTGTGCCTCTGCAGGCTGGGGCTGCTGGATGTGCTGCTTAATTAAGAAGCATCGACGGTGGCACAGCCCATTAGCTCTGATTTAGCCAATCCATTCATCCCCTCCCAAACACTGAGGAGGACGTGTGTGCCTGCTCTGCTGAAATCCTTCCTGCCTCACACACCAGGCACAAGCAGCTTCTTTCTGCCTCCTGCCAGCCCTGCCTCAGCAAAGGTATTCTCACCACCAAACAAATCCTGCCATGCCTGATCCCAGCATCCCAGCACTCCCCCAGCTGAAACAGGGACACCTGGATGGCTTGGGAAGGAAGAATTCTGCTGGTGACTGCATCTCCCAGGCAGGGAGGAGTTTGGGTCTGTAATTTCTTCTTACAAACACGTTTGGCCCTGGAGTGATTATGCCTTGGCCTGAAAAATTCAGTTCTGGGGCATCCTCAGGCAGCAATAAAATGGTCAATGCTCTTCAAGGGCTTTGTGCCTTCCTCTAGTGAGCCTCCCATCCCTTCAAACAACTTTTCTGGGGACATCTGTTCCTGTGGGCCAGCCTGTTATTTTTATCTGGTGATTATTTGTGTTAGGAGAGACACCCCAGCCCCAGGACCAGACCCCACTGTGCTTGGAAGTCCCCAGGCACGGAACAAAACACAGCCTGTGCTCCTCTGCCTCCTCCAGGCCTCTGTCCCCAGCTGGGTGTCACCCTGTGAGAATGAGGGAGGAGGAATTTTCCACTCTGGGAGGGAGCAGATGTGGCCACAATTCTGCAGTGACAGCCCCCAGCTCGTGAGAACACGGGGACAGCTCCATGGAAATCTGCAGAACCACTGCAAACACACTGGGGAGGTGGAGGAATGGCCCAGAGAACAGGATCAGACATTTCCAGGGGACAAATAAAAAGCTGGACTCACCAGGATACAGCTGCTTTGTCGGGGCACTGAGCTGAGCATCTTTTGTTACTCTGTAAGCAACATCTGCTTCTTTTGAAGATCTTCTGCTTGTGCAAAACCCTGTGGTTTTTGTGATACCATCAGGTAAATTATGAAAATCTAACACCTTCAAGAGGTCTGCGGGTTCAGCTGCGAAGAGAAAAGGAGAAATAAGAATTAGGAGGCGACAGGAGGGGCTCTGCTGGGCTCCAAAGAGGTTTTGCAAGGCACAAATCAATCAGCACAGCCCTAAAGGCAGCTGAAATCTGCTTTCAGTACAAGGTTGCTGCCAGCCCCAGAGCTGGGCACGCTCAAAGGCTCTAATTCAGGGCAGGCAGGAGCAGCTGTCTGCACCAGGGCAGAGAATGCACTGCCCTGTTTGCCCCAGGAGCTGGATTTTCCTGGATGTCTTCACCCAGCCTCCATCACTCAAGTACATCCTGGAGATTGAGCACTGGGCAGGAAATTCCTGATCTGAGGGAAAGGGTTTAAATCCAGGATTTCCCACCAGGCAAATACAAACCTTCCCATTCTCTGCTTGAGGCAAGAGGTGATTTGGAGGCAAACACCTGAGCAAGATTCCCTGAGGGGCTGTGCAAAATAATCACACACAAGCTCCCAGTGGATGGGATGACAGGAAAACCCACAAGGAATAGTTTGGGATGTGAAGCAAGGTGAGGAGGCAAAGATGCTGCACAAATCCTGCTCAGGCAGCTCGAGCCCAGGCAATTCCCACCAAACCATTCCCCAGGAATTCCATGACCCCAGGATTCCTGCACAACCCCCAGAGCACCCAAACGTGCAGCTGGATGGCCAAAACCCCACAGAAAAGGGCAAAAATCTGAATTTTGACTAATGGCACACAGCAAAAGGCTCCTTTCCTCACACACATCTCATTAGGCTCCAGTCCTGAGGCTCTAATTAACGAGGAGACCTTGCCTGACATCCCACACCAGCACAGGCAGGGCAGCTTCACCTCCAGATGTTCAGGTCTCTGGGACAGCAATTAAGCCATACATCTCATTAACTTCCTAATCTGCATCTCATTAACTTCCTAATCTGCTCTAGCTCAGTCAGCAGAGGTGGAGGCTCCAGAAGTGGAGTGGTCAGACCTGACTTTAAACTCTTAAATGAAATTATTTTAATTTTGACTCATAGTTGGAGCCAAATGGTGTCAGAATTATGACCCAGCCCTGCCAGGCCCAAAGCAAACTGGGCTGTGCTGGTTTTGGCTGGGGAAGGGTTAAATCTCATCCCAGCAGCTGATATGGAGCTGGATTTGGGATTTGGGCTGAACACAGGGCTGATAACAGGGGAGGTTTTCATCACTGCTGGGCAGGGCTTGCACAGTCAGAGGATTTTGTGCTCCTCCTCCATCAGGCTGGGGGTGCACAAGGATTTGGGAGGGAACACTGCTCCAAGGGATATTCCATGTCCTATGGAATCCTGCCCAGCATGGTGGAGAGTGGGAAATATTTGAAGTGATGCTGTTTTGTCTTCCCAAAAAAATCATTATCTGTGCCAAAGCCCTGCTTGGCATGCCTGTGGGGAGTGGGAAGGATTCCTTGCTTATTTTCCCTGCTTTGCCTATTAAACCACCTTTATCTCGATCCACAATTGTTTTTCCCCACTTTTTTTGATTCTCTTTCTTTGCCTATTAAACCATCTTTACCTCAACCCACAATTATTTTTTACTCACTTCTTCAGATTCCTTTCTTTACCTATTAAATCACATTTATCTCAATGCACAATTATTTTTCCCCATTTTTTTTTTAATTCTCTTTCTTTACCTATTAAACCACCTTTATCTCAACCCACAATTATTTTTTCCCACTTTTTCAGATTCCTTTCTTTACCTATTAAACCACCTTTATCTCAATCACAATCAGACCTTTTAGGACATCAGAAATTTTGGTTACCAAGAAGATCAGCCCAATGTTTGCACAGAAATTTGATGTCCACTCTTAGGCAGCTTTCAAATTTTCCACAATGCTGAGGAATTGGGCTCTCAGTGAGATTACAAACACATGGCAAAGCCAAGGGAACAGTGCAGATAATGAAGGAGCTGAGGGAGCCTGGCCTGAGCAGCAAACAGCTGGGATATTTCCTCATCCCTCATCCTCCTCAGGCACTGGATGGATGACACGTTTGTCTGAGCTGTCCTTGCCACTTGGATCTCCCCTCTGCCTTCAACCACGTTTTATTCCACCCTAAATATCTGCACATCAACAGCCCAAGTCGTGTTTAGGCAACCAAAAGGCACTAAAACCCCATCCCTGCTTCCAGTCACATCCCTGTGCTCCAAGAGCTCCAGACCAGCCAGCTCCTAAGCTGCCTCCAGCACTTATTTAGGGAGGAGAGGGAGGAAAGGCACAGGGGAGGGGGGAGGGAGGAGGATTCCAGGCTCCTGACATCAGCTGGGTCCCCTTGCCAGGTGTGGGGGGTTGGAGCTGTGTGTGCACATCAGAGGGGCCAGAGGGGCCTGCAGGAGCAGCAACATCTGCACAGCCATCCACCCTCTGTGTGCATCCAGCTGTGGGGCAGAAGTGCCCCTGCTGGGGTCTCAGGGAGGGGATGGAGCTTCAGGGGGGCTGAACCCCCTCCAGGAGCCACCAGCCACAGGTTTGGAGCCCTCCGAGCAGCCCCAACCCACCCCCAGTGCCCTGGTGGAGAACTTGTCATCCCTAAAAATTATCTGAGCACCTGCACTGCCTCCAAACCCTGCCAGTCCCCTTCCTTCCCACAGAACGTCCTCCTCTGAGCCTCCCTGACCACGATGGATTGGGTCAGAGCGAGATATTCAAGTAGAAAACCAGTCTGGTGCTGCACAAACCAGCTGGAACCCAGGCAGGTGAGGGAACCACCTCTGTCCCAGCCTCCCACCTCTCCTGGAAATGGGAGAGGAGGTGAGGAGCCACCTCCAGCCCTGCTCAGTGAGCAGGATTTCAGCAGCAGGGAAATGCTGCTGGGGGTGAGGAGCAGCCCTCGTTCCTGCCCAGCCAAGCCAAGTTCTGTCCTTTCCTCGGGGTTCTCCAGCCACATCCAAGCTCAGGAATGTCCTGCAGCAGCAGAGACCTGACTGACTGCCTTGCAGGGGATTTCTTAGGGGTTTGCTCTGCCCTTGGCCTCCACCTGAGAGCTGAGGGAGCTGCTGCTTTATGAAAGCTGCTTTTTCAGTGCCTGTGTCATGAATCACATCCCTGTGCAGCATCACACACAGCACCATTCTCTGCTCCCCAGAGGGACCAGCTCAGCCCCAGCACACAGAGAGGCAAACTCCAAATACCCCAAATTAAACCCAAAATCAGACCAGAGGCTGCCCCAAAAAATCTGCAAAGCCCCTGAATAGGAGCAAAAAGGAGCTTCACTTCCCATTTTAACACAACAGAGATTGTTGTGCTCTTCTAGAGAAGAAATAATAGTGAAGAGCATGGGAGGAAGGGACAGAGAGATAAAAATTAGTGCCAGAAGCTTGGATTTTTTCCATTTCCAGGAAATGTGGAACAATCCCAGCCCTGGAAGTGTCCAAGGCCAGGCTGGACAGGGCTTGGAGCACCCTGGGCTGCTGGAAGGTGTCCCTGCCCCAGGGACCTTCACCACTCCTTGGTTCTGCTGTTCTGAGAATAAATCACTGAACCAACAGTGGCCAAAAGAGGGATTAAATCCCCAATTCCCCATCACCACAATCAACCACAACCATCTCTGGATTCCTAATTCTTTAAACACCTGTTAAAAACTGCTGATATTACATTTACAGCTCCACCTGAGCCAGCAGTGGCCAACAGAGACTTTTCCTTTCTCCCACTACAGCAAACCAAGCAGGATCCTTTGCCACAATCCCCTGGCTTTGGGCTGGACATCCACCTGCCAAACCACCCTGCTGGGCTCAGCCAGGGCAGGAAGGAGCACAAAAATCCCCCCAGAACCCCAAAAGAAACCAGAATTCAGCCATCATTACCATCCACCAGTGAATATCTGAGCCCACCAAACCCCCCTGCCTGGAGGCCAACCCCATTCCCAACTCTCCTTCTCCTTTAAGATAAATTTTTAGAGGCAAAGGTGCCTTTAAGCCTGCTGATCCTTCAGGATATGTGCAATAACAAACAGGGATTTCATTTCAGTCCATTACACCTGTCAGTCACAGAGCTCAGCACAGCCAGCCCTGCTTTAGCCACTGCAGGGAAGGGCAGGGAAAGGCTTTCTCCATTTCACCATCATCCAAAATTTCATCTCCCCATCCTAATTTTTGGGTTTCTTCTCTTCATTCCATCTTCCCCAGCCAAATGAAAACAAGGAAAATAATTAAGTATTATTCTCTCCTCAAACAAACCCCAACAAAACAACATCAAACCAAACCAAACCAACCTCAAACAAAACAAACCAACTCCCCAACAAACCAAAATACAAAAAAAAAACCAAAAACCCCACAGAAAACCCCAAGGACTCAGTGGAAATGTTGCTCTGGAAATTCAGTGCAAGATGGGAGCTGCAGCTCCTGCAGAGCACACTGCAAATCCCAGCCTCAGCCAGAAGTCATTAATCTAAGCCATATTTATGCCTGTAATAATAATTTTTAACACCTTGAACAAGCCCAAAGCACTCCCATAAGTCACTTATGTGTTCCTTGTGCATATCCGTGTTCCCAGTGTCTGAAAAATTACCAAACTGCAAGCAACAGACCTCAAAACAAATCTCATTTTTCAAGGTCTTTAATTAAATCCTGATCCCCGAGGAAAGCCACGGTGTTTAAACTTGTCACAGAGCTGAGGAGCTCCTGAGGATCACCAGTGCTGGGGACAGATATTCCCTGTGTTTTCCCAGTTCTCCCAGTGCAGTGAACTGGGCAGCACTGGACAGAAGGAAAAGCCAGGATTTTGAATTCCAGGGAATTCTGCCCAACCGGGCTGTGGGAGGTTCCCTGCCCATGGCAAGGCTGGAACCAGGTGAACTTTAAGGTCCCTCCCAACCCAAACCATCCTGGGATTCTGTGACAGAATTTTGGGGATTTCCTGGAATATTTCTTCAAACTTTTTGCCTTCCACCACCCTTCAAAGTGGAAAAAATCCCTCTGGAGACACCAATTTCCTGCTGTTGTCTGAACACCATGAGGTGTGGGGGGTCTGCAGGAGGGGTCAGCAGCCTGGACCAGGAGGATTTCCCTCGTTTTCACTTTTGGAAGAGCCAAAGGACATCCCAAAGACCTTCAGGACTTGAAGCTGAGCTCTGGGTCGTGCTGGGGTTTGTGTGCAGTTATGGCCTGAGGGCTGGGCTGGGGAAAAGCATTCCCAGCTCATTCCAGGTGCCCTCCCTGCAATTCCCTCCTCGTTTACCACCAATCCCAGCGGGAGGGATTTGCACCCCGGCAGGGATGCAGGTTTGCTGGGAGGTAAAGCCTCCTTCCAGGAACAAGCAACAGAAAATTGACATTTATCTCCCAGCAGGCAGCCACAGCAAATAAAGCCAATAAAGATCATTTCAGGAGCAGCATCTCCTTGAAAAGAATTTCAGGATGCCTTCCACTATCCCAGTCCCACTATTCCCCACCCAGCCTGGCCTTGGACACTTCCAGGGATGGGGAATCCACAATTTCTCTGCACAGCCTGTGCCAGGGCCTCTCCATCCTCACATATTCCATGTTTTTCAGGGGAAAAAGTGTTTTCCAGCAGAACCCCAAACCACGAGGGGTCAGAGCAGCTGATGAGGGATGGGAGGAGCCATCCATGACTTCAAAGCTTTAATCCCAACCTGGAAAACCCATCCAAGGTCAGGGTCCCTCCAGGACAGAGCTGAGAATCCCCATGGCAGAGGAATTGCTGCTCCACATGGCTCCAGAGGAATCCTTCCCCTCCCAGCTTTACCAGCCTTTAAGAACTTTTCCAAGATATTCTTAGCCCTAAATAAACACTCAATTATTGCCTTTGGAGGGCCCAGCTCCAGGCAGGGCAGAGCCCTTTCCCTCCCCAGAGGTTGACTTGAACATCTGGGCTTAAATTTGGAATTAAACACAAAGAGATATTTATATATTCTCTCCTAATTTAGGGATATTACATTATTCCTAGAGTTCCTGTGTCAGATCCATAAGAAATAAAAGCAAATGAGGACTGGAAGTTGCTTCCCCTTAGTGATGCTTTTTATGGAGTTGGGAGTCTCCTTTTCAGGCTTCTGGGATTTCAACAATTTTAACTCCTTATCTAAACACTTTTCACCACAGCTGACCTGCCTGCAGCCCTGGGATAACTGACTGAAACAGGGTGGCAGAGGCTAAAATAAAACAGGGTTGAAAATCAGAATACTGAGCTCCAGCTGCTGTTGCTGCACATCCTTTGGATGGACTTAAAGAGCCTCTTAAATTCTTCAGCATCCCAGCAGCCCAATAAAACACAACCAGTTATGTGGGCAAAGAGAAAAGGCATTTTGAGGAGGAGAATGGAGGAATGTGAGCTGCAGGATTGAAGATATTAAAGGTTGTTCCCCAGGAAGGGGCAGAATAGAGGGAACTTGAAAGGAAGGGAGCTATGGAAGGGGTCAGGACTCATCTGCTCCTCCCAAGAGCTGCCACAGAGCTGTGGCAATTCACACTGCTCCAGACTGCAGAATAGCTCACCAGTGACTCATGACATCCCCTTATTTATTTATTTTTCCTTTTAATAAAGCCCAAATAGTCCCAACTGGGAACAAAGGAAACCATTATGCAGAGTCAGATTGGAAGGATCCTATGTATAATCCCAAAAGGAAAAGAAAGAAACCCAGAACTGACACTGGAGCAGCTCAGAGACTCCATTAAATTCAAAGAGTCAAATAATCCTTGTTCCTTTGAGCAGAAATCCTTCTTTTTTGTTGTTGGTTTGGTTTTTTTTTGTTTTAATAATCAATCATTTGGGTTTCTAACAAAGCCATGGTGTTAGCAGCTAACAGTGAGCAAAAAGCAAGATTTTCCTTCATGGGATATAATAAATCTGCTGCAAATTCCATGCAAAATTTACAGATTCAGTGCCCAGAAATCCTGCAAATTCTGAGGGTTTGGGGGGAAATCCCAGCCCTGTTCAAGAGCAGCAAAAATCCTGCTCCTTTTAAGAGCTGAGGATTTGGGATTCACTCCTGGAGGAGGATCCAGCACTTAAAGGATGGCTCAGAGGAGGAGGATGGGCTTTTCCACCCCCTGTCCCACAGGACACATCCCTGCCCTGCCAAGGGACAAATCCACACCTGGACACCTGGGGACAGCTGCTCCAGCACAGCAGGCATGTCACCACTTCCAAGGAGCCACAAATCCTGGGAAAAAGAGATGGAAAACCCCCAGGGAAGAGGGAAAGGGGTGTGGGGTCCCTAAGAGGGCAGGGCTGAGGGTGCCAAGGGAATACACAGCATTTCCCTTTCCCTCCTCCTGGGAAAACTCCCCATCCAGGCAGGGATCAGTGGGATTCTCCCTGCATTTCCCCAGTTGTCCCCAAGGCAGGTCCAGGGCACAAAGTCTTCCTTGCTGAAGGAAAAACCCCAAGCATGGAGCAGAAAGCACCAAACCCTTGAGGGCAGAGCCTGAGTGAAGCCCTGCACTCTCTGACCCACATCACTGTGACTGGTCAGCATCCAGGGAATTTTTAGGAGCTCATCCTGACAGCAGGATCAGAGGAATGAGGTGAATCAGCAGCTCCTGGGGCTGTCCTTGCTCTCCTCACATCCCACCCTGCCCACGGGGCTGCTCCCATCCCATCCCATCCCATCCCATCCCATCCCATCCCATCCCATTCCATGTCCAGGAAAGCTTTCCAAGCTCCCCCCTCCACACAGAGCAAGAATTTCTGGGTCACTGTGACATTTTGGGAAGGGTTCCAGCAGAAGTTTCATTCCTGGCAGGAGCCTTGCCCTTTGAACGACTGAGGGTGAATGGAGGCTGGAATTCTGGGAGCTGGGGGAGCTCCAAACTCACACCCTCAGCAGATCCAGGGATGGAAAAGGCGATGGGGCAGGACCCCAAATTCGGAATGGTTCACTGAGAGCTCTTACAGGGAGCTGGGTTTAGGGGCAGCTCCTTAAAACCAGCCACAGGGGGATGCAAGTTCTGTCCCTCCACCCCCAGGCTCTGGTTTTTTTTACACAAAATCCCATTTTTAAACCCTGGATTGCCTCAGCCCTCAGGGAGCACACGGGAGCTGGACCAGCAAGAGATGGAAATCACATCCATGGAATCTGCTGCTCTTCCCAAGGAAACCTTGGCACCTGCTCTGCAGGTGGAGCATTGAGGCTTTTTCCAGGATTTTTGACAAGGAGGAAGGGCTTTGAAGCCACAGAGGGCAGGTTTAGATGGGATCCTGGGAGGAAATTCTGACCTGGCCTTTCCCAGTTTCCCTGCCCTGCCACAGGACCCCTTCCTGAGCACAGGCCCTCCTGAACCTCTGATACAGGTGCTTTTCAAGGTGGAAAAGGAAATTTCAACCTTTTCTCTTTGCTCTCAAGAGNTAATCAATCATTTGGGTTTCTAACAAAGCCATGGTGTTAGCAGCTAACAGTGAGCAAAAAGCAAGATTTTCCTTCATGGGATATAATAAATCTGCTGCAAATTCCATGCAAAATTTACAGATTCAGTGCCCAGAAATCCTGCAAATTCTGAGGGTTTGGGGGGAAATCCCAGCCCTGTTCAAGAGCAGCAAAAATCCTGCTCCTTTTAAGAGCTGAGGATTTGGGATTCACTCCTGGAGGAGGATCCAGCACTTAAAGGATGGCTCAGAGGAGGAGGATGGGCTTTTCCACCCCCTGTCCCACAGGACACATCCCTGCCCTGCCAAGGGACAAATCCACACCTGGACACCTGGGGACAGCTGCTCCAGCACAGCAGGCATGTCACCACTTCCAAGGAGCCACAAATCCTGGGAAAAAGAGATGGAAAACCCCCAGGGAAGAGGGAAAGGGGTGTGGGGTCCCTAAGAGGGCAGGGCTGAGGGTGCCAAGGGAATACACAGCATTTCCCTTTCCCTCCTCCTGGGAAAACTCCCCATCCAGGCAGGGATCAGTGGGATTCTCCCTGCATTTCCCCAGTTGTCCCCAAGGCAGGTCCAGGGCACAAAGTCTTCCTTGCTGAAGGAAAAACCCCAAGCATGGAGCAGAAAGCACCAAACCCTTGAGGGCAGAGCCTGAGTGAAGCCCTGCACTCTCTGACCCACATCACTGTGACTGGTCAGCATCCAGGGAATTTTTAGGAGCTCATCCTGACAGCAGGATCAGAGGAATGAGGTGAATCAGCAGCTCCTGGGGCTGTCCTTGCTCTCCTCACATCCCACCCTGCCCACGGGGCTGCTCCCATCCCATCCCATCCCATCCCATCCCA